>CM032328.1:24057327-24390356 GCA_019022515.1 Quercus aquifolioides | reverse complement strand
CAAATTGATTTGCTATACAAAAGAAAGAAAAAAAAAAATCAGAAATGAAAATCAAAATAGCTTAAATTAAAACATACCCAACAATCTAAAAATATAAAAAATGAAACAAATGTCCAAAATTTACATAAACAACAAGAAAACAAAGCAAACAATATTGGGTTTTGGTCGAACCATTTGTTGTAGAATTTTGGCTTTAATAATCCGTCTAGCATGTTGGTATTCTCTTCAAGAAAACCAAAGTGGGCAGAAAAGGAAAGAAGGAGATGGGGTTTATAAAGAAAAGAGAAAGGCTGTGAAAGTGGTTTATACCAAATGCAAAAGTTAAGGTAAAGAACCAACTGCGAAAATGGGTTTTAGCCTTTCATGTCATATGGCAAGAATCTGCGTTTCAAGAAACCCAGAAGAAAAGCAATGGATTGGAAGTGCTTCACAAAGGAAGAGAGAGAAAAAGAAACAAACAGAGACAAAGGGTCACCGAATTTGAGGGACAGAAACCTATGTGTCTACTTATTTCTTTATATGTAACATTGTCTATGTAAGAGAGAGAAAGAGAGGAGAGGAATGGTCAAGCAGAGTCTTTAATCATTGGTGTAACTGGAAGCTCTAAAGTGAATGAAAGCTGGGCAAAGAGAGAGACAGAGATGCCACGTCGGACACTGGGCGTGTTCTCTGACTCTCCCGCTAAAATTAGTTTGGCACGGTTTTTTCCAACTGTACATGGGGTCGTTAATAGTAAATGGAATTACCATAATATCCTCCACCCTAGCTCTTTCTTTGAATTCAAAATAGGAATTATCACTTTCTTTCTTTTTTTTGAGATAAGAATTATCACTTTCTTTACTCTGTTTTTGAAAGCAAGATAGGACTTCATGAAATCAATTGGTGTGTGCGAATCAGTGAGGGAATGGATATATTTTAAGTTTTTAACCAAACAAATGCGATAGCCTGAGGTGAGGACAATTTATAGAAGAGAAAAGCTAACGGATAAGAGCATTAGTTTAGGAAACATTTTTAGAAAATTTTAATGAAAAAAAATTAGTCTTTTAATAATTTTTATATATCTTATAAAAGTGATATCAAAATTTTACTAAAACAAGTTATTAACAAATGTTTTAAGAACATCCGTTAACCAAACCCTTTATATGTGAAGCCTTATTACCCTTGTAGCTTTGTATATTGACTAAGCCAAGAATTATCTTCATCTTCTAGAACCTTCTTTGCTTGGACTTTAAAAATGTAAAAATGTAACAAAATCAATAAATTCTGTAATGAACAAAAAAGAAAAAAAAAAGAAAAAGGAAAATTGTATTTTTTGAAACCTACCATTTTTTTATTAAATTTTTTTAGACATGCCTTCTATTTTTGTTTTTTGATGCATTCATAGAAGATAGAACAACCAATATTTAGATTTTATTTCATCAAAAAAATTTATTTAAACTTTAGGGTTGAAAACTTAGGGAGGGGTGATGTAGTAAAATATATTTTGGGGTAGGAAATTGATAACTTGTTGAGACATTGTACCCATCCGTGCACTTTAATTACATATTAAGCATTAGAGTTGGATTTGTGCTGGAAGAATAATCAAATTGCATGAAATTGGAGGATTCTAGGCTAAGCTTTCTAAGCACTAATAACACGTATTGACAATCCTAGAATAGTTGAGCTCATCTAAGAATATATAGCTATTGAATCGTCTTAGCCGACTTTTTGATGTAAACATTAAGCATTCATTTATTTAAATAATAGATTTTGTTATTTTTTTAATAAAATAATTTCAAAGATGCGAGACAATTGGCTCAATTAAAAAATATCTCCCACGTATTGTGTCCTCTAACAGTTAAGGTAGTTAGACCTAATGGTTTGAAATTAGTTATATTTGCGTAGAAATTATTCAACTAATATGACCTTTGAATATTTCTACTAATATATTCAGCTAATATGACCTTTAATAATATCTAAAAATCCAGCTCAATAAAAAAAATTAGAAATTAATTTGCTAAGAATATTATTCCCAAAACCCTAATGATTTTTTTTTTTTCTTTGCCAACCGATGGGTCATGGGTGCAAAATATTTAGAAAGAAGGTAAAAAAAACAGAAAAAGAAAAGAGAAATTGCTTTTTATTTTTCTTTGCACATTTAATGGTAATAACATAATTTACCGGAATGAGAAAATTAAAAGAAATAAAAGGATAATTGAAAAAAAGAAAAAAAAAAAAAAGAGAGAGATAATACGAGTTTATCTAGAAAATTATCCAATTAATTAATTAAGTTCCTTAATTTTTGAGATCAGAAGACAAACGTGTAGCTTCCCGTTAATAGCTGGCCTGGCTTCACGGGCCTGTGTGGAAATTTTCAATTATGTCAAGAATATCTTTCCACAGATGTAAAAACAATTTGGACTTTATACTTGTTTCTTACGTGCTGAATCAATTCGGTGCAACCTTGCCAAATGGAAAAATTGTTTCATCCAATCCAAGTAATAAACCTTGACTGAAAGTCAGGGGCCAAGGCAGTCTTAATTTATTTTATATATGTTAAAAAGATAAGTGATAACCGATAAGTCCACGATTTTTTAAATCTATTATTAAGATTACTTTTTTTATTTCATCAATAACAACTGTAACAACTTGACACTTAATATTTGCTGTGAAAGTGTTGTGAAAATATTATAAACATTAGCATTTCTTTATATTAAATGCTAACAAAGGTGAACTCCCGTTGAAATATATGATTTTTTTTTTTACTAATGAATTAAATTCTACTAAGAGTTACAATCCTTAATATCTACACAAAGTAAAATTTGCTTCTTGAAGTGAATGACAATTTTTTTTTGGCTACAATAAGGGGGGACAGCTTTTGAATATTGACAGGGTTTTAGTCTCCTTTTACTCTTTTAGAAAGGATGTAGATAGAAAGTGTTCAACAGAACAAAGGTGAAGACTTGGAATGGAATCCATTAACATGAGGAATAGGGGTCTGTCAATTTGACAATTTCACCTCTAGATTCTAGCCTTATTGAGTGTAAATAATTACAGACATGAGGGGTATGTTTGTTTCATTAACATTGCATGTAGGGAAATATGAAGAAACATATTTCAGAAAATTAATGAGTTCAACATTACTACTAAAAAAAAAGACAAGTTAAAAAGTATTGATTCTGGTTCAAATTTCACATTTTTCCCAATCATTTATGTAATAAAAAAGAATTTTTTATTATATAATAATAAGATTCAAGCAATAGTTTAGTAGTAATACTCATATGATGTATTATTCAAAAAGCATGTGATTAAAATCCTATTTCTCACTCCCTTATTATTTACCCATCTCAAAAAAAAAAAGCAATTCTTTTTTGTTGATGCCGTGGATGACAAATGATTTGATTAATAGAATCATAGATAAAATTTTGCAATAATTCATTCTCTCTATTTTATTTTATTTTTGTTAATTCTTCTTTGGAATGTTTAGAGGGACACAAAACTTATATAGAATCATGAGGGTGTATGTGTAATTTCAGGGTGAGCTACCGAGTAAGAGGAAAAAGAATAAATCGAGTAGTTTTTCTTTTCCATTATCTTTGCGTCTATTCTAGGCAGAAGATATCATCATACCCATGTGTCTATCCCTATTAGGTTGCGTGAGTTAAGAGAAAGCGAGTCAAGCAGCCTTGTGACTCGGTTGAAACATGGCTTACTAGAACACAGCTGTGAGAATATATTTTATTATTTTATACACACTGTCCCTACACTGTTCCTATTTTATAACCCAAACCCATTTTTGTTTGATATATGATTTATTTTATTCTACAACCACACCTATTTGTCACAACGTGATAAAGTAATTAACTGTGAATGAGTGTTTGAAAATCATTTTTTACATAGATTTATCGCTCACAATTGAGTCAGTTGACTAGTAGATAATTGTAATAAAAGTTGTGTTCTTAAATTTTTTCATATTATTTTAAACCCCATATGAGATATGCTTCTTAATTTTAATCTTTTTTATTTTTTTGGAGGAAATTTTCTTTCTTACTTGGTTGCCAAGTATTATGGTATTATTTTTGGATCGTCATCTTTTATTTCTATATAAAATATAAAGAAGATGCCAGTTGTTCTAGTAGAGGAAAATGTACTTTTGGGCTTGATTCGAGGCTTTATCTTTCGTTAGGTCGCCATAAAATAAGGCCATAGAATCATGGAAAGAAAATAATGTGTCGCTTACTTTAAGGGTTACAAAAAGTCAATTTCCCTTTGATGCTTATTCTTTTTAGAATGGAAACATTTTCATTGTTTTGTAAATTGTAATCATTCATAGTACAGATTTTGTACAATAAGTTTTATATGGTTATATCATGTGTTAACTGATGCATTAATTGATTATATGACTGATGAAATAATGCAAATTTACAAAAATATAATTAAGTTGTAATTGCGGAAACATTCAACACAGACTGCATAGTGAGTGATGATAATGTGGTTCAACTTATGCGAGTGAGGTGGTCGTCTTAATTTTCGTGTCGAGTATAACAAATAAGTTATTTGACATTAAAATTGTGGGGCCAGAATAAGTCAGCAGCCCCGGCCCACTCCAGGCCCAGCCCAACGGCCCATGCCGAGGACGCCTCGACGATCCGAGGTCCGAGGACTAAAGTTTGGAGCCCAGGACCCAAGGAGCGTTGCCGAGGATGGTTACATCCTCGGCATGCCGAGGACAGAAAGTGGGCACACGTCACACCTTTAAGGGGGGGTCTCCCCAAGCATCCAAGGAGCAAATAACGAGAACCTATGGCCGGACATTGGAGCATGGCGGAGGAGCAGGTTCCAGGCGAACTGTCACCTCCACATTAAATGCCCTCAACTAACGCTCTGGCCGCATTAATGAGGACAGGACCTCTGAACAGTGCCGTCTTGAGCGCTGCAACCCACTGGAGGTATGGGAATGCGGCTGATGGGACAGGCACTCGAGTAGAAGCCGGATTGATCAACAAATGTAGGGCTAGGATCAACTGAGTGAGGAGTATATAATGTAAAAATCCCTCTTGTGAAGGGGACGGACGAAAAACCAGAGAAAAAGGAATACTGTAGCAGAGTATTCTCTCCCAACTCTTGTAACCCTTCTGAAAAGAGATAATAGTAGTTTCCAGCTCCATAAGGCACGTCCGAGGAGCCCCATTGCGTGTTTAAGCCCACGTTCTAGTTATTGGCAACCACGTACAACCATGCATGGCCGTTGCCTTCTTTACTGAGGCCTAGCTCTTGAGTCCACACTCTACAAATTTATTGAAGGGTTAGTTGGGCTTGGGCCCACTCTCTCGATCCTTAGAGAGCGCTCGAATCCACCCCCTACAATTGGCGCCGTCTGTGGGGAGAGCTTGTGCGTTGGTAAGGACAACAGTCGAGCATGGTAGGATCAGGCCCTCATCAAGGAACTCCCAATCGACCTGAACCGGCAAAGTCACGGCATCAGGGCAAGTATGGCGACCCCGGGGGCGGTCAGAACGACAACAGGAGGTTTCGAGAAGGAAGCGTGCACACTTCAACGGCGAGCGAAAGCCGGGGGGACGGGCACATTCCCCAGAAGCGCGACGATGGCCACGCCACACGTTCACAAGAGGCCCACAGCCACGCTTCCCGGAGAGGGGACGACAAGGTGGCCATGCAACGTGAGATAGACGAGCTAAAGAGGAAGCTGCGCCGCGCGCAACGAAGACGATCTGAGCCTAGCCCTGACCCGCCCTCCGACGACGAAAGCGACGATGAATACCGGCAAAGGTCAAGGACGCCCCCCAGCGAGACTTTCTCCCACGATGAGGAGCGCTACCAGAGGCGTAGCCGTGCCAACCCGACCCCAAGGGACTTGGGAGGCGATGCCATGAGCAGGGCGCTGGACCGGCTCTCCAGGTCACCCTTCACGCGTCGTATAGAGGACGCGGAGCTTCCTCGGCGGTTCCAGCAGCCAACTTTCATTGCCTACAACGGCAAGACGGACCCTGTGGAGCACGTGAGCCAGTTCAACCAGAGGATGGCGGTCCACTCCAAGAATGAGGCGCTGATGTGCAAGGTCTTCCCATCCAGCTTGGGACCTGTGGCAATGAGGTGGTTCAACGGTCTAAGGACGAATTCCATAGACTCGTACAGGCAGCTGACCCAGGCTTTCGGCTCCCGCTTTGTCACAAATAGCAGGCCTCCTCGGCCTATGAGCGCGCTGCTGTCCTTGTCCATGCGCGACGGCGAGACCCTCAAGGCTTACTCGAACAAGTATTGAGAGATCTACAACGAGCTGGATGGCAAGTACGATGCTGTTGCCATCAACACGTTCCAGAATGGATTACCTATGGGGCACGGCCTGAGGACGTCCCTAACCGGTAGGCCGGCCACCAGCGTGCGGCAGCTGATGGATCGGATCGACAAGTACAAGCGTGTGGAGGAAGACATGCTGCAAGGCAAAGGCAAAGAGAAGGCTACCCCTCAAGAGAGAAGGGATTTCAGGTCGGACCGTTATGACAATGCCCGTCCGAGGAGGGATTTCGGTGGGCATTCTGGAGCGACCCATGCGCAGACGGTAGGCGCTGTGTTCCGAGAACCCGTGCACAGGGTGCTGGAGAAGATAAAGGACGAACCGTACTTCAGGTGGCCGAACAAGATGGCTAGAGAACCTGGAAGGCGCAATCAAAGTCGCTACTGCCAGTACCACCAGGATCACGGGCATAATACGGAGGACTGCAGGGATCTTTGGAACCACCTGGACCAGCTAGTCCAGGAGGGAAGGCTGAAGCACCTCCTCCACCATTCCAGTGGTCAGCAAGGCCGGAACTACCAAGAACCTCGGAGGGACGCCGCCATGGGGCAACCCACCGGGACGATCAATATAATACTGGCTGCACCAGGAAGGACGGGCACACCCCCTCTACGAGTGTTGTCTGTGGCCCAACTGCCTGCCGAGGACCCCCAGACGTGGCCAAAGAGGTCCAGGAGGAATCCTCCCCCAGCCCTGAGTTTCTCGGAGGAGGACAAGATTGGGACCATCCAACCACACGAGGACGCCCTGATCGTCACCCTCAGAATAGGGGGCTACGATGTGAAGAGGGTGATGGTGGACGGTGGAAGCGCAGCCGAGGTCATGTGTCCAGACCTCTACAAGGGGCTGGGGCTGAAGCAGGAGGACCTCACACCTTATAGCTCCCCCCTAATGAGCTTCGACGGGAAGCTCGTCATCCCAAAGGGCATGATCAGACTGCCCGTACAAACCGGCCCAGTGGTGGTGGAGGCGAACTTCATAGTGGTGGACACATACTCTCCCTACACAGCCATCGTAGGGAGGCCCTGGCTACACGCCCTGGATGGCGTAGCCTCCACCTTGCACCAGAAGGTGAAGTTTCTGTTAGGGGACCAGGTCCTGGAGATCCGAGGTTGCCAATCCACGGCTAGGCACTGCACAGTGGCTGCCATATCCCGACGGATCGATGCACAGTCCTCGGCCCCATCCGAGGAAAATTCATAGCAATCAAAGACCCAGGTGGCGCCCCCAGGTGCACCTGCCGAGGATGCTAAATGCGAAAACCTGGAGAAGGTGATAATTGGTGATGATCCGGAGAAGTTCTTCCAGGTCGGGATACAACTGCCTCCACGGGAGAAGGAGGAGTTACTTGAATTCCTCAAGAGAAACCTTGACGTGTTCGCATGGGATCCCTGCGACGCCCCTGGGATTGATCCATCCTTCATCTGTCACCACCTCAACGTCAACCCATTTGCGATCCCCAAGCAGCAGCCACCTCGGCGCCCGTCGAAAGAGCACGCTGATGCGATCAGGGAAGAGGTCGATAAGCTTAAGCACGCGGGGGCTATCAAGGAGATCTTCTACCCCACTTGGTTGGCCAACACTGTGGTCGTCAAGAAGAAAAGTGGGAAGTGGAGGGTCTGCGTGGACTTCACAGATCTGAACAAAGCTTGCCCAAAAGACCCTTTCCCGATGCCACGAATAGACCAGCTAGTGGACGCGACTGCAGGCCATCCTCGGATGAGCTTCCTGGATGCTTTTCAGGGTTATCATCAAATTCCTCTAGCCTTGGAAGACCGAGAGAAGACGGCATTTGTGACACCCATTGGGAACTACCACTACAAGGTCATGCCGTTTGGCCTGAAAAACGCCGGGTCCACCTACCAGAGGATGATGACGAGAATGTTCGAGCCGATGTTGGGCAAGAGCGTCGAAGTCTATGTTGACGATATGGTGGTGAAAAGCAAGCTGGTGTCCGAGCACTTGGAAGACCTCGGCCGCACATTTGGCGTCCTGAGGGAGCACAAGCTCCGCCTTAATGCCTCAAAATGCTCATTTGGCGTAAGCTCTGGCAAGTTCCTGGGGTATATGATCACTCACCGTGGGATCGAGGTCAACCCTGACCAGATCAAGGCCATCCACAATATGAAGCCTCCGCAGAATCCCAAGGAGATCCAAAAGCTTACCGGGATGATCGCGGCGCTGAACCGGTTCATTTCCAGGTCGGCCGACAGGTGTAGACCCTTTTACCTCCTGATCAACAAATGGAAGGGATTTGAGTGGTCTGAGGATTGTGTCGCAGCTTTCCAGCAACTCAAGGATTACCTCTCCCGACCGCCTATCATGTCCCATCCCGAGGTCGACGAGGTCCTATACGCGTACCTTGCTGTGGCGCCCCATGCGGTGAGCCTAGTACTGATACGGGAAGATAATGGCGTTCAAAGGCCAGTCTACTACGTCAGCAAGTCGCTTCACGAAGCGGAGGTGAGATACCTACCCTTAGAGAAGGCCATCCTGGCTGTAGTCCACGCTACGAGAAAGCTCCCCCATTACTTCCAAGCTCACACCGTGGTTGTCCTAACCCAATTGCCTTTGAAGTCTGTGCTCCGGGCTGCTGATTACACAGGCAGAATCGCGAAGTGGAACACAATTCTGGGAGCTTTTGACGTCAAGTACATGCCTCGGACCTCCATCAAAGGCCAGGTTCTGGCAGACTTGACGGCCGAGTTCGCCGAACCAACCATAGAGGTGGCGGCCGAGGATAAAAGCCGCGATGAGAAATCAGTTGGGGCAATCTCCATCCCGGAGGCACCCTGTTGGAAAGTGTATGTGGATGGCGCGGCAAACCAAAGGGGGTCCGGAGTGGGGCTGGTCCTAGTATCCCCTGAAGATCATGTCATTGAGAAATCCCTAAGGCTCGGATTCGCGGCCACGAACAACGAGGCCGAGTATGAGGCATTAATACAAGGGATGATCATGGTGCAAAGGATGGGAGGAAAGTCGATAGAGATGTTCTCGGATTCGAGGTTGGTGGTAGGCCAGGTGAATGGGGAGATGGAGGCCAGGGATTCCAGAATGCAAGAATACCTGGACCAAGTCAGACGCTTGCGAGTGGGGTTTAGCCTCTACAGCCTGTCTCATATCCCCAGGAGCGGGAACAGCCATGCCGATTCATTGGCCACGCTCGCGACCTCCTCGGCAGGGGTTCTGCCTCGGATAATACTCGTGGAACATCTGGGGAGGGCAAGCGAAGGGCCAGGGGAAGGCATCCCCGTCCACCAGATTGAGGTGGGTTCCAGCTGGATGGACCCCATAGTGAGATTCCTAAAAGAAGACATCCTTCCCGAGGACAAGTCGGAAGCCGAGAAGGTTAGGAGGAAAGCCCCTCGGTTCTGGTTGTCCGAGGACAACAAGCTGTATAAGCGCTCCTACTCTGGACCATACCTACTGTGCGTCCACCCCGGAGCGGCGGAATTGCTACTCGAAGAGCTGCACGAGGGGCTATGTGGGAGCCACACAGGGGGGAGATCCCTGGCTCACCGAGCCATCACTCAAGGATATTGGTGGCCGGGAATGCAGCAAGAGGCCCAGGAGTACGTCAAGAAGTGCGACCAATGCCAAAGGTTCGCCCCAAACATCCATCAGCCAGGAGGGGTCCTCAACCCGTTGTCCAGTCCATGGCCGTTCGCCCAATGGGGCTTGGATATCGTGGGACCCTTCCCCAAGGCACCAGGGAACAAGAAGTATCTGTTGGTGGCCACGGACTACTTCACCAAATGGGTCGAGGCCGAACCATTAGCCAACATCAGGGATGTAGACGTGAAGAAATTCCTTTGGAGGAACATAGTTACGCGATTCGGGGTCCCTCACACCCTCATCTCGGATAACGGACTCCAGTTCGATAGCAAGGCCTTCAGGGAGTACTGTTGCGAACTTGGGATCACGAACAGGTACTCGACGCCAGCCTACCCCCAGGGGAATGGACAGGCCGAGGCAGTCAACAAGGTCATTGTCAACGGACTCAAGAAGAGGCTGGATGACGCGAAAGGGAGATGGGCAGAGGAGCTGCCCCATGTTCTCTGGACATACCGGACTACGCCCCGGCGCTCAACAGGGGAAACACCTTTTGCCATGACCTATGGTGCGGAGGCAGTGATCCCCCTGGAAACCAATTTCCCGACGCTAAGGACGAGCTCCTTCACCCCAGGCAGCAATGATGAGCTGCTGGGACGGAGCCTGGACATGGTAGACGAACGAAGAGAGCAAGCAATGATCCGGCTGGCCTACTACCAGCAAAAGCTCAAGCAGGGATATGACACCAACGTGAAGCTCAGACCGCTAGCACCGGGAGACTTGGTGCTGAGAAAGGTTGTAGGAACTGCCAAGAACCCTTCCTGGGGAAAGCTTGGGCCTAACTGGGAGGGCCCCTATCGAATCACCTCAGTGGCAGGGATAGGAGCGTACTATTTAGAAGATTTAGATGACAAATCTGTACCTCGTCCGTGGAATGTAAACAACCTGAAAAGGTACTACTATTAATAAAGAAGTCACTTTGATTCATATTGTTTGCATATCTTAGTTATTTGCCTCGCGTCCTAAATACTTTAAAGAAAACTAAGTGTTAGACAGAACCAGGGAACTGCATGGTCCTCGGACTCATTCCCATGGGGAAACTAATCACTTTAAGAGACCTAAGTGTTAGACAGAACCAGGGAACTGCATGGTCCTCGGACTCATTCCCATGGGGAAACTAATCACTTTAAGAGACCTAAGTGTTAGACAGAACCACGGAACTGCATAGTCCTCGGACTCAGTCCCTCGGGGAAACTAGCTACTTAAGAATGCTAAGCTTTAGACAGAACCAAGGAACTGCATGGTCCACGAACCCAGTCCTATGGGGAAACTAACTGCTTCAGAAAGCTTAAGAGTTAGACAGAACCAGGGAACTGCATGGTCCTCGGACTCAGTCCTATGGGGAAACTAACCACTTAAGGAAAACCAAGTGTTAGATATAAACATAGGACTGCTGGGTCCTCGGACCTATGCCTAAGGAGAAACTAACTACTTTAAAAAAAAAAAAAAAGGGAAGGATCCTAAGTGTCTACTTCAAAATTCCATCTTACGTTGTAATTATCAAATGCCGCGATTGGCCGAGGTACAATTGAAGTCAAAGTTATACGAAAAACTGAATAGCGTGCAAGTAAGAAAATGGCCACAACAAGCAGTAAAGGAAATAAAGTCTTCATTTCATTAAGCACAAGGGAATTGCACCCAAGAAGTCGCATTACAGACAAAGCAAAAAAGGGAAAAAGAAAGAGATGCAGAAATAAAGTGCAGCAGGCTGAAGGGCCATGGGGCCTAATTGGCTGCATCAGTGGGTGGCTGGCCCGTAGCTGCCTCAGGGTCCCCTGAGCCCTGACCGATGGGAACGGCCTGCAGAGGCACAGCAGGAATAGCCGCCCCCTCGGCAGAAGAGACCTGGGCAACGGGGGAAGGCTCTACAACCTGCTGAGGCGCGTCCTCGTTGGAGCCATCACTCAACACAACCACCATGGGAGGATTGCTCCCTTGGGTTGGCTCATCAGCAACCCCAGCATCCGAGGCCTCTTCGCCCGGAGTAGCAGCAGCTTCCACAGAAGCCTCCTCGGCTTCAGAGCCATCGTGGGCGGTCTCGCGGATAAAAGGAGAATAGTACACGTTCTCCTCCTTCCACAAGTCAGAAGACGCATCCACTCCAGCCTGCCTGAGGGCTTCGTTCCAAGTTTCGGAGCAATAGCGCCTACATAACCCAGGGACTTGGGCTTTGTAGGTAGCTGCTGTCTCAGCTGCCCCGGCAGTGAAGGCTGCCTCCTCAGCCTCCTGCTTAGTGGCCCAGGCTTCCTCACTGCCATGCTCGGCCTCAAGCTTGGCCCTCTCAGCCTCCCCTTTGGCCCATTCAGCCACCCTCTTGGCCTCCTCGGCATCTGCCACTTTCTTCGCCAGGCCAGCTATCTGATCCTCGGCGAGCTTCAACTGCTTCTCTGCCTCACCCAGACGCTTTGTCTGAGTCTCGGCCTGCCTTTGGGCACCCTCAAGGCCCGATGTTGCGCTCTCCTTAGCCTGGGTCATTGCCTTCAGCGCCTCCCTAGCCATGGCAAGGTCCTCCTCCGACTTCTTGAGGGTCCTGGTAGCCACCATGCGCCTATCGCGCTCCTGATCCAGGGCCTTCCCATGTTCACTGGCCGCCTCTTCCAGCCTGAAGGTGGCCTGTACAGCCTGCCAAACGAAACAGACAAGTTGCAATTAGCCGAGCTCGAAAAGAAATGAAAGCAGGAAAAAGGCAAGAAAAGCACAAGTGTTAAAGTCTTACCATCCCCAAATACCGCTTAAGGCAGAGGAAGACATCCCTACTCCTCATGGTTCCAAGCTCCGTCATGTCCGCAGGCAGGAGCAGGCACCTCTCCACAGCGTCGGCAACGTACGCGCCTTCACCTTCTTTAAAGTCCCTGAGGGAGGAGTCATCCCTCAAGGGAGCCCCGCGGAGCATCGGGGCGGGAAGCCAGGCCTGGACCTCGGGCGGGGGAGCGACCTGTTTCTCCTGCGTTGAGGGGCCTATCCTCAACTGCTTCGGTGGCCGCTGATTGCCCTCGCCCTCACGCGTGGGCCCAGATTTGTCCTCTAGGGTCCTCTTACCCTTGTCCTTCTTCTGCTTAGGGTCAGCGGGCTCGGGCCTGGACGACGGGCTCGCCTGAGGCGGAGGAGGAGGAAGCTTGGACTGTGTTGAAGCCGACCTGGTCTGAACAGGTCGATTCTTTGGAGATGGGGGAGGGAGCTTCGGCTTGGACTTCCCCGGCGGCCCCTCCAGTAGTTCGGATAGGCTTGGCTGGTACTTCTTCTTGTAGCCCATCCTGCGCCTGGAGGACTTCTGTGCCGCGAAGAGGTCTGCCTCGGTTAGACGAGGATCACCCAAGTCTCCAGATGGGTCCTCGGACTGATTGAGTTGCTCAAAAACGCTGAAATCCTCCTCGGCAGCACCAAAATCTACGGGCTCCCCTTCCCTCTCTAAGTTCTCTTCTGTGGCCTCTGGGAACGAATGGGAAGACGAGGGGACTGCTACCGTGACGCCTTCCGAAGTGGAGGTGTCCTCGGGAAACTCAAACCCGTCCTCGGTCACTACTATTTTCTGCAGCCGAGGATCGTTTGCTCTGATCACGTACTTCGGGGCCGCGAATGACTTCTGGAGCGGAGTGTACCCCAGAATCTTGTGCGCAGCTCTGACTTGGTGATCTTCTTCTTCCTCGAAATCCGCTGACCTAAGCACCTTCTGCAAGTCCTCCCTATTGATCAAGTTGTAATGACGCGCATAGGAATGCAGATCTGCAAAAAAAAGGGGTACACGCACATGGTTAGAAGCCAAACAACACAAGAAGAAATAACGCGGAGAAAGAAGCTAGATCCCCCTTTATTCCCATTGCCCCACCTGGCTCTCCCTCCTCCGTCGGGCAGTGAAGGCCATCGTGCCACGCTCCGGACACGATGAGGAAATCCTCATTCATCCCCTTGTTGGACTCGGGGAGGCACTGGATAAGCCGGACCCTGTCGTCCCTCGTCCTCATGTAATAGGACTTGTTCTTCAAATGTTGAAGATTGTAGCAGTAGTTGACATCGTGATGGGTCAGCCTCAGACCCATCTTTTCATTAAGGGCGTCCACACTGCCCAAAATCCTGAACATGTTGGAGGCGCACTGGGTGGGGGTCAACCGGAAGTAGGTGAGGTAACCCCTCATCACTGGCCCCATGGGGATCCTCATCCCCCCTTCAAGGAAAGCGATGACAGGTATCGCTACTTCGCCCTCTCGCCTCTGGAGGTACCACTCCCCTTCCATACAATACCTTAAGCCCACATTGGCCGGTATCTTGTAATCGGCGATGAACTTCTCCATCGCCTCCTCAGTGTCAACAAACCTCTTAAGTCTACCCATCCTAGATGACGCCTAAGTGGACTAAAAGATGAACGAATGAAAGAGAAGGACGAATAAAGAAGGAGAAAGCTCAGAGAAAGACAGAGAGACTTACAGAAATGAGGAGGAGTCCTCGGACTGGCTTTTTGTGCTGGAGGTGGAGGTGGAAGTTTGGCTGGACTCAGAGTAGGGACGCAGGAGCTCTCGATTGCAAATGAAAAATGAAGAAACGGCTCTAATGGGTACTTATACCCTAGAAAGAAGAGCTGCGCAAGTTTTCCCGCCCATAAGTGCCAAACGCATCTCCACCGCTGGATTGTCATCTGCCCGTTGAACGTGGGGAGCATAAAGCCGCCCGAATTTAATGCAAGACACGTTACGCACATCGAAGCGCCAGTAACGCACCTTGGGCAGTTGAAAAGGCGCCAACGCTGACGAGGGATAAGACTTGATTAGACGCGAAGCAGGTCCGGGGATATCAAAATCCTCCTTCCGCCCGAGGATGCGGACAGCACGATTTTGAGGGGCTATTGTGGGGCCAGAATAAGTCAGCAGCCCCGGCCCACTCCAGGCCCAGCCCAACGGCCCATGCCGAGGACGCCTCGACGATCCGAGGTCCGAGGACTAAAGTTTGGAGCCCAGGACCCAAGGAGCGTTGCCGAGGACAGAAAGTGGGCACACGTCACACCTTTAAGGGGGGGTCTCCCCAAGCATCCAAGGAGCAAATAACGAGAACCTATGGCCGGACATTGGAGCATGGCGGAGGAGCAGGTTCCAGGCGAACTGTCACCTCCACATTAAATGCCCTCAACTAACGCTCTGGCCGCATTAATGAGGACAGGACCTCTGAACAGTGCCGTCTTGAGCGCTGCAACCCACTGGAGGTATGGGAATGCGGCTGATGGGACAGGCACTCGAGTAGAAGCCGGATTGATCAACAAATGTAGGGCTAGGATCAACTGAGTGAGGAGTATATAATGTAAAAATCCCTCTTGTGAAGGGGACGGACGAAAAACCAGAGAAAAAGGAATACTGTAGCAGAGTATTCTCTCCCAACTCTTGTAACCCTTCTGAAAAGAGATAATAGTAGTTTCCAGCTCCATAAGGCACGTCCGAGGAGCCCCATTGTGTGTTTAAGCCCACGTTCTAGTTATTGGCAACCACGTACAACCATGCATGACCGTTGCCTTCTTTACTGAGGCCTAGTTCTTGAGTCCACACTCTACAAATTTATTGAAGGGTTAGTTGGGCTTGGGCCCACTCTCTCGATCCTTAGAGAGCGCTCGAATCCACCCCCTACAAAAATCATATTAGATACGTAGAGTAAAATTAGACAACAATTAAAAATTAAGTAAAATTCAATCTGTATTCTGATTACACTTCAATTTTAATATAAATATAATTAATCATATAGTTCCCAATTCTAAAGGCAGTACCGAATATCCTCTTACGATAAGGAATATTTTTTATTTTTGAAAAAAGAAAGTAGTCTACATACAATGCCTATTTTGATAATTGCATAAAATTTCGTTATACTGAGAATTTATCACATATTATATATGGCCTGGCGATCATTATCTTGAAAAGTTGCAAATTAAACATGATAATTATGGAAACAATGGAAACTATAGATGAAATTTTAGGGAGCATCTTTATTACTTATGATGGGAATGACGAATCCAGTGACATCGTGACAGTGAAGTCTTTCAGTGACGAGGCTAGACAAGACAGACGAAGGCATGCTCGGACGAGCATATCTTATGCCCACGTCACTGACGAGGAAAACACAATACATTCATTACAGCACAATTAAGTTAAGAACGGTTATAGAGCCAACTGTATGAGCCGTTGTAGCACATTAAAGTCACATTACAACCAGACCAGACGTTACGAGGAGGAGCATTAAGACCTCCATAACTACTCCAACGGCTAGAAGCCATGAAGGTATGCATATAAAACCCTCTCATTATCAAGAACAAGGTACATACACAAACACACTAAGAGAGAACTATTATTTCTTGCATTCTCCAATTTCTCTGAGATTTCTTTGCATACTAACTTTGGCATCGGAGGCGTGGTGGCAGGCACCACACCGGTGACCCTTCCAGGAGGCTGCAGGTTGGCTTCATCCGACCACATTGACTGACGAGCTCACGCTCCATCAGTTTGGCGCCGTCTGTGGGAACGACATTTTTTCGCATTCAGTCGCGAAAAGGTAGTTTCCTCTCAAATACTTATTTCAGATGGAGTCCAATCAAGAATCCGCAGCCTTGGCGCAGCAAATTCAAGCCCTTGCAGCTACCGTCGAAGAATTGTCCAAACAAAATGAGGAAATGAAGCAGAGACTTCAGCAGGAAGAGAATAGGTCCAAGGGAAATCGGGATGACGAAGGGGATAGCCATAGAAGATTCGACCATCGAAGGCCTACCACTCCAACCGAGCAGAACTCGGATCTACTCCAGGAGATGAGGAAGGAGATGGACGAGCGTAGGAACGCCATCAAAGAAAAAACTGAACGAAGTGTGGACCGACTGGTCAGGACAACAGATTCGCCATTCACTGTGGCCGTCCTCGACTGTCCAATGCCGTCAAAATTTCGGCTGCCCCAACTTGAACCGTTCGACGGGTTAAAAGATCCCCAGGATCATCTTAACACATTTAAGACGACCCTGGGACTCCAGCAGCCCCCAGACGAGATCTTGTGTCGTTCCTTCCCAACCACTTTCAAGGGAGCCGCACGGGAATGGTTCACAAAGCTGCCCACATCGTCCATCGACACCTTCGAACAGTTGAGCAATGCCTTCCTGCGTCACTTCATTGAAGGACAACGACCAAAGAGAACCGCGGATCACTTACTCACCATCAGGCAGGGAGAGAAGGAAACTTTGAGGTCATATGTGAAACGTTTCACTCGGGAGACACTGGAAGTAGACGAGGCTGATGACAAGGTACAGCTAACGACCTTCAAGGCGGGGTTGAGAACCAGAGAGCTCGTCTCGTCACTTGCAAAAAATCCCCCGAAAACAATGGCTGAAATGCTCCTCAAAGCACAGAAGTACATGAACGCGGAAGACGCGCTGGCCGCCATCAGGGACGTTGAGAGGCCAGGAGACAAAGGTAGAAAGGAAGACGACCATAGGGGGCAAAAACGCGAGCGTCCAGATCGCCGAATCAGTGACGGAATCAGAGGAAAAAATGATAAGAATCCTCGAACGGTAAAATTTACTCCTCTTGTTATGCCTGTTGACAAAATCTTAACGCAGATTAAGGACGAGCATTACCTGAAGTGGCCACGGCCCTTACATTCGTCTCCTAATGTCCGTGATAAGAACAAGTACTGCCGGTTCCACAAAGATCATGGCCATTACACCGAGGATTGTCGGGACCTCAAAGAGCAGGTAGAAGAGTTGATACGAAAGGGGAAGTTGCAAAAATTTGTAAAGAAGGGTGAGTATAGTAAATTTCGGGAAGGGAACAAAGGCCAGCCTGAAGCTTCGTCAAGAGGGAATGACCGTCAGTCACAACCTCCTCAAAATGTGGTCGGGGAGATACAGACGATCACAGGGGGGCCCGTCACCGGAGGTTCGTTCAGATCCCTTCAAAAAGCATACCAACGTCAGGTGAACAGCGTCCACACGATTCCCCCGTTGAAGCAGAGACGAACCGATCAAGACATGACTTTCAATGAAAACGACGCAAGGGGAGTGAAGCAGCCTCACAATGACCCCCTGCTCATAATGCTTACCATAGAAGGGTTTAACACCAAAAGGGTCCTCGTGGACAATGGAAGTTCTGCTGACATCATTTACTTCCCTGCATTTCAACAGTTGAAGCTAGACCCCAGAAGGCTACGTCCTTTTGATTCCCCCCTCGTCAGTTTCAGTGGTGACAGGGTCTACCCCAAGGGCATAGTCACGTTGACAGTGACAGTGGGGACATACCCGAAGCAACTGACCCGTTAGCTGGATTTCTTGGTAGTGGATTGCCCCTCCTCATACAACGTCATCATTGGGAGACCTGCCCTCAATAAGTGGAAGGCATCCACATCTACCTACTGCTTAAAGGTGAAGTTCCCCGTGGAGAACGGGGTTGGTGAAGTTAAGGGAGACCAAGTCTTAGCTCGGGAATGCTACCAGGCTGTGTTGGCCGCAAAGGAAAACCACACCTGGATAATTGAAAAGAAGGAGGAGGAAAAGGTAGAGGCTTTAGAAACAGTGCAACTAACTGAGGAAGAAACAGCCAAAACAACCAGGATAGGGACGACCTTAAGTCCCGAGATGAGAGCAAAGCTCGTCCAGTTTCTTAAGCAAAACCTGGATGTATTCGCCTGGAGCCATGACGACATGCCAGGTATATCCCCGGAAATCATCCAACACAAGTTGAATGTAGACCCAGAGAAGAAGCCCGTCAAGCAGAGACGAAGAGTCTTCGCACCAGAAAGAGATCAGGCAGTCGCTGACGAAGTGAAGAAGCTCTTGACTGCAGGTTTCATCAGGGAAGTGTACTATCCAGACTGGCTGGCCAACACTGTTCTGGTGAAGAAAGCAAATGGGAAGTGGAGGATGTGCGTAGACTTCACGGACCTGAACAGGGCCTGCCCGAAGGATAGTTTCCCCCTTCCAAGAATAGACCAGCTGGTAGACTCCACAGCCGGGCACAAGCTATTGACGTTCATGGATGCTTTCTCAGGATATAACCAGATAAAAATGGCTGACGAGGATAAGGAGAAAACGGCCTTTATCACCAGCCAAGGCCTCTATTGCTATAAGGTAATGCCTTTTGGACTAAAGAATGCAGACGCTACTTATCAGAGATTAGTGAACAGAATGTTCAGCAGGCAGATAGGTAGGAATATAGAGGTCTACGTGGATGACATGCTCGTCAAGAGCAAGGAAGAACTTACTCATTTGGACGACCTCAGGGAAACATTCGCCACTCTCAAACAATACCAAATGAAGCTGAATCCGAGTAAGTGTGTTTTTGGTGTAGCCTCAGGAAAGTTCCTGGGATTCATGGTATCCCAGAGAGGAATAGAAGCAAATCCGGAGAAGGTTCAGGCCATAATCAACATGGCGTCGCCCAAGACCGTCAAAGAGGTCCAAAAGCTCATGGGACAGATCGCCGCCCTCAACAGATTCGTCTCTAGAGCAACGGATAAATGCCTCCCCTTCTTCAAGACCCTGAAGCAGGCCTTTGCCTGGACTGACGAATGTGAGGCAGCTTTCCAAGAGCTCAAACGCTACTTGAGCAATCCACCTCTACTAAGCCCGTCCAAAGAAGGTGAGAACTTGTATCTGTACCTAGCTGTTTCGTCTACAGCCGTCAGCGCAGCCCTGATCCGAGAAGAAAACAGAATACAACTCCCCGTTAATTATATCAGCCAAGCCTTCCAGAGGGCTGAGTCCAGGTACCCAAAAATTGAAAAAATCACGTTCGCGTTGATAATTGCCTCACGCAAGCTCAGGCAGTATTTCCAGGCAAATCCAATCTGGGTAATGACGGACCAACCTATCAAGAAGTCCATGAGCAAGCCCGAGGTAGCAGGGAGAATGGTCCAATGGGCGATTGAACTTAGCCAGTTTGATATAAAGTACCATCCCAGGGCAGCCATTAAAGCACAGGCTCTGGCAGACTTTATCGCTGAGTTCACCCTTCCGGATGAACAAAACCTTGCCAGTAAGGGTAAACCTTGGGTAATACAGACCGACGGTTCGTCGGCCCAAAAGCGGGGAGGAGTAGGGGTCGTCATAACCACCCCTGACGGAGAGGTATTGAAGTATGGAGTTCAGCTGAAATTCCCGGCGACTAATAACGAAGCCAAGTATGAAGGGATTCTGACGGGGTTGAGGCTAGGGAAAGTGTTTGGAGCCAAGACCCTGTTAGTCCAGAACGACTCAAAGCTAGTAATTGGGCAGATCAAGGGAGAATACGAGGCAAAGGAAGAAAGAATGCAGAAGTACCTCAGGTTGACGAAGCACCTGACTCAAGAATTCGAAGAGGTAGAGTTCGTCCAGATTCCCAGAAGCCAGAATATGGCAGCAGACGAAGTATCAAAGATAGCATCGTCAGAAGGAACTGGGTCAAATGCAGACTTAATAATGGAAGTACAGAAGAGCCCCAGCATAGAAGAAGTCCCAACCTTCGCAATCCAGAACACAAGTAGCTGGATGACGCCCATTGTATCTTTTCTTCGGGATGGACACCTCCCTCAAGACACAAATGAAGCCAGGAAGATCAAAAAGAGGTGTGCCAGATTCACAATTCTTAATGACACATTGTACAAGAGGGGCTTCTCCATGCCCTACTTAAGGTGTGTGAACGAAGAAGACGCTGAGTACATCCTAAGAGAGGTCCACGAAGGGATCTGCGGAGATCACGCAGGCCCTAGATCCTTGGTAAGCAAAATTATGCGAACAGGTTATTTCTGGCCTACTATGCAGGTGGACGCAATGGAGTTCGTCAAGAAGTGTGACAAATGTCAGCGATTCGGGAATGTTCAACGACTGCCAGCCGAAAGACTGACGACGATAGCGTCCCCATGGCCATTCGCACAGTGGGGAATTGACATCATCGGCCCATTCCCCTTGGGCAAAGGCCAGGTAAAATTCTTACTCGTCGCTATAGATTACTTCACAAAATGGGTTGAGGCAGAGCCACTGGCAACGATCACTGAAGCAAAGATCCGGAGCTTCGTATGGAGGAACATAGTCTGCAGGTTCGGGATTCCGAGGACGATCATATCAGACAACGGGCGACAGTTCGACTGCCAAGGCTTCAAGGACTTCTGCTCTGGCCTAGGCATCAAGAACCATTTCTCATCGCCAGGCCATCCTCAAGCAAACGGACAGACAGAAGTGACGAACCGGACTCTACTCAAAATCATAAAGACGAAACTGGATGATGCAAAGGGTTCTTGGCCAGATGAACTACCCAACGTCTTGTGGGCATACAGAACAACAACGAGAACCCCAACGGGAGAGACCCCGTTTAGACTTACTTACGGAACTGAAGCAGTGATCCCGGTCGAGGTCGGAGTAACCAGCACCAGGCGGGAGATGTTCAGCAAGGAAGACAATGACGATCGTTTACGAGTCAACCTAGATTGCCTGGACGAAGTCAGAGATAAAGCCTGTAACAGAATGACGGATTACAAGAAGAAGATGACAGAGTATTACAATAAAAGGGTGAAGCTCCGACGACTCAATATCGGCGACCTCGTCCTACGTGAAGTAACTCTGGCGACCAAGAATCCAACTCAAAGGAAACTTGGCCCCACGTGGGAAGGACCGTACCGGGTTGTTCATTACTCCAGACAGGGAAGCTACCACCTTGAAACTCTGGACGGACAAAGACTCCCTAGGCCATGGAACATTGAACACCTAAAGAAGTACCATCAATAGACGTAACAATCAAATGTACTTTTTATCAAAATCAATAAAGAATCCATTCAGCTGATGTTATTCTATGAGCAGGTTTAGGCAACCGAATGTAAGCTACTGACGAAGGTAATATCCCTAACAAGGGTGTAAGCCACAAAAAGCCAAAAAAAAATGGCTAAGTAACAAAATTCCGCCTTGACGGATGTAAGTTACTGACGAAGGTAATATCCCTAGCAAGGGTGTAAGCCACAAAAAGCCAAAAAAATGGCTAAGTAACAAAATTCCGCCTTGACGGATGTAAGTTACTGACGAAGGTAATATCCCTAACAAGGGTATAAGCCTCAAAAAGCCAAAAAAATGGCTAAGTAACAAAATTCCGCCTTGACGGATGTAAGTTACTGACGAAGGTAATATCCCTAGCAAGGGTGTAAGCCACAAAAAGCCAAAAAAATGGCTAAGTAACAAAATTCCGCCTTGACGGATGTAAGTTACTGACGAAGGTAATATCCCCAACAAGGGTGTAGGCCACAAAAAGCCAAAAAAAAAAAAAAAAAAATGGCTAAGTAACAAAATTCCGCCTTGACGGATGTAAGTTACTGACGAAGGAAATATTCTAAACAAGGTAACAAAATTCCGCTTTGACGGATATAAGTTACCGACGAAGGTATCATGACGAAGATATAAAAAAAAAAATGGCAAAATATCACGACGAAGGTAATTACTTCAAAAAACAGGTAAGTGATATTAAATTAAAAGCCTGAAATAGGCTGAGTCATCATTTTCTTTTACAACTGAAAGCCCATAAACACTGGGCCAAAAATCTTTCCTGTGGTTCCCAAAATAGACAGAAGGTAAAATTGTTCAAAAATTAGATTTACATAACTGCCCAAAAAATGAAGGGCATCCCAAAAAGAAGGAAAGAAAGGAAATTTTTCTAAGTATCAGGCTCGGGTAGAGGCATCATCATCAGGAGCATTCTCATGGGCATCACCACCAGCAGGAACCTCTCCAGGAGCTTCAGTTTGAACAGCAGAAGAAGGAGCGGCCTCGTCAGCGGCCATCTCTTGATCCACTTCTTCTAAGTCCAGAGTGTCCATGTTTACTCCGGAAGGATGCTTGGCGAGGTACCTCCTAAGGAGCTCGAAGCCTTTGAAATACCAGCTGAATAGGACGGTCTGATACTCGTCCGTAGTCTGGAAGGCCTCTACAGACCTCGCAGCAATAGTCTTCAGACTTTCTTTAGCATTCAGAAGCTGCTCGTCCTTCTCCGAAGTCAGCTGACGCTCAACCCTCAGGTCGTTGTTCAAAACTTTGACCTTCTCCTTTAAAGAGGTGGCCGCGTCCATAGAATCAACAAGGTTCTTCTTCAGCTCCGAGTTCTCCTTCTCCAAAGCTTCCATCCTAGAGGTTAAGGATGCCACCCTTGCCTCTTGTGTAAGATGCTCAGAGGTAATGTGAATGCTTTCCCCCAGCACCTGGAAAGGAATGTGAGGACGTTGTTAAAAAAAAAAAAAAAAAAAAAAAAAAAAAAAAAAAAAAAATCTTTTTAAGTACAGAGAACACTCTACCTGGACGAGTCTCTGAATGTGACGAGAGGCGACGTCATTGAAAGACACACCAGAGAAGACCTTAAGGTCATCCGCCGTCAGCATCTCGTGAGCCCTGTCCACGGCCAATCTCTCGTCATCCCATATTGTGGACGACCGTGGATCAGTTTTCTCCTTCCCTGATGTTCGCTGCTTCTTCGAGGCCGGAGTAGGGATCTCCTCAATGGAGGTAGCCGGAGATGCCGTCCTCGTCGGTTCAGTGACGGGGACTATGGCGTTGACGGGGACATTGGTGCTGGCAGAAGTGGTCATTCCCTTGACACGCACGGCTTTCTTCCCGATGCTGGATAAAGGCTCGTCCTTCTTATCTCTCATCTTTGCGTACATGTCCTTCTTGAACTTGGTCGTCATTTCTGCAAGAAGGGAATGGTTAGTTTAAAGTCCACATGCATAAAGGAAGTAAAGCTCGACGAGGTTAGTACTTACTTTTCTTGCCTTCAATTCCAATTGAACGAAGAACGTAAGGGGACGGATCTGGCCCGAGGTGATAAAAGGCCAAAGTATGTGGGTTGACGAGGTCGTCCCAGCTCTCTATCGTCTGGGCGTATCCAATGGCGGTCTCAACGCGCTCTTTATGCCTGCTCTTGAGCTTAGGCCGTCTCTTAACTACACACAGCAAGGTGCAAAGGGGTCAATAACATCACACAGCAGAAAACAAAAAAAACTGAAAACGACGAATAGAAAGACTGACGCACCTAAAGCCGGGGTTCCCCACCGACGATGCAACCTTGGTACATCACCCCAATCCGCGCTGGATTGAGTCTCAAAATCGTCCCCCGACACAAAGAAAAACTTGGATTTCCAGTACCTGAAGGACGAAGGCAAACCCCTGACGATCCTAGTATCCCTCGTCCAGGGAACTAACTCATAATACCCATACTCCTTGGACTCTTTCAAGCGATATAGATATGTCAGTTCGTCTATCCTGATCATATCTCCATTAGCAGCCAACCATATCTCCATACAGTTCACCACTATTCTCCACGAATTGGGCATGAGCTGCCCAGGAGCAATGCCAAAACGATCCAAAAGTTCCATCAGGAACGGATGGACGGGGAATCTAAGCCCGCAGGTAAAGGCTGACTCATAAAAACACACCTCACCCGGAAAGAAATGGCAGGCCCTATCCTCGGTACTAGGTAGACGAACACGAACCCTTGCTGGAAATTGAAACCTATCCTTAAATCTAGCCACACTATCCGCGTCCAAACCACACGCTTCCCCGAGGGCGTGAAAAGCCCTAACCTCACGAGGGGAAGAGACGACTGAACCCCCCTCTGCTGGATCACCGTTTGACGATAATCCAGTCTCAAGGTCGCTAGACCTAACTTCAGACATCGTTTCTCCCTCTCTCACTAGACCCTCGAACCAATCAACCGATTGACGAAGCAAAGGCAATAGATCAGCCAATGCAACGCCCAAACAGTTACCCTCAAAAACAAAATTTTCTAAGTATGGGAAATTCCCCAAAGACCCTCCTAATCGCGCAAATAGGAAGGAAATTGAGGGGCAATCTATCCTAACTTCAGAGCTACGGACCATGGAAATGCAAAAAACGCAAGAGAAGATGACACTTGCTAAAAAACCCAAAAAGAAAAGAAACCGAGTACATAAGAAAGGAAAAAAGAAGAATCAGAAACCACAGCAAAACAGAAGAGAAAAGGAAAAACGCAAAAAAGGGAAAGAAAAACATACCTTAAAGCAGCGGCGAACGGCGCACCGGTCTGAAGAAGAATGGCAGAAGGAAGCTCACCAAGGGACACTCAGCAGGAGTTTTTGTTTGGGAAATGAAAAGGTACGAAGAGGAGAAGTTTTTAACCCAAAAACTAAGGCAACTGAAAAACGGCGGGAAACCCAAGGGTCACAAAAATGACCCCACCAATCCACACCCAACACGTGGCAACCACGCAGAAAAAGCCATCACTGCGCAGTTAATACGGCACAGAAGCCCAACAGGCACTTTTTGGCCCAGGAGACTTTCCATCTTCCACGGCCAACATGACATGTCATGACGACCATGGAATCCGGGGGCAACTGATGGGAATGACGAATCCAGTGACATCGTGATAGTGAAGTCTTTCAGTGATGAGGCTAGACAAGACAAACGAAGGCATGCTCGGACGAGCATATCTTATGCCCACGTCACTGACGAGGAAAACACAATACATTCATTACAGCACAATTAAGTTAAGAACGGTTATAGAGCCAACTGTATGAGCCGTTGTAGCACATTAAAGTCACATTACAACCAGACCAGACGTTACGAGGAGGAGCATTAAGACCTCCATAACTACTCCAACGGCTAGAAGCCATGAAGGTATGCATATAAAACCCTCTCATTATCAAGAACAAGGTACATACACAAACATACTAAGAGAGAACTATTAATTCTTGCATTCTCCAATTTCTCTGAGATTTCTTTGCATACTAACTTTGGCATCGGAGGCGTGGTGGCAGGTACCACACCGGTGACCCTTCCGGGAGGCTGCAGGTTGGCTTCGTCCGACCACATTGACTGACGAGCTTACGCTCCATCAACTTATATGCATGCTTATCGTCTCTATTTTTGTCTTATAAAAAAATAAAATAAATAAAAAGTCTTTATTTTTGGATTGATTAGAGCTAAAGTCTTATTCAATCATTTCGAACTTGTCCAAATTAGGTTGATTCTAGAATGGTTTAACCAAACTTAGTTGAGAACATGGATCCTGTTTTGATTATATCTGTATCATCAAATATGAGAAAATTTGGGTCCTGAGCTTTGAAATTAATAATTGATACTTTGGTAGTTATTTAGAATACTTTACGAAAACAAAAATATATATAAAAAAAAACACCTCCCAAGTACAAATTGTACTAGATTTTGCAACCAAGTTTAGAAGGTGGTATCTAAAGTTTTAACAAAAGGGTCTTCCTTAAATAATGGCATACACAATTTTATATAACAAATGTAGTAACATGTGGGTATTTATTAAGAAGGAAAGTATGAGAATTTTTTTGAGAAATAACTACAACATGCTGCTAATCTCGCAGCTCGAACTCTTTCCCCCCCCTAAACCTCCAAGCACTTTATGCATGAGAATGTGCATAAAAGATAAGCATATTTTGTTTATTAACTTTGAAATAAAATAAGTCATGTTGGTGGTCCTAATTTCTTATTATTATCTCCAGCATTAAGGTTGAGGTCAGTCACTAAATAAATTGTATATACGGCACATTCGAACATGGAATCCAATGGGCTCATGAATTTGATAAGCTATAATTATCGAGGTTGCTGTGACTAATGATCGGTAATCACTGACCAACTATATTTGGTCATGTGCGGTTAGGTGGGCTCATTAGTTTGGAGTCTTTGGAGTTTGGACCCGCAAATCACGTTCCCTAAAATTATATTTACACCTAAACAATTATGTAGGATAAACAAACCTTATCGACAGAATGATTTGCAATTCTGTTTTGTTTTGTTTTTTTTTTTTTTTTTTAAGTTTCAACTTATAGCGTCCACTTCTGATGATCGCTCTATTTATCATCAGAACAAAACACCAATCAGTATTATATTTACACCTAAACAATTATGTAGAATAAACAAACCTTATCGACAGAATGATTTGCAATTTTGTTTTGTTTTGTTTTTTTTTTTTTTTTATTTTATAAAGTTTTGACTTATATCGTCCACTTCTGATGATCGCTTTCTTTAATATTAGAACAAAACATTAATCGGTTTTTAGTGTAGGCAGGAATTGAACCCTAAGTCTCTTATTTAACCATTAAAAATTTTATCAGTTGAGTTAATTGGAACCCAGTAATTTGCAATTCTCTTTTAAGTGATTAATTCTAATAAAAAAATTTTATAGCTTATTTTGTTTACTTTGTCAAAATATATAGCAAATGGTTGACTCCTAAGTTTTATTGGTCTAAAAATGCTAAAGAAAATGAGAAATGCATGTGTAATAAAATGCAACAGTACAGACCAATTGACCAAGCAAATTCCACCTAAAAAGAAGTGGATTTTCGGTGTGTGATAAAGAGAGACAGAAATCAAGTTCTTTGCAAAATGGTAATCATATCATCAACTACCAATGGATATTGTGGGGGGTATATACTATATAGTGTTTTGAGAGCTTGGAGAAAATTTGTTTTGTAGAGAGAGTAGAGTGACAAGTAAAGCAGAGATTATATTATACCTAATAAAAGTGGACTCTGTGGCAACATGTAAGAGAAATGAAATGTTGAAGTCAGGTAATAAGACTATAAGAGACCTAGTGCTTGGAAGTTTATACTTTAATTTATTAGAAAACGTAGACTTTCTTAATAGAAGCTGGCAGTGAGTTGGTCTTGAACTAAAGGGAAAACAATCTCTATCAGGAGCCGCTGGAAATGATTAAATTAATTAAATGAGTTCATCAAATGAGTTGCTAATGAATCATACTTATGTTTTGCTTTTGTACTTGGGTACCTATCAGACTCTGAAGGCAACTTGTGAATGAAGTAGTCGTATTGTTTTCTTCAAAAATGTTAAAACTATTATTAATTTTATTATAATAGTTTACAAATTGAAATGATAAACGTGAACGTGTAATCAATGTCACAATAAAAATTTAATAAATAAAAATTTTTGAAATATATAATTTAATTTGTGCTTAAAATTAAGTTTTTTTTTTTTTTTTTGAGAATGTGCTTAAAATTAAGTTAACACATAGTATTCGTTAAAATAATAATAATAATAATAATAGTATTGCTAGAAATATTCTTATTTTTTTAAATTGTATTTTAGATTATAAAATAGGGAACTATTATGACAAATCAGTGAATCACACCAACCATTCCTCGATATAAATACTTGTGCTATATATTCATCATTAATCAGTGATGAAACTACAAACTTTTATTCTTTTAGAGGGAAAGATTAGATTGTAAAAAGGAAAATTACAATGAAATTTAACACGTTAAGAGAGATTGCGCGAGAAATCAAAAAACCAATTCATTGATTTGGTTTTAAATAAATTTTCAAAATAAATCAGCTCAATTTTGAAGTAGATTTATATTTCGTATTTAATTTATATATTTATTTGAAGTACATATCTCTTAATAAGATTTTAACACCCATGAATTGCAACGGATAAAAATCACAGTATATTCTTAGTGGCCTACTTAGTTTACGTTTAATTAATTATGGTATGATATATGTTTGATTTTTTTTTTTTTTTAATTTTACATTTTGATTATTTTATAAAAATATAATAAATTAATATGTCGTAAGTTATAATTAGTGAAGTATAAAATGGAACACTTAAAAATATTTTTATTCGTATTACTATTATAAGATTTTTTTAGAGAGAGTTTTAACTTATGACGTTTGCTCCTAATAATAGTTCTTTATTATCTGACCAAGACACTAATCGATTTTCGGTGTAAATAGAAATTGAACTCTAAATATCTTTTTTTTTTTTGAAAGGGAAACATATTCAATTAAAACCAACCAAGAAGAGTCTTACAGAGGACCTGCAGAGCAGGACAACTCTAAATATCTTATTCAATTATCAAAAACTTTACCAATTGAACAAACTAAAACCCACCTATTACAAGATGTTTAAATAAAGAAGAATAGTGTAGATTGTATTAGACTTTATATATGAAATATAAATTAAATTTACGTGAAGGTTATGGCTTGCATTATGGAGATGGAGGCTGTGGACTTTGAGCTGGAGGACAATGACCTAATAGATGAGGATGAGGCATGAATCATGAATGTGCATTAATGCCTCTGTCTTGCTTGTCCCTCTAATTGAAGGGAAAATTATTTTACAAACTAGCTGTAGCCTGTATCAGTGGCGAAGCCAAAATTTTAGTTTAAGGGGGGCAAGGTTATGATTGAAAACAAAATTAATCTAAAAAATATTAGTCTGTATTAATAAAAATAAATAAATAACTATATAATAAATAAATAAATAAATAAAGATAATCAATTCATATTGAATAAAAATTAATTGAAGAGATTAATCAATGTATTTATCTACGATTCAAGAAATTAATTAATGTACTCAAAATAACTGTGAGATTAACTCAATATAAAACTGTCAAAACTATAGCAATATAATTAAAATGTTGTATAACATCTAACAAAGTGTTTTGACTGGCTTAAAAAACACTCTGTTTCTAGTCCAAGAAATAGAGCATATATAGCCCCTAACATGAAAGGCAATTTACCCCTCCCTTTAAAACAGTCGGTAGATGATAAATTGATTGACCTTTTTAACATGTATGTCAATTTAAAAGCCAAGTTACTAAACGAAAAAGGTTGATTGAATATTTTGTGAGTTTACCTGATCAAGTCCAACGATCGAAATAAATAGTTAAAACGCTTAACAGTAATAAACGTCAGGTACAATAAAACACAAGTTCATCTACAAATATAACTGGATAGTAATTAATATAACTAACAAATATTTGGAAATAACAAAATAACTAAGGGCATGTTTGGTAGACTGTAATAGGCGTTATAATGTAATAGTTATTTCTATGGTTTAATTATTCTTTAGTTTGGTTATGTTTTTATTACAAGGAATAATCATTTCTTATGAATAGCTATTTTTCAAAATAAGGAATAACTATTCATTTTTAAAAGGTTGTATTAGCTATTCCTTAGTACGTGCAATAATTTCAAAACTTAATATATTTCCAAATAAACAAACTTTCCATATACATCTAACCATTATAAAAATAAAAAATCGTAAAAAATAACACATATCTCTCTTAAATTTAAAAATAACAATTTTTAAAGAGATATAATTGTATGAGTAAGATATTTCCTAAAATAAATGTTAAATTTCATTATAATGTTATAACTCACAACGAAACTAATGAATATGTTTAGGTATTACATTACAACACACTTTATTACTAATAATAAATATTACAATTCATGTCGTAATCTCCATTCAGTGTACTAAACGTACCCTAAAAGTATTTTTTGGACGAGCCGGAGGGGGCGACTCCACCCCCCCCCCCCCCCCCCCCCCCCCGGTCGACCCCCCTGGTTCTGCCCCTAGGCTATATGCACTCCCTTCCTCGGAGAGTGTGGATCCCACATATCACCTCTCATTGATGCTCAAGTCTGCTATCATTTTCCATGTTCCATTGCCTCTTCATTAAATTATTTACATTTTATCTTTTTTCCCCATAAGTAAGTGAAAAAGAAAGATGAGAGGATAAGGCTTATAAGAATTAGCTAAGAGTCTTATAATTTATGGATATTGTCCAACTCTTTAATAGAGAATTGAGGTTCAAACTGATCTTGAGATTACAATGTTTCTCTGGCTACTAGGGTTTTCCCACGCCGCCAGTAGAATTTTGTCCCTTTCCTAGGTTTAGGTTTCTTGTACCCTCCAGTCTTCACAAGTCTGGTAGGTCGGAGTGTTTCCATCCTCGTGGGTGTGTGTAGTGCCTCTTATAGTTGCGTGTTGTCTCGTTTGGGTTCGCTATCATGGCTGGACTAGAGAATCTGTGGTCTCGTTTCACATTGGATGATGAGGTGGAACAAGGGGCAGAGGTTCCAAAACCGGCGGAAGAACAGATTTACAGGTTGGCTGGTCGTTTCTTCACGAAACGGACGTTGAATGTTGAATCCGTAGCCCGTACCTTTAAACCTCTGTGGAAACCCATTGGAGAGCTCAAAATCCGAGATATTGGAGACAATATTTTGCTGTTTGAATTTACGGATGTCCTTGATCTTGAACGAGTCCTTGAACTTGAACCATGGACTTTTGACAAACACATAGTTGTCTTTCAGCGAGTTGCAGCGGTGGAAGATATCCCTTTACTTGATTTCTCTAGAGTCACGTTTTGGGTTCAGTTTCATAATGTCCCTGTGCAAAGCCTGAACCAAGCCACGGGGGAAGCTGTGGGTAACTCTATTGGTAAGGTGATTGAAGTAGCGGATCTGGAAGATGATGGAGAGGGAGGAGAATTTCTAAGGGTTCGCATATCCATAGACATCTCAAAGCCTCTACCGAGATGCCGAAAACTATGGTCTGACGGAAAACAAATAGGATTGGTGGGTCTCAGGTACGAACGCCTTCCTAACTTTTGCTATTGGTGTGGGCGTTTATCCCATGGCGAAAGAGACTGTGAACTATGGCTCCGTGGGAAGGGAAGGATGAAGAAAGATGATCAACAATTCGGTGAATGGATGTGGGCTGAATCAGTTTGATAGACCAGAAAAACAGTGGCGGTGATAGCAGGGTGTGCTCGGACTCATGCTCCGTGGTGGAGGAAACCGGGCAGTAGGGGAGGTCCATCAACGACAGCAACCACTACCAATGAACCATCAGGTATGGTCTCCGTTCCTGAGGTTAGGTCAGGGACTAGTAAAATACAAGAGGTGGTTATGGTGGACTTAGAGTCGACTTTTCTGAATTATGGGAAGAGTGGTGCTTTAAAGGATGCATGGGTTGCAACAAATGGATTGGTGGGTGGAAGTACAGAACAGCTAGCACATAGCATTCAAGGCCTAAGTGTGGACAAAGATGCAACAGTGGTGGGGTCCTTAGGATGTGAGAAGTCAAAGAATAGTCCTAGGTTGGTGGAAGTTACTACAAGCCATGCAACGTTGGGCACTTTGCAATCTCCACTATGTGACTGTACTAATAGGGGATGTCCACCACCTCAACAAAACTCCCTTAAAACATTTAAGAAGTTAGCCCGCAACATCAATCAGAACAGTGAAGTGGTACCCTTGCAAAGTTTGGCTGCCAAACGTCCTGTGGTGGATATAGATGATCATCAAGAGTTCAAAAAATCACGCAAGTTGGAAGACAGTATGTTTGATAAGGAAAATATTCAGGTGGTGACTGGTTACCAGTCCCACCCAGCCCAATGAGTTGCCTTAGCTGGAACTGTCGTGGGCTTGGAAATCCACAGATAGAAGATGAACTCGTTGCTTTGGTGAGCAACAAAGATCCCAAAATGGTCTTCTTGATGGAAACAAAAGTTGAGAAGGCTACCATTGAAAGAATTGGAAGAAAGATACAGCTTACGAATATATTTGTAGTTCCACGGATTAATATTGGTGGAGGTTTAGCCTTGCTGTGGAAAGCAGATTTTGATGTGGATCATCAGTCTTATTCTGAGCATCATATTGATGCTATTGTTGACCATGGAGTTGATGACGCTTGGCGGTTTACGGATTTCTATGGAGATCCTAATACTGCCAACCGGGAAAACTCCTGGTCTTTGATTCGAACTCTGAGTTGTCGTCTGACTCTTCCTTGGGTTTGCATGGGCGACTTCAATGAAATATTGTTGGCTGAGGAAAAACAAGGATGGTTGGATAGACCGGAAAGACAAATGCAGGCTTTTAGAGATGCTCTTGATTATGGTGGTTTAAAAGACTTGGGGTTTAGTGGTTTTCCTTTTACTTGGTGCAACAGGAGACCCGGGGCACACAATGTGTTGATTCGGCTGGATAGGGGTGTAGCCACTGTTGAGTGGATGTTGAAGTTTCCAACTACTCATATTCACCACCTTGATGCATTCCATTCCGACCATAAGCCAATTCTTCTTTGTACGGATTCTGAGTTGAAGAGATTTTATAGAAAGGGTCGTCCGTTTCGATTCGAAGCCATGTGGATCAAAGATGACTCTTGTGAAGATGTGATACGGGATTCATGGGAAGGGGGCAGAGAGGAAACATGGGCGGTGGGGTTCAATAAAAAAATCTTGTCGTGCCAAGAGAATTTAAAAGCTTGGAATCGTAGCACTTTTGGACAGGTCCGCACCACTCTTGATAGGAAACGTAAGGAGTTGAAGTTTGAAGAAGAATCAGGTGGATATGTAGCACACCCAAACCGTGTGTCTCAGCTTAGAAAGGACATTGACCAACTTTTGAGGAAGGAGGAAATTATGTGGAAACAGCGGTCACGTACGACTTGGCTAAAGGAGGGTGATCAAAACTCAAGGTATTTCCATTGTAAAGCTAGTCAGAGGAATAAACGGAACTATATCTTGGGTTTGGAAAATGAAGATGGGACATGGATTGATGATGAGGCCGAAATGGGTAAGCAAGTGGAGTCCTATTTCAGTGAGATGTTTACCACCTCTAACCCAGCTGGGTTTGATGAGATTTTGGATGGTATGGAGCCCACAGTTACAATAGAGATGAATGTTGCACTTGATCAGGATTTTAAGGCGGCTGAAGTTGAACAAGCCCTCAAACAAATGGCTCCTCTCACTGCTCTTGGCCCCGATGGTATGTCTCCTATTTTTTTTAAAACTTATTGGCATATTGTAGGGGAGGATGTGACTACTACTGTGCTTAATGCTTTGAATTCAGGTGTTGTGCATGATTCGCTTAACCCCACTTTTATCCATCTTATCCCAAAAATTAAGAACCCAAAAAGAGTCTCAGATTTCAGACCAATTAGCCTATGCAATGTCATTTACAAATTGATTGCTAAGGTTTTAGTTAATCGGTTGAAACGGGCTTTATCCCATGTGGTCTTTGAATCACAGAGTGCTTTTTTGTCTGGTAGACTGATTACTGATAATGTACTGGTGGCGTTTGAAACTTTGCACTACCTTAAAAGAAAAACAAAAGGTAAACAAGGGTTTATGGCTTTAAAACTTGACATGAGTAAGGCTTATGATCGAGTGGAATGGGTATTTCTGGAGAAAGTTATGAGAAAACTGGGTTTCTCTGAAAAACTGGTGAGTTTGATAATGTCCTGTTTGACTTCAGTGTCTTATGCTGTGCTGCTGAATGGCTTACCTGTGGGTAATATAAAACCATCAAGAGGACTTAGACAAGGTGACTCACTGTCGCCTTATTTATTTCTTCTTTGTGCCATGGGACTACAGGGTTTATTGAAAAAGGCAGAATCAAATGGTGATATCCGAGGGGTGTCCATATGTAGAAATGGCCCAAGAGTTTCTCATTTATTCTTTGCTGATGATAGTGTACTCTTCTGCCGGGCAAAGGAAGAGGAATGTATGAAAATTATGGATTTACTTTCGGTATATGAGAGAGGTTCAGGCCAAAAAATAAACAGGGACAAGACCAACATTTTCTTCAGCACCAATACCCAATAACACTTGCAAACCCAAATTCAACATATTCTAGGAGTGCCAGCTGTCCGCCAGTATAAAAAGTATTTGGGCTTACCAGCTTTAGTGGGTCGAGCAAAAAAACAAAGTTTTGTCTATATAAAGGAAAGGGTGTGGAGGAAATTACAGGGGTGGAAAGAGAAACTCCTCTCACAGGCAGGTAGGGAAGTTTTAATAAAATCTGTTATTCAGGCTATTCCTACCTATACCATGAGTTGTTTCAAACTTCCTAAGGGGTTGGTGAAGGAGTTGGAATCCCTTATTAGGAAGTTTTGGTGGGGTTACAAGGGAGACACAAGGAAGGTTCATTGGGTGAAATGGGAGAAAATGTGCAAGGGGAAGGAAAAAGGAGGCATGGGTTTCAAAGACATTGAGAAGTTCAATGATTCTTTGTTGGCTAAACAAGTTTGGCGCATGATTCACAATCCGGATTCCCTTTGTCATAGAGTATTCAAAGCTCGATTTTTTCCCGATTGCTCGATTCTTGAAGCCAAAGATTCTACTAGTGGTTCGTATGCGTGGAAGAGCATTTTGAGGGCAAGAGATGTCATTAGAAAAGGGATGGTATGGAGGATAGGTAATGGCTCTTCAGTGAGAATCAAGGAGGATAGGTGGCTGCCGGTGTCCGCTAGTAGGACTGTTATTTCTCCTATCTCTACCTTGGAACCTGGAGTTAGAGTGAACTCTCTCATTAATACCGAAACGGGGGAGTGGAAGTTGTCTGAAGTGCAGCAACTATTTCTGCCACACGAAGCAGCCATCATTTGCGGCATCCCACTGAGCATTAGACTTCCACCTGATCGTGTGATTTGGGGACTCACCCCCTCTGGTATGTTCACAACTAAGAGTGCATATAACATGTTAGTATCTTGTGATTCAACTAATAATGCAGGTTCTTCATCTTTGGTGCGCCAAAAATGTTTCTGGAGAAACCTCTGGCAGTTGCGAGTTCCTAACAAAATAAGGCACTTTGCATGGAGGGCCTGTTTGGAGTCACTGCCAACAATGATCAACTTGCAACACCGGAGCATAACTTCATCGGATACATGTGAAGCGTGTCAGACCAATCCAGAAGATACTTTACATGCTTTGTGGTCTTGCCCGAAGCTTGAAGAAGTTTGGAATAACCTATCCTGGGCTCATCAAGCGGTCAATGCTCAAACAGCCAGATTTCAAGATCTTTTGGAAACATTCATGCAGTTCAGCGAAGACTATAGGAAGGAAATATTCATCATCACTGCTTGGCTTTTGTGGAATCGACGCAACGCATCCAGGCTTGGCCTACCCGTGCAACCCCTGAATAGAATTTTCCCAACAGCTGGAAGCTTACTCCAAGAGTTCCTCGATGCTCAAGACCCGACCCCAGTCATCCAAGAACCATTTTCGACCCAGCAATGGTGTCCACCAGAAGCACACACCTTCAAAGCCAACTTTGATGCAGCGGTTTTCAAATCAGACAACTTGGCAAGCCTAGGCGTGGTGATCAGGGACTGGCGTGGTGAGGCTATTGGAGCATTATCCATGACAGTCCCGCTTGCTCAGACGGTGGTAGAGTTGGAAGCACTTGCGTGCCGACGAGCAGTGCAGTTCGCCATGGAGATAGGTCTTGTGGAGGTTATCTTTGAAGGAGACTCAGCAACGGTAATTCAAGCCATTTCGGAAGGAAATTCGGACTCTTCAACGTTTGGTCACATTATAGATGACATTCGTATGCTAGCAGAATCTTTTCAGTTTTCTCTATTCACTCATGTGCCTAGAAAGTGTAATGTTGTGGCTGATTCTTTAGCCAAAAAAGCTAAAATTATTCGGGGTAACCAGGTCTGGTTAGAATCCTTACCAGAGGACATTGCCCCATTAGTTTCTTTTGATGTTCATTGATGTATTACTTTCATTTGAATAAAAGCCCAGGCTTAATAGTCTGGTTTCTCAAAAAAAAAAAGTGAATCACACCAACCATTCCTCGATATAAATACTTGTGCTATATATTCATCATTAATCAGTGATGAAACTACAAACTTTTATTCTTTTAGAGGGAAAGATTAGATTGTAAAAAGGAAAATTACAATGAAATTTAACACGTTAAGAGAGATTGCGCGAGAAATCAAAAACCAATTCATTGATTTGGTTTTAAATAAATTTTCAAAATAAATCAGCTCAATTTTGAAGTAGATTTATATTTCGTATTTAATTTATATATTTATTTGAAGTACATGTCTCTTAATAAGATTTTAACACCCATGAATTGCAACGAATAAAAATCACAGTATATTCTTAGTGGCCTACTTAGTTTACGTTTAATTAATTATGGTATGATATATGTTTGATTTTTTTTTTTTAATTTTACATTTTGATTATTTTATAAAAATATAATAAATTAATATGTCGTAAGTTATAATTAGTGAAGTATAAAATGGAACACTTAAAAATATTTTTATTCGTATTACTATTATAAGATTTTTTTAGAGAGAGTTTTAACTCATGACGTTTGCTTCTAATAATAGTTCTTTATTATCTGACCAAGACACTAATCGATTTTCGGTGTAAATAGAAATTGAACTCTAAATATCTTATTCAATTATCAAAAACTTTACCAATTGAACAAACTAAAACCCACCTATTACAAGATGTTTAAATAAAGAAGAATAGTGTAGATTGTATTAGACTTTATATATGAAATATAAATTAAATTTACGTGAAGGTTATGGCTTGCATTATGGAGATGGAGGCTGTGGACTTTGAGCTGGAGGACAATGACCTAATAAATGAGGATGAGGCATGAATCATGAATGTGCATTAATGCCTCTGTCTTGCTTGTCCCTCTAATTGAAGGGAAAATTATTTTACAAACTAGCTGTAGCCTGTATCAGTGGCGAAGCCAAAATTTTAGTTTAAGGGGGGCAAGGTTATGATTGAAAACAAAATTAATCTAAAAAATATTAGTCTGTATTAATAAAAATAAATAAATAACTATATAATAAATAAATAAATAAATAAAGATAATCAATTCATATTAAATAAAAATTAATTGAAGAGATTAATCAATGTATTTATCTACGATTCAAGAAATTAATTAATGTACTCAAAATAACTGTGAGATTAACTCAATATAAAACTGTCAAAACTATAGCAATATATTTAAAATGTTGTATAACATCTAACAAAGTGTTTTGACTGGCTTAAAAAACACTCTGTTTCTAGTCCAAGAAATAGAGCATATATAGCCCCTAACATGAAAGGCAATTTACCCCTCCCTTTAAAACAGTCGGTAGATGATAAATTAATTGACCTTTTTAACATGTATGTCAATTTAAAAGCCAAGTTACTAAACGAAAAAGGTTGATTGAATATTTTGTGAGTTTACCTGATCAAGTCCAATGATCGAAATAAATAGTTAAAACGCTTAACAGTAATAAATGTCAGGTACAATAAAACACAAGTTCATCTACAAATATAACTGGATAGTAATTAATATAACTAACAAATATTTGGAAATAACAAAATAACTAAGGGCATGTTTGGTAGACTGTAATAGGCGCTATAATGTAATAGTTATTTCTATGGTTTAATTATTCTTTAGTTTGGTTATGTTTTTATTACAAGGAATAATCATTCCTTATGAATAGCTATTTTTCAAAATAAGGAATAACTATTCATTTTTAAAAGGTTGTATTAGCTATTCCTTAGTACGTGCAATAATTTCAAAACTTAATATATTTCCAAATAAACAAACTTTCCATATACATCTAACCATTATAAAAATAAAAAATCGTAAAAAATAACACACATCTCTCTTAAATTTAAAAATAAAATTTTTTAAAGAGATATAATTGTATGAGTAAGATATTTCCTAAAATAAATGTTAAATTTCATTATAATGTTATAACTCACAACGAAACTAATGAATATGTTTAGGTATTACATTACAATACACTTTATTACTAATAATAAAGATTACAATTCATGTCGTAATCTCCATTCAGTGTACTAAACGTACCCTAAAAGTATTTTTTGGATGAGCCAGAGGGGGCGACTCCCCCCCCCCCCCGGTCAACCCCCCTGGTTCCGCCCCTAGGCTATATGCACTCCCTTCCTCGGAGAGTGTGGATCCCACATATCACCTCTCATTGATGCTCAAGTCTGCTATCATTTTCCATGTTCCATTGCCTCTTCATTAAATTATTTACATTTTATCTTTTTTCCCCATAAGTAAGTGAAAAAGAAAGATGAGAGGATAAGGCTTATAAGAATTAGCTAAGAGTCTTATAATTTATGGATATTGTCCAACTCTTTAATAGAGAATTGAGGTTCAAACTGATCTTTAGCAAAAAAGAAGAAAAGGGTTCGAATCGATCCTTCGTCACTTAAAATAAATTTTTTTTTAAATGTATTAATTTTAATTTCACATTAAAAAGAGAGTACTCTTTAGTCTTTATGCACCCATTTAATCAAATGTCTTTTATTTTTTATTTTTTATGGACTACTATATGTTCATTTTAAGTATTTTCCATAAAATATATTCTTTTAGTTCCAAAAAAAAAAAAAAAAAAGAGTAAACAATTGATTTCCAAGGCCCCATTGAATTTTTATTTTATATGATTGCCTTTAGTATAATTACCCTAAAATGTTGTCTTTTTTGTTAGGAAAATGCTTTAAATACTTCTGACTTGTATATAACTTGTTATAATAATTGTTGAAAGCGCATTTTTAAATTATGGAATAGTATAAATCATTTTAGTGACGTAACAATGGCCATTCTGATTTGAATGTAGAAGGCAAAATGATCAAGAACTCCATCATCATCTCTACCATTAATGCAGTGTGTTGAATTACCAAAACTATCGGAGCATTCTTTTAGGATGTTCATAATCTGATCATAGGTTGCTACATTAAACATTTTGTTGTGGCCATGGTTTACAACACATTGGAACTTTGAAGTACTTAATCTAGATCAAAGAGTATCTTTCACTCTTTTTTACATTATCAAAATGATCTTACAAACCATTGACATTAGTGCTTATATTTACGATTAAAGGGTGATAATATGTTATTTATGTCATACATTGGGACATCCTCTATGGTTTAATCCCTCTCATTTAACTATTGTCCTTGACCTCCAAAGACAACACAACTACTAAATTTAAAAGCCTAAATGGCCAAGTCCAAATAATATATATATATATATATATATATATATATATATCTGTGTGCGTGTGTGCAGAAACTTATCTAGAAGTAGCTAGCCATACTCTTACTACCATCAACACTTATCAATCACAAGTCAGATCCCTACTATCTTGTGTAAAACAAATTGTAAATTGTATCTGAATTTGGTTTGAGTTCTGTTAACTCGCCCTACACTTGCTATTTGCTAAGAACTAAAAAGGGCAATTCTGATGGTCAGATTAAACTAGTAATTGGCTTCTACCAAAATAAAAAAAATAAAAAATAAAAATAAAAATAAAAAATAGTAATGGGCAAGCATTTTCTAAAACTAGGCAAATGACTACTTAGGCCCATTAGAAGGTTGATTTATTTTTGCGTTCTCAACACTAGGCCCATTAACGGAGTTCAGGTTCTGTTCCTCCCCAGCTTATTGATATCCTTTTGCGTTATCAATACTAGCGAAGTTACTCTTGGAGGTGGGTGTTAAGGAACTTTTTGCGTTCTCACTTCACCCGTGTAAAAGATTTAGAACATAATTATGAAAAAAAGAAAAGAAAAAAACTATTTTTACAAAGCACAGTTCATGTTAGTTATAAGAGCATCCGCACTGGGAAGGCCAAATGTCAAATGCAAATAAAATATGGCATTTCAAGCCCAAAAACCTTAGCAGCTGAAATTGTAAAAGCCAACAATTGCAAATTTTTTTGCAGGTGTGCTACACATAGAATTGCACCGTAGCACAATTGTAAAAGAAAATGTTAATATTTTATCTCTGTCTCTCTCATCTCTGTCTCTCCATCAAGCTTCACCAGAAGCAACCCATAGTACAGCCAACCCAGCACCACAAATCAGACACCGACCAAACCCAGCACCACAACCCACGGCCAAACCCACGACCAAACCCACGACCCACGGCCAAACCCAGCACCACAACTATGACCCACAACCCACTGCCAAGCTGACGGTGACACCCACAACCCACGGCCAAACCGACGGCGACGCTATCGAGCACGGCCAAACCCATAAATCTGACCCCCATAACCAACAAAAACCCACTGCCGGAGCACAGACCCACGATCCACAACCGGAGCACAGACCGGAGCACAATTAATCCCAAATAAGTAACAGAGAAGTGAGACAGGGGAGAGAAAGAGGAAGGAATGAAAAAAATGAGAGAGGAGGAATAAAAAAATGTTTTTTAATGTTTGCCTTCTGAACTTAAAAAATAATATTTTAATAAAATGGTAAAGTAATAGAGTTTTAGGATGCTGGAGGTATTGTAAAATGGTATGTTATAAGTGATAAAGTGACTTTTTGAGATGGTAAAATAGAGTAAGATTAGAATTTCCAACGCGGATGCTCTAAGAATTGTACATTTTCACCCAAAGTAGCAAATATTAGTCACATTTTTTCTTACAATGTACATTTTACATGATACTATTCATATAAGCTAATCAATGCCCCACAATTATTCCAACGTCAATGTTGTCTTGTGATAAAGAATTTGGAAATAATTTAGAATCTCTAAAATACTAAGATTTAAATGTATGGGAATTTAATTTCCGCCTTGTAAATTTTCGTTATATAGAATTTAGATTAAGTACACATGTCACCCAATGGTCACTGCCATGTCAGCCCTTTCTTACATCAGTGTGATAGTTTTAAAAACCGGACCGGACCGGCCGGTCTGACCGGTTCGACCGGGAACCGGCACCAAATCCGGTCCGGTTATGATAAAAAAAACCAGAAATAGCATAAAAACCGGTGAACAGTGATAACCGGCCGGTTCAACCTGGAAACCGGAAAAATCGGAGGTCGAACCGGTTATGACCGGTTGGAAATTTTTTTTATTTTTCCTACAAAACTACGTCGTTTTGGACCCTTTAAAATCCTAAAAACTAACCCTAAACTCTAAAGTCCTCCTTCCTTACCCTCAGTTCAGACTCTCATCTCACTCTCACTCACGCACGCCTCTCGGCCTCAACCAGTGAGCTCTCTCACTCACTCACTCACTCAAGCAGTCACACTCCCTCACTCTCCTCTCAAGATCGATCACTCCCTCACTCACTCAAGCTCTACCTCACTGCCTCACGCCCTCAAGCTCTGCCGCACACTCAAGCTCTCTACTCAAGCACGCTCCAGCTCTCCCTCACTCACTCAAGCTCTGCCGCGGCGCCGCCCTCAAGCTCTGCCTCACTGCATCTCTCAAGCTCTGCCGCACGCTCTCACTGCCGAGGTTTTTAATCTCAAGAGTTACTTAGTTTCTTTTTTTGATTCTTAATTTCTTATACAATTTTTTAAACCCATATTTAACTTTTGGGATATTTGTACTGATTTGGGTTGTGTTTTGATTAGATGTTGAGGATATTTGACTATTTGTTGATGTTGAGGTTATAAATAGAGGTAATTTCATTTGGGGTGTTGTGATGATTATTGGTTTAATTTGTGTCATAGTAATTGTTTTTGTTGAAATGAATGTATTTAGTGAGTTTTGTTTACAATTCCCAGCTCTCTGCTTGGTTGGTCACTTGGTCTTGCTGCGTTCTTTGCTCTCTGCTCTCTGTGTTCTCTGCTTGGGTAATGTAATGATCTTTTTTTTTTTTTTCATTTTCTCGGTTCTCTTTTTTTTTTCTTTTTTTCTTTTTTCATTTCTCTCGGCTTCATCAAGTAATAAGCTAATAATTAATATTCTTTTTTCTTTTTTAATGATTATGATGATTACTTGATTTTGATTTTGTTTTTGATCATTTTCTCTGTTCTGTTTTTTTTTTTTTTTTTTTTTTTTTTTTTTTTCATTTCTCTCGGCCTCATCTCAGATTCTCAATTCATGTTGTCGGCTTCAACTCAGGTTCTCCTTCCGTGACTTCACTGGTAAGTGGTAACTTCAATTATTAGTTTACAATAGCATTTTAGTATATTTGTGTTTTTGTGTATGTTGTGGATTTGATTTACAGAGTATTATTGTTTGTGAAATATAGTTTACAGAGAATTATACAATTTATACTATTGATTGTGTATGTTGTGCTGATGAATTTATTTGTTGATAAAATGGTTGCTGCCAGTCTGAAATTGTTGAGTAAAATGGAGTCCGCCTCTGTACCAATGAATGAACATGCTTCTACAACCGGGTCTAATACTAATTCTTCATCTGTGAGAGCGAAATGTGATCCCGCATGGGATCATGTAACTGAAGTAGTGAAAGATGGAAAAAGTAGTTATAGATGTATACATTGTGGGAAAAGTTATAAAGGAGGGGGCATTAATAGAATGAAAAGACATCTAGCTGGAATTAAAGGAGATGTGGTTGCATGTATGGGTGTACCTTATGATGTTAGGTTTCAAATGGTTGAGAATTTGAAGGAAATTTCAAAATCTAAAGAACAAACAAAAAGGGATCAAGAAGCATCTAATTATTCGTCATTAGAGGACTCACCAGAATTTGAAGATGTCCAAGAAATTACTCCTAGAAGTTTTCCACCTAGAGGTAGGGGGCTAGGTAGGGGAAATAGAAGTGGTCCTAGTAATTTTCTACCAAGATCCAATCTTGGCAAGAGAAAGGTTGGTGACATTGATAATTACTTCGCTCCTAGAACAACACCGGGAGCTCAACCTTCTATTAAAAGTGTGCTTGCTGGCAAAGAAAAGAAGTGGAGGGTTGATATGGCTGTAGCAAGATGGATGTATGATGCTTGCATTCCAATTAATGTTGTGAATTCTAGTTATTATCAACCTATGTTCAATGCTGTAGCTTCTTATGGTCCTGGATATAGAGGCCCAAATTATCATGCCCTTCGAGTGCCTTTGTTGAGAGATGCAAAAAGAGAAGTCCAATTGATTGTTGATTCTCATCGATCATATTGGGCTGAGACTGGTTGTACAATAATGGCTGATGGGTGGACTGATACTAGGCATAGAACATTGATTGATTTCCTTGTCTATTGTCCTAAAAGAATTATTTTTATACGTTCTGTTGATGCCTCTGACTTGGTTAAAGATGCTATTAATTTGAGTAACTTGTTTGATGAAATTGTTATTTGGGTTGGTCCTGAAAATATAGTACATTTGGTCACTGACAATGCTGCAAATTATGTAGCTGCTGGAAGAATTGTGTGTGGAAAATATAGGAACATTAGTTGGTCACCTTGTGCAGCACATTGCCTAAACCTAATTTTTAAGGAGATTGGGAAAATGGATCATATAGCTAAACTTGCAGAGCGTGCATCCAAGATCACAGTGTTCATCTATAACCATGTGGCTTTGCAAGCTTGGTTGAGGACTAGAAAAAATTGGACGGAAATTGTGCGTCCAGGGCCAACTAGGTTTGCTACTACTTTCATTGCCTTAGGGAGTCTTAAGGAACATAAGCATGACTTACAAGCATTGGTGACTAGCAAATTTTATGTTGAATCAAGATATGCAAAAGATAAGAAAGCAAAGGCAGTGGTGAAAATCATTCTTGACAATCAATTTTGGAATGATTGTCATGTAATTGTGCATATTATGTCACCATTGATTTGTTTATTACGTATTGTTGATTCTGATGAAAAATCAGCTATGGGTTATGTATATGATGGCATGTATAGAGCAATTGATGGAATCAAAAAAAATTTCAAGGAAAAGAAGAGATTATGGGAGCCTTATGTTAATATTATCAAGGATCATTGAGATAATTCTATAGAGATATTTATGTTGTAGCTTATTCGTTGAATCCTGCATTTCAATATGACCCATCCACTCTTAATAAGAGGCTAGAGACATAATTTTCTGTGACAGATGTTATTGAATCAAAAGTTTCAATTGGTTGAATCAAGTTGGTGGAGGAATTAAAGCTATTTCAAGAGCGTGAACAAACTTTTGGAACTCAACTTGCTCAAGAATCAACTAAGACATCTCAGCCGGGTAAAATATTGTTTACTTTAGCTAATAATAAAATGAAAATATGTTTTAAAGATCATAACTCTTTTTATTTTTTTGGGATAAGTATAACTATGTTTATTGATTCATTGTATCTTCGTTTTGTGTTGTATATGGAACTTAGATGAGTGGTGGAAGTTGTTTGGATCTTGTGCTCCAACCTTACAAAAGTTTGCAATTCGGATCCTTAGCCAAACTGCTACCTCTTCAAGATGTGAGCAGAATTGGAGTGTTTTTGAACAAATACATACCAAAAAAAGAAGAAATAGATTGGAGCATAAACGACTTAATGGTCTTGTGTATGTTTATTATAACTACTGATTGAAAGAAAGGTATATGTTATATAATCTCTTTGTTTCAATGTTTTTGTGGGAAAATATGAGTGATTCACTGATTTGGTCAAGTGGGTTCTTTGTGATTGTGAAATACAAGTGATTTGGTTACTAATTAAATTATTTATTATGTTCATCTTATGATAGAGTTAAAAGGAAGAAGTTCAGTTTTGATCCTATTGATTATGCAAGTATCGATAAAACTGAATTTTGGGTAGTGGAAGATGAGGAACTTCCATTTCTGGATCATGAGGAGATAGAGAATGCATTATATGAAGAGGGAGCCTATCCAATTGAAGAAGGGTCTTCTAGCCATGTACAAAGAGGTTAGCTTATAACAATTCTTTGCCTAGTTGTATATTTTAATTAGACTATTTATGATTTATGAGAAATGATTATGAGAATTGTTATTTCATTTATTGTTCTTTGGTTTTGGAATTTGTATAGATATGGACAATGAAGTGATTGAGGATGATGATGACATCAATTTGGAATCATTTGGTGATGAAGATGATGCTCCTCCCGGATTTAGAGATAAAAATCATCCTATTCATGTTGAAGATGAAGAAGATGAGGATGAGGATGATGATTATGATGCTAGTGGTGGAGCATTTGGTTCACATGATGATATTGATTTCGATTGTCTTCATAACAAATGAGGCTTGGGTTTTAAAACTTAGTTGTTTGTTTGAAACTTTGAAACTTAGTTGTTTGTTTGAAACTTTGAAACTTAGTTGTTGTTTGTTTGAAACTTTAAAACTTAGTTGTTGGTTGTAATGAACTTATTTGTTATTTTCATTTGGATGTAAATGTAATAACTAATGAACTTATTTATTTGGTTTTGTTGAAAGTTTATTAGAATTTCAGGATGATTATTTTGTAATGTTATTACTTATTGATTTGAGCCCTCTTGAGATTGCTTAGGTTTTTTTGCTTTAATAAGTAAGGAAATATTTTATTACAGGTGATGTTTATAAAGCAAGTTATGGACCCTCTATTGTTGAGTGCTATGTTGTGACCAATCCATTGGCTTTTGTCAATAAATTATTACTACAAAAAAAAAAAAAAAAAAGAAGGTGTTTCTTTGCAATTTGATGCAAAAATCAGTAATCAAAAGTTATTAAGTCAGATTATATAAAAAGATGTTATATTATATACTTATATTCTTGTATTTTTTTAAAGGAAATATATTTGTTATTATAGGTTTGTTAGTTTTAGACTTTTAGTATATTAAAAAATTATTAATTATTTATATAATTTAAATAAATAATAATTAAATTATTTATGACGTCATCGGTTCGACCATCGGTCGGACCCCGGTCCGACCATAAAACCGGTATTTAGCTCCTTTTCCGGTTCTTTTACCGTACCGGTTTTTAAAACCATGTGACACTGTGACCTGATCATGTCATGTCACCTGCCACGCCAGCAAAATCTACGATGTTAGTTGCATTTCTTTGGGCCTGAATCTAGCTTGACCCAATCCTTCAACACGACCAATGTTAGTAGCATTTCTTTGGGCCTGAATCTAGCTTGACCCAATTCATCAACACAACTAAGATCTGACAATCTTTTGTGAACTGCTTTCCTTGATAGCTGACCAAATCTTCGTAAACTTATTTCAAACTCAAAGGCTCCAGTAATCTTCTAGCTTGAGTTTAAGGGGGCTATTAAAGATGCTACCTATTGGTTTTTATTCTATTTTTGTTTTTATGTATGGCCCAGGAGGCCCAACTTAGTATAAAGCCCTTCTAAGGCTAACCCTAGATCTTGTAGCTCCTTTATATACTCTATTATAGTTATTAGCATTTCTACTTCACTAATAATATTAAAGATGTAACCATATAAGATTTTACATTGCAGTTGTAGACCGTCAGGTCGAATCACGTAATTCTTCATAATCTTTCTCTCTTTCTCTATTCTCTCGCTTCCATTAACCCTCTACAATATTGCTCTCCTTCAATTTATTTAACATTTAAAAACTAAAATATTATAGAAGTTAACAATAACAATAATAATGGTCGTAATGACTTGGTGACAATGGTAATATGATATTATGTGATGCTGGTAGTGATGGTGGTGGTAGACTTGATAGTGGGTACTGTGGTGTACAAAGTAATGCTGGTAATGGTGATACCAATGATGTCAACAGGGCTTGAGCATAGAATTTAAATGCTTCAAAATTCTAAGTTCATCATAAATGATAACATTATATAAGCTTTTTGCGCCAATGAAAATGTTGCCATGAAAAGATCTAGGAGGTCGAAGCTGGTCAAATCAATTGGTTTCCTTCTTCGCGATTGGAAAATTCTTGCTGAGATTTGGTTCTTTCCTCGTTGGAATCAAATTGGCTTATGAAGAATGCTCACTGATGATGCCGAAAATCTCACCAGTGAGTTGCACAATGCTTGTACGCTCGGAACTACACCTGCACAACAAAAAGGAGAAGACCTAACAGAGAGCACCGGTGTGGTGCCGGCCAAATACCCTCCGAAGGTCAAGTTAGGACTTGTTTCAACTCTAGAGTGCTAGAGAGGGGTTAATTGTGCGTACCTTGATTTGTGAGGGTAGTGGGGCTTTTATAGTAGTAGAGGGTTGACCTCTCTTCCTTGGAGTAGAAGTCTTTTCCATATAGGAATTCATGTGAGCGTAGATGGCGGAACCCTTTCCTTATAGGACTCTATCATTGGGCGTGGTGTCCAAGTAAAGGATTTTCTTGAACCGTCGGCCTCATGATCCGTCGGCCTGACCAGGGATGTCATTCCCGTCAGCTTCTAGAGTTAACCTTCGCCACATGAACCGTCAGCATAAGTGTATGCTGACGGGTTAAGCATGTGGGGATGTATAACCGTCAGCCTGACGTATGCTGACGGGTTAAGCATGTGGGGATGTATAACCGTCAGCCTGACGTATGCTGATGGGTTAAGCCTAAGGCGATGTCAAACCGTCAGCCTTAGTATACGCTGACGGACTAAGACTACCATGCTGCTATTATTTATTCCTTATCAGTTGCCCCCTACTCCATATCTCCGTCGGCCATAACTGACGGGTTATGGAGTTTTCATCCGTTCCTACCAACTGCTTTAACCAGGAGAGAGAATAATTATAAGCTGTCATACCAACATTAAATGCTAGGACACGTGGCGTGCTCTGGTTGGCTCGGCGTCTGGTTTGAGGGCGTCGCTTCGTCTTCCGTGCATTTCCCTTATATATATAGATGGCCCACCTCTCCCCATTTTCACTATTTCACTTTCCCTGATTCCTGGAGAGCTATCCGTCGCTTATCTTCCGTCAGCACCTGCCAACATTGTTTCCGTCACTTCTTCGGCCGTCACTTTCGAGGAACTTGTAAGTTCTCTTCTCCTTTTGTTCCTGCTTTATCTCTTTTTAAGCCGAGTCGTCATCCTAGGTGCTTAGATTACACCCGTCACTTGTAGGTAGTCAGATGTCGAGTGATGCGTCGAGTGACCGGTCGTCGGTCCGCGATGGAGCGGGCTACGACGAGGTGTTTGGTTCAGGTAGTGAGTCAGGGAGCTCGTCCTGGTCTTCAGAGAGGAAGACGTCGGTCCAAACTCCCATCAAGGAGGTAGGAGGTCACGGAGACAATGGCCCGGAGAGGGAAGTAGGTGAGGGGTGTGACGAAGTGGAAGGAGAGAGATATAGTGACGGGGATGAAGGTGATGGCGAGTCTAGTGAGGGGGATGAAGGTGATGGCGAGTCTAGTGAGGGGGATGAAGGTGATGACGGGTCCAGTGAAGGGACTCCTGTGAGTCCTGGAGGCAACCGTCCCTTCATCCTTCCCCAAGAGTGGGCTGTAAATAAGTTTCTCCCCAAGATGACTCTTAAAATTTTTAACGAGTTACGGACCCGTTTCCAAATCCCCGACCATATTCCCATCCGTCTGCCTGAAGATGGTGAAAAATGTTACACGGGAAGAACTGCAGACGTCGGTATGTACGACGCCATGTTTGCCGCTGGTCTTAGACTACCCCTGACGGCATTACACCGTCAGTTAGTTGACTTTCTTGGCTTATCCGTCAGCCAAGTTGCTCCGAATTCGTGGAGGATTTTTATAGGTGCCGAGGTGTTGTGGGGTCGTCTGAGCGGAGGAAACCGTCAGCTTACCTTGGACGAATTCTTTTACTGTTATAGACCTCGGCACCTTTCTTCTTCCAAAGGGATGTACCATTTTGCCGTCAGGGAGAGAGATCTCAGGTTGGTGTCTGAGACGCCGGATTCGAATAGAGCCTGGAAGAGCAGGTTCTTTTTCGTTGAAGGGACGGACTGGGTGTGTCGTCAGGAAGAATGGGAAACGATACCTCACGGCTATTTTGACAATACTTGGGCGTTTATAAAAGAGTCAGGTCTTAGTCGTCAGCTTTTGTCTTTAGTTTATGCAAGTAATAATTTTTGGTCTTTTAATGGTTCTAACGCCGTCGGTTTACTTGCACTTTTCAGCCCTCATTCGCCCCTCCATCACTGGTGAGCAAGAGGATTTAATCCGTCGGGTTTTGGAGATTCCTTTAGAGGAGCGGTCATGTCGGGACTTAATCACCCTCGATTATCTTCACGCTTACTGTGGTGGTCCTGTACCGACGCCTGAGGCTCGCAGGCTGGAAGAACTCTCCCGTCACCGTGAGTACCTTACCCTTATCTTTGAATTCATCCTTTTATTACCGTCGGTTTTTACTAATGTGTTTCTTTCGTAGAGATGGACGTGGCCAAGCAACGGATAAGGGCTGCAGCTGCCCGTTTGAAGGAAGAGAAGAAGGCACAGGGGGAGACGGCACCCTCGTCGACCCCCAAGATCGTCAAGGGTTCTTCCAAGAGGAAGACTGACGGGGATAATAGCCGTCCACCTAAGAAAGCAGCCGTCGGTTCCGGGAGTGAGCCCCCAAAGAGGCCGTCGCCTAAGTCTAGTCACGGGGCAGGGAAAGGTGTAATGACCTCTTCTGGTCCCGTCCTGCAGGGGCCTCGTTGCCTGCTAACTCACAAGGATTTTGCTGTTGAGGCAGTGGAGTCATTCATCAAGCCTGCTGACATAGATCCTTGTGACTTGTTGGCGACGGATGAGTTGGGGTCGTCAGCTTTGTTTGACCTCACCCGGGTAAGCCATCTCTCTTGGATGTTTCTTCTTTTATTATTATTATTATTTAACATGACTGACGGTTGTATCCTTTTCTAGGCCCTGGTTCGTGTAAAGGCACTTCAGGACAGGTGCGTGGCTAAGGAGGGAGTCGTCGCTCGCGTTCATAAGCACAATGCCAACATGCGAAACTAGCAGGCTCAATATAAGGAGGCGATGCGTGTCCTTAACGTCGAGCTGAAGGAAGTGAGGGAGAAGCTGGAGGAGGTGGGTCGTCAGAAGGGTGAGCTTGAGAAGGAGCTGACGACTCTTCGTGCACAGATGGAGACAGCAGCGGCTGACGCGGTAAATAATTTCAAGGCATCGGACTCCTTTATTGATTCCTGTGGCGGATACTACGGCACGGGATTTGATGATTGCCTCAGACAAGTGGCGTCAGCTTTTCCAGAGTTGGATCTTTCCGGTATCTCCCTGGATGACGCCCAGCCTATGACGCCTGCTACTGGTTCCGTCACCGTAGGTACAGATGACTTAGCGGATTCTCCTCATGGAGGTAGTGGAGTCGTCCTGGCCCAGCCTGCTGTGATCCTTCCAACAACTACCGCAACCCCTCCTGTGGTGCTGCTCGACGGAGAGGACCCTTCTGTTAAAAAGTAGAATTTTTGGAGTGACGACTTGTAATTCATGCTTTTCCCTTCTTTTTATCTGTCTAGCAAACAGCTTTATTGAGTGCCCCTTGGGCCCCTATTTGTAATATCTTAACAGCTTTTTTAATGCCTTTTTGGGCTTTTGATTTGTTTACAGCGTCGCTGCTCTTGATTGTATGTAATCACTTTTGCTTGGCTTGTTTTACTCGTATGTTTTGATTTGGAAGTTTGAAATCAGGGTTGTGGACCCTTTTAGTTTAGTGTACCGTTAGTTTTACTGCTTTGTCCGTCTTGTGGACTCCATTTTGAACCGTCGTTTTTAACCGTCAGCCACTTGGCTCGTCACTTTTGTGGACTTGGTCATATTAGACCGTTCATTTATTTGGCTTGTCCATTTTATGGAGTTGGTCATTTTTAGGCCGTCGGCCTTTTGGCTCGTCCACTTTGTGGAATGTTATTTTCAGGCTGTCAGCCTTTTGGTTTGTCCACTTTTTGGATTTGGTCGTTTTTAGACCGTCAGCTTTTTGGTTTGCCCACTTTGTGGACTTGGTCGCTTTTAGACCGTCAGCCTTTTATTTAGGCCGTCAGCTTAATTGCTGATTTGTGGACTTAGCCACTTTTCGTCAGCCTTTCATTTAGGCCGTCAGCTTAATTGCTGATTTGTGGACTTAGCCACTTTTCGTCAGCCTTTTATTTAGTCCACCGTCAGCCTTTTATTTAGGCCGTCAGCTTAGTTGCTGATTTGTGGACTTAGCCACTTTTCGTCAGCCTTCTATTTAGGCCGTCAGCTTAGTAGCTGAATTGTGGACTTAGCCACTTTTCGTCAGCCTTTTATTTAGGCCGTCAGCTTAATTGCTGATTTGTGGACTTAGCCACTTTTCGTCGGTCTTTTACTAATTTTGATTTGCAAGTAGAAACTTCAGTCGTTCTGAATAAATCCCTCTTATTGTTATGCATCTGCATAAAAAATACTTAAAAAAGGAAAAACCTGCCCTTTTGGGCTTATTGTAGCAAAACCAAAGTAAAAGACATGCCCGTTGGGCTTATTGTAGCGAATACTTAAAAGCAAACAGTAAATCTAAAAATAAAAAGATAGGTGTTGTTCTTCGTGTCATCGCCTCTACTGGTAGTACTTTCGCAGGTGTTCAGCATTCCAAGGGTGTGGTAGCTTCCGTCCGTCCAGTGTCTCTAGATGATAGGTGCCCTTCCTCTGCCACGCCGTGACTCGGTAGGGTCCTTCCCAATTCGGGCCGAGTTTTCCTTGAGTTGGGTCACTTGCTGCGCCCATGACTTTTCTTAGAACGAGGTCTCCAACCTGGAAATCTCTGTGCTTGACCCGGGAGTTGTAGTGCTTGGCCATGCGGTCCTGGTATCGCACGAGCCTTTGCTCTGCTGCTGTCCTGACTTCGTCCACTAGATCGAGCTGTAGTCGTAGGGCTTCGTCATTTTTCCCTTCGTTATGATTGTGAACCCTGTAGCTGGTGAGGCCGACTTCGGCTGGGATGACTGCCTCACTCCCGTATGTTAGCCGAAATGGTGTCTCCTGTGTTGGTGTCCTTGCCGTTGTCCTGTAGGCCCAAAGTATGCTTGGTAACTCTTCGGCCCATATACCCTTTGCCCCCTCGAGCCGAGTCTTGATAATCTTCAACAAGGATCGGTTCGTGACTTCGACCTGTCCGTTGGCTTGAGGGTGGGTGGGGGAGGAGTAGTGGTTCTGTATCCCTACTTGTGAGCAGAAGTCCCGAAAGGCCTCGTTGTCGAATTGCTTCCCGTTATCCGAGACTAAGACTCTAGGAATGCCAAATCTGCATACGATACATCGCCAGACGAAGCTGCGTACGTTCTTCTCTGTAATAGTGGCCAAGGCTTCAGCTTCGACCCACTTCGTAAAGTAGTCGATGCCTACAACCAGAAATTTTAGTTGTCGTATTGCCGTAGGAAACGGCCCCATGATGTCCAGTCCCCATTGAGCGAACGGCCATGGCGCCGTCATCGGGGTAAGTTCTTCAGATGGTTGTCTGATGACATTGCTGAACCTTTGGCACTTGTCGCATTTCTTTACATAGGCCTCGGCATCCTTCTGCATAGTTGGCCAAAAGTACCCTGTTCGTACTAGCTTGTGGATTAACGACCTCGATCCTGAGTGGTTTCCGCAGATTCCCTCGTGCACTTCCCTCATGACGTAATCTGCCTCTTCAGGACCTAAGCATCGTAGGTAGGGGCGGGAGAAGCCTCTTTTGTACAAGATGTCTCTTATTAGGACGAACCTCGCCGCTTGAACCTTCAGCTTTCTTGCAGCCTCCTTTCCATCCGGTAGTACGCCGTTCTTCAGGTAGGAAACTAATGGCGTAGTCCAATTGCTTTCGGAACCAAGCTCCTGTACATCGACAGAATTTATAAGCGGAGAGAGCTGAACGAAAGAGAGTACGTTACCAAGGGTGGCCATATGCTCGGCTGAAGCGGCTTTGGCTAGGCGATCGGCTTGCTCGTTTTCTCCTCGCGGTATCTGTGTGATTTCGGCCTTCAGCTCGCTGACCCTCCATCTTGCTTGGTCCAGATATTTTTTCATCCGTTCGCCTTTGCACTCATAATCCCCATTTATCTGGTTGACCACGACTTGAGAATCGCAGTGAATGATCGCTCTTTCAGCTCCTGCAGCTTTGGCGAGGTCAAGTCCTGCTATCAGAGCTTCGTACTCCGCCTCGTTGTTGGTGGTAGGGAACTCAAGGCGGATCATACACTCGACCATGTCTCCTTCGGGTGAGTGTAGTACGATGCCGGCTCCCCCAGCCTGCCTGTTGGAGGACCCGTCTACATGTATGCTCCATTGGGGAGACTCTTCTGCCCCCTTATCTTCGCCATTTGTAAACTCAGCTATGAAGTCTGCAACGACCTGTCCTTTAATGGCGGTTCGTGGACGATACTGGATGTCAAACTCGCTTAATTCTATAGCCCATAGTGCCAATCGCCCAGCGGCTTCAGGGTTGCCCATTGCCCGTCGCAAAGGCTTGTCGGTTAGGACGATCATCGTGTGGGCTTGAAAGTACGGTTTTAGCTTGCGTGCGGCTGTCACTAGCGCAAATGCGAGTTTTTCCATGGGCGGATATCTTTCTTCAGCTCCGCGTAGCGCTCGACTGGTGTAGTACACAGGTTTCTACACTCTCTCTTCTTCTCTGATCAAGGCAGCGCTGACAGCGGCTGGGGAGACAGCAAGATAGAGAAAGAGTTCTTCACCCGGTTGTGAGGGACTCAGCAACGGGGGGGAAGAAAGATAAGCTTTCAATTCTTCGAACGCTTGCTGGCACTCGGCAGTCCATTCGAAAGATCTCTTCAATGTTCGAAAGAATGGTAGGCACTTGTCCATTGCCCTTGACACGAACCTATTTAGCGCTGCTATCTTGCCGTTAAGGCTCTGCACTTCCTTCACATTTTTTGGTGGTGCCATCTCTATTATAGCTCGGATCTTGTCCGGGTTGGCTTCGATGCCCCTTTGGGAAACCATGAATCCTAGGAATTTTCCTGCCGTCACCCCGAAGGCGCACTTTCCTGGATTCAGCTTCATGTTGTAAGAGCGAAGGGTGTCGAATGTTTCCCTAAGGTCTTCCAAGTGATTTTCCTCCCTTCGGCTTTTCACCAGCATATCATCTACGTAGACTTGGACGTTTCTCCCGATTTGCGGTGCGAACATTTTGTTCATAAGCCTCTGGTATGTCGCGCCCGCATTTTTTAGACCAAACGGCATTACCTTGTAACAGAAGAGGCCTTGGCTGGTCACGAACGAAGTTTTCTCTTGATCGGCTTCGTTCATCTTGATTTGGTTGTAGCCGGAGAAAGCGTCCATGAAGCTTAAAAGCTGGTGCTGAGCTGTGGAGTCTACTAGAGTGTCGATCCTCGGGAGGGGGTAGCTGTCTTTGGGGCATGCTTTGTTTAGATCAGTGAAGTCTACGCACATCCTCCACTTCCCGCTAGCTTTCTTGACCATCACTACGTTGGCCAGCCAGTCGGGGTAGTAAACTTCTCTGATAAAGTTTGCTTCCTGTAACTTGCAAATTTCTTCAGCTATGGCTCGATCCCGTTCGGGGGCAAACACCCGCTTCTTCTGCCGAACGGGTGGAAAGGATGGTGATATATTCAGCTTGTGCACCATGATTGAAGGGTCTATTCCCGGCATGTCCTCGTGACTCCAAGCGAACACGTCCCGGTTCTCTCTGAGAAAGGCTGCAAGCGTCTGTCGGATCATGGGACTTGCAAGGGTGCCAACCTTTGTTGTTCGGTCAGGTCTGGAGTCGTCAAGGGATATTTCTTCAAGCTTTTCGACGGGTTCCGTCGTATTTCGATGCTCTTCTATGCTCATGGCTTGGAGTTGATCATCCATTTCCATCATAGCCACGTAGCATTCGCGCGCGGCCACCTGATTTCCACGCAGTTCACCTGTTCCGTATTCGGTGGGGAACTTGATCATTAAGTGATAAGTTGAGGTTGCCGCTTTCCATGAATTGAGGGTGGGTCGCCCCAAGATGGCATTGTAGGCCGACGAACAGTCGACTACAAGGAACCTTACGTCCTTTGTGATCTGCTGCGGATAGTTGCCTGCCGTTACAGATAGCGTGACTGCACCCAGGGGAAACACCCTCGTTCCTCCGAAACCGACGAGGGGGGCATTCGTCGGAATCAATTGTTCTCTGCTAATTCCCATCTGCTAGAATGCGGGGTAATATAGGATGTCTGCTGAGCTCCCATTGTCAACCAACACTCGGTGCAAGTTGTAGTCCCCCACTTGCAAACTGATAACGAGCGCGTCGTCGTGCGGGTGGTGAAGACGTCGTGCATCTTCTTCGGAGAACCCAATGACGGGGCTTTCTCTTCGTGCTACTTTTGGTACTGAGCCCGTCAGCTGCACATTTTGAACCATCCTGAGGTACGTCTTCCGAGCCTTTTTGGATGACCCGGCAGGCGTCCCTCCTACAATCATCCTGATGTCGCCAATGGGCGGTCTAGGGCGGTCATTGTCCCGTCTTGGGGGCTGTTCCTGAGGTTGTGGATCCGTTCTTTCTTTGCTTACAAACTTCTGCAATTTCCCTTGTCTTATAAGGGCCTCGATTTGCTGCTTCAGGTCGTAACAGTCGGCCGTGTCATGGCCGTGATCTCGGTGGAAGCGGCAGTATTTGTCTCTAGAACGCCTGCTAGGGTCCCCCTTCAGCTTTCCAGGGAAGGCCAGAGTCCCTTCGTCCTTGATCTGCATTAGGACTTGATCTATCGGGGTGGTTAGCGGGGTGAAGCTTGTAAACCTTCCTCCCGGAGGTTTAGAACGCCTCTCGTCCCTACGATCTCCCGTTCTTGGCCTCTTCCGCCCTTGATCCTGTCGAGCGTCTTCCTGCCTTTCCCTCTTCCTCGGTTTTTCTTCTCGAGCCTGCAGCGCGTCCTCAGCGTTCATATACTTAGTGGCCCTGTAGAGTACTTCCGACATGGTCTTTGGGTCGTTTTTGTATAAGGAGAACAAAAACTTGCCCTTTCGCAACCCATTTGTGAAGGCTGCTACAAGTATTTTGTCGTCGGCTTCGTCAATTGATAGCACTTCCTTGTTGAAGCGTGTGATGTAGGATCTCAGTGTCTCGTCCTCTCGCTGCTTGATACTCATTAGGCATGCCGTGGACTTCTTATACCTGTGGCCTCCAATGAAGTGTGTGGTGAACTGAGCGCTTAGTTCCTTGAAGGTGTTGATGGAGTTGGGAGTCAGCCGGCTGAACCATACCCTCGCGGAGCCTTTGAGTGTTGTAGGGAAGGCCCTGCACATGATCTCGTCTGCTACACCCTGAAGATGCATTAGGGTTTTGAAGGTTTCTAGATGGTCTAGAGGATCCTTTACTCCATCATAGCTGTCGATATGCGGCATGCGAAATTTGTGGGGTAAGGGGAAAGAGTTCACAGCCACAGTGAAGGGCGAGTCAGTGCGGTTGACTAGGTCGTCAAGATCGCTGGACACCTGTCCTTTGAGTGCGTTCATCATAACCTCCATCTGTTCCCTCATTGCCTGCATCTCTGCGACAACATGTGGTGGAGTTGCATCCGTGAAGGACGGCATGCTCAAGTTCTGCCTCTCTGGTTTGCTTGGGGCGTGGCTGCCTTCCGGTTTCTCCTGATTTTTCTTGGGAGTGCTGTTCCCCTCCTGATCCCCTTGTTGGTCGTTCAGTGCTGCATTCTTCTGGCGCAGCTGCTCCTCCAAGTCGTGGTTTTGTTTGGTGAGGCGCTCCACGGCGGCACCAAGAGTCCGTACCTGTCTCTCGAGGGCAGTCGTGGGTTGCTCCTCTTCTTGAACGTCGTTAGTAATTGCCATTGAGCGAGTGAGTACCATGCAACTCTTTAGTCCGGGAAACGGTAGTATGGCTTATAGCGTTGTGTTTCCCACAGACGGCGCCAACTGATGATGCCGAAAATCTCACCAGTAAGTTGCACAATGCTTGTACGCTCGGAACTACACCTGCACAACAAAAAGGAGAAGACCTAACAGAGAGCACCGGTGTGGTGCCGGCCAAATACCCTCCGAAGGTCAAGTTAGGACTTGTTTCAACTCTAGAGTGCTAGAGAGGGGTTAATTGTGCGTACCTTGATTTGTGAGGGTATTGGGGCTTTTATAGTAGTAGAGGGTTGACCTCTCTTCCTTGGAGTAGAAGTCTTTTCCATATAGGAATTCATGTGAGCGTAGATTGCGGAACCCTTTCCTTATAGGACTCTATCATTGGGCGTGGTGTCCAAGTAAAGGATTTTCTTGAACCGTCGGCCTCATGATCCGTCGGCCTGACCAGGGATGTCATTCCCGTCAGCTTCTAGAGTTAACCTTCGCCACATGAACCGTCAGCATAAGTGTATGCTGACGGGTTAAGCATGTGGGGATGTATAACCGTCAGCCTGACGTATGCTGACGGGTTAAGCATGTGGGGATGTATAACCGTCAGCCTGACGTATGCTGATGGGTTAAGCCTAAGGCGATGTCAAACCGTCAGCCTTAGTATACGCTGACGGACTAAGACTACCATGCTGCTATTATTTATTCCTTATCACTCACATTTTTTTCATTCAAGGAATTGGGTTCTAAGGATTTTATTTAGTTAGTTCGTTAGTTTGGTTGTTTTTTTATTTTATTTTATTATATATATATATATATATATATATATTATTTTTAAGAAATGGGTTTATATCACTTTAGAGCCAAATATGGGTGCATTTATGATGAAGCGATGGTTGTTTTGTTATTGAGTCTTGAAAGTCGGTTTGAGGTGCGTTGTGTTTTGATGGGGTTTTAGGTTTGCTAAGATTCTGGATTGTGACAACAACTAGATAGAAAATGGAAAAAAAAAAAATCATAATTTGTTTTACTAAAATATAATTAAAAAAAAAGGAGGAATTGTTTTTCCTAATGCGATGCAATTTTAAAATATAAAGTTAAAGATCTAAAATCCAAAATTTAAAATTTATGGGCTAAATTAAATGACCATTGTAGGGCCAATTTTTGTAGCCCAAGTCCAAAAGGTATGGATTATGAGCCCAATGAACCCAAGACAATGAATTTGTAGAGCGTGGGTGAAAGAGCTGGGCTGAATGTGAATTAAACAAGAGTTAATTATGGTATTTATGGATGAACTAACATGCAATCATGCTTGGACAAAGGCAAACGTGAAAGTCTGAAGAGGCATTTTATTGAATGAAAGTTGGTTACAGTTCTTAGAGCTATAGTAAAGTTATTTTCTTCTTCTCTCCCTCTTTTTTTTGTTCCGTCCCCCCCTTATCAGAGGTCTCTCCTCCTTATATAGCACCCTCTCCCTTCATCTTCATCGTCCACTTGTTCATTATCTAAACATCCACTTGAGTACATGTCCCATCAGGTATCTTCTTTAGCCTTGTGTGAGTGGCGGTAGCTGAGATTATACTGTTCAGGGGTCTTCTCCATATTAATGCGGTCAGAAAAGTAGCTGCAGTGCATTTAACGTGGTGGTTGAAGTTTGTCTTCTAGATATTTCTCCGTTCCTATCATCTCTATGCGCGCCTGCGATTCATCCTTATCGTTAGAGTTGTTAGGAGGATTACTTGAACTTCTCAGACATCTGTTTGACCAAGCTTCTTTGAATCCGAGAATAATGGCCTCTTCGGACAATTGAAGATCTCCTCGGACTATGCACCTCGTTCATCTCCAAGTATGTTTCTTTCACATGGGTCTCTTCTCAAATACGTTCCTCTCTTCGGACGTACAGTAGTCTTCCAATAAGGTCTTAGGCCCAATATGTTAGGTTGGGCTTTCACCCCCACAACCATAAATTTAAAAGGTGTAATTTGTAATTTAGTCAGATATTTTTAGTTAAGGAAGTAGTTTTACATGTAACAAAGAGATAATAAGAAAAATGAGGATAAGAGAAGTAGGACATGCACTAAAATGGTATTGCTATTGGTAAAAAAATTACAACCAAAGATAAGCTTTCAAATATTTCATCATAGAAATCAACAATACAGAAAATGTACACACACAAACACAAAATAAATGGGGAGGGTGAATTTGAAACCAGGTGTGAGGACATAAAAAAAAAAAAAAAAAAAGGTGTGAGGACGTCAATTTTCTTTTGGTATCTTTCTTTGCTCTTCATGTAAATCCATGGCATCTTCTTTTGCAGAGTTTTCATCAATACTGCCATTAACCTCTTCACTCAACTTTCTCTTTCTCTATTATTTTTTACGATTAAGCAAGTCATTTTAAATTTTTTTTATTTTTTTATACAAGATATAAATTTTACTCTAACCTAATTTAATTGTATAAATATATGAGTCTCCTTGTTCGAGACTTGAATTACGAGGAAATAGAGTTTTAATAGAAATGGGTAATCCTAATAGGTTCTAATAGGACAAAAATTCTACGTGAAACCAAAAAAAAAAAAAAAAAAAAAAAAAAAAGCAAGTCTATAAGAGGAAATATAGTTCTAATGGGACAAAAATTTTATACGAAACGGAAAAAGTAGGATTGAGTGAGTTTTGATAGTCATACTCATAGTAGTACTTGGACTGGTAGGTCTCCAAAATAAAAATAGTCACATTCCGCTGGGCTGTGAAGCCCAATTTGGATTTGGTTGCAGGTGGGCTGTTACTATCAAGGCCCAATTTGGTTTTGGTTTCAACTTGAAATCTGAATTAAAAGAAATTAAAATCAATCTCTAATAATTAAACCCCATGGCCTAAACCTTCCTTCATTTCACGTTAGCCCAACATGGATTTTAAAACCAAATATGTGTAGTCTGTGTATGAAAAAATAATTATGGTAGGTTAGGTATGTGCTTTGGACTCCCTTTTCATAGGGTGGGAAAAAAATTGAGACAAGGTGTTCTTTTTTTTTACAAGTTGAGGAGTTGGCCAAGCCTCTAATAACTCAAGGACACCTATGTTTCAAATAGAAAATTTTAAAGTTCAAATTCCTACTGATCACCCCATTATAAATATTGAATTATTAAAAAAAAAAAAGATTGTTGGGATTGAACTCATGTTCTTTTTTAAGGGAGAAGAGAATAGCATGAGTCACAAAATGTTTATTTTTATTTTATGGTCTAAATAATTGAGACCTTGCATTCGTGTAATGGAACACCAAATTGAGGAGTGGGGTCCGAAGGATCAAAATATTCTCATCACATTAAGGCACAAAAAAAAAATGTTGCTATTGTGTGTAGCTAACGCCGGTTGGAGGATGGCACATGTGTCCTTGGCCATTCTACTAATGCAGCCACATGCGTGACTAAAAAGTCTAAAATGTTCCACCAAATTTTCTACCAAGGAATCATGCAAATGCTTTGAAGTACATTCAATAATGACTTCTGAAGGAGGTTCCATACCAATAGTGTCCCCTTCTTCAAGAAAACAAAAATTCTAGCCACATCATATTTACTCAAATTTACAGTCTTGTCTCTACCATAAATTGAGTTTGCTTTGTTCTCAAAATCTCTCTTGAAAATTGCATATGTTAACTCACTAACACTAATCCATCAATGGGTACGATTGCATTAAAAATATGGTCCAATCTGAAACAAATTGGGGTTCATATACTAGTAGCTAAGTACCTAACTTTTCTTAAAGTTTCTACCATAACAAAAATAAGATTAACCATAGCCATAGGGGATAAGAATTTATGTGGGGGATGGTGCTCAGCTACCAGAAACACGTCATCATGTTGATGAGAAAATGGAACATATAGTTCTCTCGATCAAGGAATTCAGTCCTAACCAATCGCTCCAAATTCAGGTTTCGAGGGAGGAGACCACTGTAGTAGAGTAAGGTAGTGACAGAGGCTACTGGTTGAGACACTAGTGATGTGAGCAGTCTCACTATTGACCGAAACATCAGTGGCATAATTGTCTGCAGCAGAGCATGAAAAAGCATAAAAAGCCATTACAGAACCCAACAACTAATTTGGTAAAGTCATATACAAAAAACTACTTGAAATGGCATAATAGACTATATTATTATAGACTGTAAAAGTAGCAGTAGCAACATTAATACTGATAAACAGAGATCAAAGAAACACCCAGAAACACTTAAACCCCTCAAACCTACTTTTTGATCCATTAGCAGTGTTTTTTATGTGACTGAACTGAAGCATCAATAGCATAATGTGCTGCAAATATGATATAGTTCAAGTTCAACATGAACATCTACATATAACCCACCAAAAAAAAAAAAAAAAACTCAAAGCATAGAATCACAATTGGTATTAATTAACCTTCTTCCGTATTTTGTTTAAGCATGGCCTTGCTTACTAAGAAGTAAAAGAATGCATGCATTCAATAATACTAATCACACACAAACAGAGAGAAAGAAAGAACATACCATGGTTCTGACTTATGATTGGTAACGAGGAAAATTGGGTGGAACAAATAGATTCACGTTGAAGATGCAGTGAATCTTGGCATTGAAATCATGGTAGTAACTAAAAAAAAGTATTTGGTAGTAAGGTTTAGTTGCAGATTCAAAATGCTGTTAAGTGTGAATGTTCAGCTGTAATTCAATATTGACACCTAACCTTCAATATGTGTTAAACAACTGAAAAAAGATGGGGAGAGTGAGAAGTGAGAAACCCAAGAGAGAAAGAAAGGGCTCTGAAACGAGTGTTAACAGCTGTTGGGCCTCGTTGATATCAACATTGGGCCTATCGACACACCTCAACCAGTGTGTACCCAACAAATTGCACTGTCGTGGCAAAAACAAAGCTTATGAGGCATATGAATTATGACCCTTTGTTGCTTTTTATAATTTTCTGGTGCTTCTTCTTTGGTTTTTGTTTTTGCCGAAGCGCAGAGAAAAACTAGGAGAGATCTATGAAGAAAATTGAAGCAAGCAAGTAAAAAAGAGAGGCTGCGGAGTCTACAATAGAGTTTGAGAAAATCTAAGTCAAGATTTTATTGGATGCTCTATTTATTCCATATATGTATGGAGAACTTCCTAATTATTTATTTGTTAGAAAATTTACTTTCTGGACAAGAAATTTTGACTTTCTGAAGAAGGGAATTGCTTTTCTAACAAGAAAAAGAAAAATGAAAAAAAGTACCCAGGCTATGTTTCTCAAAATAAAATAAAAGGTAAAAAAAAAAAAAATTGGCACTATTTTAAATTTGGTTTTTTAATTTTTTAATTTTCATTTTGGTTCTCATATTTTTAAACTTGCTGTCAAAAATATATTTACTAAAATGAAATTTGTGAAAAACGGAAGACTAAATTAAAAATAGGCCTGAACCCTTTACTTTTTATTTTCCTCTCTTTTGTGTGTGTGTTTATTTTTCAAAATAATAATAATAATAATTGTTCTTCATTACTCAAGAGAGTGTTTTGTGTGTAGTATAACTTGCTCCATTACTTAGCGAAATTTGTGGTGTGCTTTTGTGTTATAACTTATAACCCATTTCCCTATGTTTGTTTCTCAAATAAAGTAAAATAAATTAAAATTAAAAATTAAAAATAGGTCAAAAAATATAGAGACTAAAAATGTGATTTTGTTTAAAATGAATAAAATGATAAATTATGTATAATTCCTTTTTGGGTGAAGTAAATTAGGTTTTTTAACTAAGTTAAACACATGTTGCGTTGAATTTAATTGTTATTAGAAAGTTTTTTCTTAATCAAAACAACTATATTTAGACTTGGAAAGAAGTTTTATGGTTTTTAAAATCAATATTACAATGTGATAGGTTTATGATTACAGATCTTAGAAAAAAAAAAGCATTAACGAATTTTATTTTCGTTTCTATTAGCATAATTAATACTAATCAGTAATGAGAATTCAGGAATAACTTATATTTAAATATTAAATTCATCAAAAAAACAGAAAAACCTAAATCTTAAAACCATGACCTAAAAACTGTTGACAAGGATAAAAGGAAAATAGGCCCACGGTAAGAGTTGAAAACCAAAGTCATCAATAGAATAGTAGAAAGTAGAAACCGGAGGCTGGAGGAGGAATGGTTAATTGTAATTTGAAATCAAGGTTTGAGAAATGATTTTCTTCATTAGATTGTGCCTTATGATTTACGGTCACACTTGTTGGTCTCGATGCAGCAATCCGCAAAATTTTATTGGGTGCTTTATATAATTTCATATATATGTATGGAGATCTTTCTCTTTAAATATTGGCTTTTATTTGTTAGAAGAGAAAAGTCACTTTCAAGACAAGAAATTTTGCTTTTTGAGCAAGGAATTACTTTTCTGACAAGAAAATAAAAAATTACCCACAAATATTCTTAAATTGAAGGCCAAAATATATCAAAATAAAATCTATGGCATATTTGGTACGTGTGTTTAAACAACAGTTTTTAGTTTTTTAAGAAATACGTATGGATGAAAAAGTGTGTGAAAATACGTGTAATATTGTTTAAAAACTGAAAAAATATATACCAAACAAGCCTAAAATACTTAAACAAAATTTCTAAATTTAAACTTGGAAAGAAGTTAAAAAAAAAAAGTTTCACCCACTAAGCGAAGTTTCAATGTACTGTGACCTAAAGCCTGACCTAAAGAAAAAGAAAAAACATCTAGATCTTGAAACCATGACCTAAAAACTGTTGACTAGGATGAATGGTAATAACTAATTAATAATAAGCCCACGGGAAGAGTTGAAAACAAGGTCACCAATAGTCAATAGAATAGGTGAAACCGGAGGCTGGAGGAGGAATGAATTAAAAAGTGAAAGCCTAGCTTCTCGTTATAAGGCTCAAGAACCGATTGTCCTTATTCAAAAAGAAAAATTTAAAAGAACCGATTGTCTTCCTAAGATTGTGCAACCTTATGATGTATGGTCATTCAGGAAAGGAGCTAGCAGGATTTGTTGGGGTAATGAATTTTTTATTATTTATTATTCAAGAATAAGAAATGTACTAAAATTAAAAAATAAATTAAAATATAAAAAGTAAATTGCTAAAATACAAAATCCACCATTTAAGTTTCATCACTTTTCATTTCTGTACTCTAAATTTGTATTCGTTCATTTCAGTCCTTTAAGTTTCAAAACTCCTCAATTCTATCTTCCATGACACATCATTTTGGCCTTATTTAATATTTAATATTTACTACAGTATTTATTTATTAATTTAAAAATGTTAATTAAAATAAAAAATAAAAATAAAAAACCCAAAAATTAAAAGAACCAAACATGTTGTCCCTAACCCAAAAAAGAAAAAAAGAAAAAAAGAAAAAAAAATCCCCACCCACAAAATCAAACCCCTAACCCGATAGTTTGAGAGAAAGAGAAAGAAATTGAGAGATTGAGAGATCGAGAGAGAGAAGGGTAGCGAGAAAGCTAGAGGGAGAGAAAAATTGAGATAGAGAGAAAGAGAGATCGAGGGAGGGAAAGAGGAGATCGAGATTAGCGGCTCCAAGAGGTGTTTTTAGTGGCTCCGGCCAATACTCAACGGCTCCAGACCATGCCTTTGTTTCGATAGTTGAAATTTTTGAAATAAAAAATAATGGGCTACAACTTGAATATTATATGATGTTTTGAACGAAAAAAAAGAAGAAGAAGAAGGAAGAAGACATGATTTAGATAGAGTTGCTTAGAGAAGATTGTGACTTTATTTGAACTAGAATTAGAGAATTTGATGTCGCAGAAGCCTCTCTTTGATTGGACAGAAACTAAACTGTTAGTTTCTAGTAGTAAACCATAAATCCACGAGAGGTTCCTTGAATCTACAAGGTGATAAGACTGGAATCCACTAAAGAAAATGTTTGAGAAAAACTCTGAATTTTATTAATAATAGTCTTTGAAAAAAATGTTTACACCCTAAAACTTGATAGATAAGAAAATATATTATAAAATAAATCCTAATTAATACCTAACTATAACAAGAACAAAATTTTACCTAAAAAACATTAAAAGTACTTAAAAATAAGGGAATAAATGCCATAAACCTAAAATAACGAAAATTACAAAAATTAAATAGTAGATTCTGTCCTATATCAGAATTGGAGATGAGGGAGGAACCCCGTGTTTGAGGTTGTCATCTTTGTTCCAATTTACCAGCTGGTTTTTTTTTTTTTTTTTTCCACTAGTCTCTTTCCTTGCATACGGAGAAATTAATGGATTATAAGCCTTTGTGAACAAAGTTTCAAAGGAACAAAAAGAAGTTAATAGACTTGAGAAATATGAGCAACACACTCATAAAATTATGGTTTTAAAAATAATAATTAAGAAATAAATAATAAATTAGATATTAAATATTAAAATTAATGGTAGTAATGGATGGAAGTTTAACAGACAATTGAATTGAGGGGTTTTGAAATTTAGAGGATTGAAATGAATGAATGCAAACTTAGAAGACTGATATGAAAAGTGATGAAACATAGAGAATGAGTTTTGCTTTTTGGCCAAAATAAAAATAAAATTTATTCAGTATTAATTATAGATACATTTCCCTCAAAAATAAAAAATTATATATACATAAAACATTGTTTCTTAATTCATTTTCTTAATCATTTGTGATTTATTAAAATTGAATTGGATGTTCTTTTGAACAACAAAAATCTTCTATAGTTGATTTTATATACTAAATGTTGGAGAAATTCTCCTCTCAATATACAAAATCAAAAAACGCATAAGAAAATTATCTTTTATTTTTTTGCAAAGCCTAATTTTGACAATATTCATGATTGAAAATACATGTGTCATATTTGTAACAGAATCTAAAAAAGTAAATAAAAGTATAACCATTCCATAAAGGAAATAGCACAAAGCATGAAAATTAAAAGTTGTTTGTATATCATTATGTGGCTAATATTCTTCTTACTAAAAAAACCTAATTAGAGTTACTAAGTAGAAAATAAAAAACCAAAGATACAAACAAAAAATGAAAATAATAATAATAATAATAATAATAGCACTCAAACAATCTTTTAGGTTGAGTTAGATAGCATGATATCGCTCAAAATCTAAACTGTCAAACTTTTAAATTTGAATCCCAAATTTTAAGGGTAAAAATTGTAACTTAGTCATTTAAAAAAAAAAAAGATGAAGGGGGCCATTAAGTAAAAATCACACATGATTAAATTTTTTTTTTTTGGTAAAATAAAGGGCGAGGGAGTGTATGGCCTCTTGGCCCCTGTCTCTGCCACAGGTTAGGAGGCAAAAAGTATGCATGTTTTTTATATAAAATTTTTTTATATAAAAGGATTAGTAGACTACAGTATTAAAATTTTGTTTAACTCTAACCTAAATCCATATAATAATTATCTCATGAATTAGGCAAATATGTGCTCTATATATTGCACGAGTGATAATGTATGCATATGCTAAATGCAAAAGGTACATTTTCCTTGCATAAAAGGGGTGTATACAATGTAGTGCGATCGACTTTTTGCCTATTTCTACATCTTCTTAATGGAGTCGGCCTTAATTTCCTTAGTGTGGGCCTTAACTTCCTTTGTGCGTCACACTGCATAGGTACATGGATCAAGATATTCACTTGGGCCAATTGATAAATGCAGTTACATTGTTTGGGCCATGTACTGGAATAAAGAAATTCTGAAAAACAGCCGATACACAAAATTATTTTATAAAACAACTAAATACACATTACAAAGGCTCAACCTCAGTTAAAATCATCAATGTCACAAACCAAAGACACATCTATATAAAATATGGAAAATAAAAACCCTAACCTCTAAATTTATGAAGGCAAACAAAATGGGGAATGAAGAAATTTGTGATTTCAGTTGCAAAAATAACTAAGGTTTGAGTGTCAATGTTTGAGAACTAAAATAGAAAAAGCATATGAGAGAGAGAGAGAGAGAGAGAGAGAGAGAGAGAGAGAGAGAGAGAGAGAGAGGGCCTTTTCGTAGAATTAAAGAAAAAATAATAATTAAGAAAAAAAATTGACATCATTTCCAGCTCATTGAATTCAAACCTAAATGTGACGCTTCTCCCCAAACTGCATCTTATTGCACAAGTTTATTAATTTTTTAAGGGAAAAGATCAAGTAACACATAGTGTAAATTTAAACAATATTATATTACATAGTAACATTTTATTTAATTAATATTTTCAAAATCATGAAACTTGATCGGTCAACTAGATACAATTGATTTACTGAGATGCAATCAAAACAGTAGTACTTTTTCATTTTGGGTAGTTTCTTGAGTTGCTTCTTTTATGTCTTTAGTTTAGGGCTTTAAACATTATCTATACACTAAAATATTACAACTCAATTACATTGAAAAAATAATTTTTGAATATGAATATGCCAGCACTCAACATAAATGACCCTATATATAGTTGGATTCAAATTGCATCTAGTGTAATTTTATTTTATGTTATACCACTCAATATTTTTTTATTGACACAAATTTTAACAAATTTAACATTGTATTTAGATTCTCTTATTATACTCTACATTCTTGCAATTTTTCAAAATGATTTGAGATCAATAATTTTATTATTGTTCAAATGTTTAAACTTCAAGTTTTTATACTTAAAATTGTGCATAAAAGATGAGTTTCTAGATCGAATTGTAACCAATATTTGGTTGACAAGAAACTTGGTATAAATGTTAAGAACATAAAAAATATATAATCTAACAGTAAGATTTTTAAAATATTAATATAATAAAAACTTAGTTAGTGGTGTAATATTACTTAAAATTATATTAGGTATAATTCTCTGTGGGGGGGGGGGTAGGTTATATATAGAAGCACATCTAAGAGGACCAATTTCATTAAAACAAAATCTTATGTTAAATAATTAAAGAGGACCAATTTCATTAAAACAAAATCTTATGTTAAATAATTAAAATACTTTCAATAAAAAGTGAATTTGGTTTTTAATCCTTTAAAGTTTATGTCAATAGAAGCCACTTGAAAGTTTGATGATAAAGTCTAATAAGCTAAAAGGAGTAAAGGACTATTAACGTGGCATAGAGAGGGTACATCTACCTCAGATAACCATTGTTTCGAATACTCTGTGTATATGGTTCGGTTAACGAGTTAATGGACAATATTAAGAAAATTTTAATATTATTTTTATGAAAAATATAAAAAGCTATTAAAAAAATCAAATTTTTTCATAAAAAGTTTTTAAAATATTTCATAAACTAATTCCTTTAGAACATCATATCCATTAACTTTTCTTTTATATATATATATATATATATATATCTCACGAGAAATTCCCATCCGGTACCAACCTTGTTCTTCTCAATGATATTACATATCTTGACCAATACTAATAACACATAGATTAAGCAGTTTATTAAAAAGTTTTTAAAAATACTTTCTAAATCAATTTTCTTAGAGCATTTGTTAGTTTGAAATAATAAAGGCTAAAGAGATAAAAGGACTATTAACATGGCATAAAGAGGGTACATCCACTTGAGATAACCACTGTTTTTAATACTCTATGTTTATTGTGTGTGTATATGTATATATACACTCATACACACGAGAGAAATCCCAATCTAGTACTAATCTTGTTCTTCTCTATGATATTGCATATCTTGACCAATACTAATAACAATTAAATTAAATTTGAGTAGTTTACTAATTTTAGCTCTACCAAATTCGAATTACATTACTTGAACATTATAATATTAGCGTGAAAGTTTTCTAAACTCTAGTACTTAAAGAATCTTTCCACATGTTTCGTTCTTCAATTATTTGTTTAACTAGTTTGGGTGACTTTGGCTGAGTTGAATCTGATCAAAAGGAGTTTGAATCTGATCATGTGAGTCAGAGTGCGGTGGGAGTTTGAAACAATTATGAAGAATTATCGAAGGGTTGAATTATAAAATTAGAACTTTAAAAAGTTAAAAAGAAAATAACGGTGATGTGTAAATTTGTGAGAGCTCTAAAACTTATGTGACAGACTCAAGAGGTCAAAAATAGTAAAAAACTTTAGTTTTATAGTATATATATATAAATTATGTATTAGAGTTATTATCAAAGACTTTTTAATATCCCGGTATGTATAACTTTTTTGGTAATAATAATAATAATAATAATAATAATTATTATTATTATTATTATTATCATCATTATTAATTTGTTTTGCATGAATGAGTTTTTCAGTTACCGGGAAGGGGACTAGGGGAGAGGCAGAGATAAAAAAGACACAACTTGTAATCCCATGCAAGTAATTGGTTTTGATGATATTGTAAGATCTTGGCAGCATGTCTGAAAGTAATTATGTCTTGTCTTTATCTTTATTTTATTGTTTTGAAAAATTAACAGCTAAGTTATCAAAAAATAGAGCTATAAAACCTAGTGCCCCAAACTAGGTCACGTCCCCAAAATACCTTATTATAACCCTAACTTTGTCTGCTTGCCTCTCTTTTTGTCTCTCTTTTTGCCTTTCTCAATTGAACATGTCTTCCCATAATAATCCAAAGCAGCTTCCAGGTAAAACATCAGCTTTTAATTTTTATTTATTTATTTATTGTTTTTTAAGTTTGAACATTTTGTTATATCCTTATTTAGCTAATTTATTTAAATTCAAGATCTTTTCCTTTATCCTATTGTGTTAGAAGAACTAATTGAGAATCCTCTTGCTTCTTCCATTATATATGTTGTGTATTAAACTATTGCAAATGTTTGAGTTTGAATAGTGGCAGATCCCAAACCGACATTGTTGAGCCCTGAAAAGTCGGTTATGGCAAACCCTAAACCGACGTTGTTGAGCCCTGAAAAGCTGGTTATGGCATACCCTCCAGGGCCTCAACCCCCTGCTCCACCTGCTGGTTGCACCTTCAACGATACTATGCCTCTATGTTGTGAAAGTTGTGGTAAAGTACTGAGAGGTTGATTAATTTGTCTCCACATCAGTCATGTCTAAAGAAGGAGTAAGGATTTCAATTTAGGGGCTGTGAGAGTGCCTTTTTTTTTAGTACTATGGCCCAAGGATCCTGGGCCGTGTAAGATGTTCTTGGTGGACTGGGATCGATTCTCCGCAACTAAAGGGGCTGTTTTAAGAATCGATTGGTGCACAGAACAAACTTCCTACAATACAAACAGCTAACAAAAAAAGAATATTCGTATTGAATGACATTTTAACAGTAAAGGAAATGCATAATAAGTGAAATATAATGTAAAGAACACGTTAGGGATCCTCTAATTAGTGAGGTGTATTTCATTAGTTTCCTTTAGTTGTGATTACAAGGCTCACTAAGACGTGATGCAAGGTTCAACTGAGTTCAAAAGTTACAGACTTTGATAGCCATTCAAGCTTCAAAGACTTGCAAAGTTTGAACCTGTTGAATCCGAGCGTGTACTGTAGTGGCTGTCTCTGGGATACCGGGAACAAATTCCTCTGTTTTCTCCTAAGTTTACAGAGTCTTTTCTACCATTTTTATGAGACTTCAGAAAAGCACTTGTGAATGCCTTAAAAATGATCTAAACGTAAATGAATTCTCTATCCTTTTTCTGAATTCGGCTCCCCTCTGTAGCATGGATTCCTCCCTCCTTTTATAGCACAACTTCGGGCTCCCGGGGTACTAACGATTTCTCCCTTTTGCCCCTTAAAGTCTATCCCGTGCCTGATTGTTTCAGGATCATGTCGTTTCCTTTTCTTCATAGTTTCTTTCTCTTCCTATTTCCAGATTTTCCCGTTGGCTGACCTAAGGCTTTTTTTGGCTTTTGCTCCAGCTTTTTCCAGTCGTACTCTTCCTTGTCTCTTTCTCCAAATGGTTGGAACCAAGCTCCTGCGTTTTGCCTTGTACTTCCACTGCGTGTCTGGGTCATAAGGTTCGCGTGCCTTTTGTCTCCTTTCTCTCTTCAAATCTGCTTTAATTTCACTTCGCGCGTCCAGGGATCCCCTGCCTCTGGGGAGCTTCTGGACATCCCGACCCAATTCTTCTTTCTGGGCTTTTTCTTTGGCTTGCTGATTTTATCTGTTTTCTTGGGCCTTTTTTCGTGGACCTCCGGATCAGATCCTCTGGGCTTCTTCCCCTTTTTTTCTTTTCTTCTCTCTTTTCTTTATTGTGAGAGCCCACCCTTTATTATTTCTCTCATTTTTTGTGTGAAATGGGCCCAATGTCTTTTCCATCTCTTTGGGTCTATTTGTGGCTATTTAATTATTTTGAACCTCAACAGGGGCCAAAGCCTAAATCAATTTATTCTTTCTGAAAATTCAAATTAGCATTTATTTGGTATTTGGTATTAATAAAATATTTGTTTCTAAAATATTTGTATTTTCTTTTTGAATAAATCAAATATTGTAACAACTGCGTACCCAACAAATTGCACTTTTGTGGCAACAAAAGGCTTATGAGTTGCGGGTTACGGCTTCTTTGATGCCTTTTTTTTTATTTTTTTATTTTTCTTAATTATTTATTTAATTTATAACGTAAAGAGAAATGTTATGTTTACAATATTTTCACAACAAATTTTAAGTAGTATGTTGTTACAGGTGGGACAAGAAAATAATTTTAGTGATAGATTCAAATTATAACTAAGAATAACTAACTACTTATAATTTGTTGTGAAAATATTGTAAATGTAGTATTTCTTAAGTTGAAAAGACTTGTAAAGAAAAATTGAAGTAAGCGACAAAAAAAAGAGAGGTTATGGAGTCTACAAGAAAATTTGAGAAAATCTCTGAAAAATGTGTTTCCTCTGTGTGTGTGTGTGTGTGTGTGTGTGTGTGTGTGTGGGGGGGGGGGGGGGGGGGGGGAGATAATCAATTCTTTTTTAGAAAGGTTGCTTTTTGGACAAGTAATTTTCTTTTTCAACAAGGGAATCATTTTCTGTCAAGAAAATAAAAAATTATTAGGGCTAAATTTATTTTAAAAAATACAAAATAAAAAGGTAAATTTAGGTCTAAATCCTTGGGTTTTGTACAATAGTCACTTCACAAATATAAGTGTTTCAAATGAACCCCCTGACCTAGTCCAAAAAGAAAAATTATGTATAATTTTAATTTTTTTTGGAGCCTTACAATAAAAATTTGAACACCTCGACTTTAAATTTTTTGTTAAGCCTAATTGAAATAAGCTTGAACATTAATCTGAGTTTTTTTCTATGTCCGATCAAGTATTTTGATAAGTACTCTACACATTTCCAAGTTCAAAAAATCTTTTACTACTTACTCCAATTCCAAGAGAGTGACTGTGTGCATATTTAAAAAATTATACACTTCAAAAGCAAAAATTTATTACTGGAGTATTATTTTTCTTAGTTTCACACTTACTTCCAACCCTACTCCTAAGTGTGTTACTATTCTTATTTATTCTATATATTTTTTATTCAATTGATATAACTTATAAATATAATAAGTTATTATTAATTTGATAAAAAAATGTATGCTTAGTTATTTAATTCTATTTGTTTATACATCCAATAATTGTTGTCTTAACGATCTTTAAATTGTTAATAATTTTTTAGACTATTGTACAATATAGTTTTATTGTATATAACATAGAACTAGTATATACAGAAAAAATAATAATCATCTTATTTTTTCCTTGTGCCTACCCCCACCAATAAATTCTTGGCTTCGCCATTATTGATCCCCTAAAAAAAATCTTGGAGCTGCTATCACACATATGTACAATTAAATTAGGCTAGAATAAAATTTCTCTTGATTAAAAAATGTATAAATCCTTGGGTGAAGTAAATTATGTATTTTAATTAAATTCAAACACATGTTGTATTGAATTTAATTATTTTAAAAATGAAAACATTGTTTAAAGTTATACTTCATTGATCAATGAATCCATGTGTTTAAATCTAATTAGAAAAGCTAATGTATTCTTAACTAAAATAACTTATTTAGAAGTTAATGTGATATGTTAATGATTACAAATATTGAATAATTTTGCATTGATTTTTTTTTTTTTAAATTCACAAAATTAGATTTTAGTTTCTATTGGCACAATTAATATAATACTAATCTAGAGTAACTGATGTTTAAATCTTAAATTCATCCACAAAAAAAGAAAAAGAAAAACCTTAATCTTAAAACCATGACCTAAAACCTGTTGACTAGGATAAATGGTAATAACTAATAAGCCCACAGGAAGACTCGAAAACAAAGTCACCAATAGAATAGGAGAGAAACCGGAGGCCAGAGGAGGAATGACTTGTATACCTACTTGTTAATAAGGCTCAAGAGCCGACTGTTTGCCGCAGAGCCCTCAAAAGTAAGTTATGTCGTTACTTTAAAATTAAAGAAAGGAAGATTGAATTGATGTTCGAACGTAAAATTGTACTAGCACAACATATTTATAGGAAAAGTAGCCCTAGATAGATTAGCCCTATTACTTTGTTTGTCTTGTTAGTAAAGCTAAATAACTTAGTTTATAAGTTTAGGAATTCAATTAGAGGCTTGTCACCTTATTGGTCTATCATCCCCTAAAACACAAGATGACAAATTTTGGAGATGAGAAAGAGAATGATGTGTTTTTCCAAAAGATTATATGTTTTGAAATACGTAGAGTAAGCTGAAAAAGCCATTTCTATGTTAATAGTAAAGCCTAAACACCTTACAATCTTTCTAAAATGCTATCTATAGCAAGAAAACGGATGCGCTAAGGTGAAAAGGCTTTCTAAAGCTCAATTCGTTGCTTTGTTCTATAGTAAGTACCATGTGAGAAAAAATGGACATAACATTAGCGAGAGTATAAGAAAGCACAAGGATCTTTGGAAAGAAACAAAGTGCTAGAGAGAATTCAATTTGAAGAAGAAAACTGATTTCTCATTAATGAAAAGAAACTATACAACACTCTGTGATTAAATACCAAAACAGAGAGCTACAGAGAGCAACAGAAAATCCCCAAATACACGGAGGCAGTTATGGCACGTGAGGGAGTTAGTTACTCCACGTGTGAACTGAGCTACAACTAAACATAATAAACTACATGTAGTTTTATACACTAATCAATAATAAAACACTAAACTGGATGTCGTTTAAGCCTTGATACTTATTTCTTCGTTTGTCTGCTTCAGTTGTATTTCTTCTCTTCCTTTCTGATGTGAACTACAGCTTTGATACTCCCCCTCAAGATGAAAACTTGGATTGTGAATGTTCACAATGTTCATCTTGGAAAGTAAAGCTCGCAGCTGTTGACCACTAAGAGCTTTTGTGAGCAAATCAGCTAGTTGAGAGTGAGTGGGAGTGAAGAACAGTCTGAGCACCTTATCCTCTACCTTATCTCTGACCAAGTGGCAATCGATTTCTATATGTTTGGTTCTCTCATGAAACACAGGATTCTCACCAATGTATATGGCTGCCTGATTATCACAGAAGAGCATAGCAGGTTTGGGATGAAGAACTTCCAAATCCTTTAATAAAGCTAGAAGCCAAGTTATTTCGCATGTGGTCACTGCCATAGCTCTATATTCTGCCTCAGCAGAGGATCTAGAGACTATAGATTGCTTCTTGGTCTTCCATGAAATTAGAGAATTGCCTAGAAAAATACAAAATCCAGTGGTAGATCTTCTGGTGTCAACACAAGATGCCCAATCTGCATCTGTGTAGGCTTTTAATTGCAGGTCTGATTTTGATGACAAGAGGACACCCTGACCAGGACTCCCTTTAAGGTATTGCAACACTTTATAAGCTGCATCCAGATGTGGTTTTCGTGGTTTGGACATGAATTGACTCAGTTTTTGAACTGAGTAAGCAATATCTGGTCTGGTTATAGTAAGATACAACAATCGCCCTACTAATCTCCTGTAAACACTAGGATCAGGTAACAACTCCCCACAGAATTTGCTTAGCTTCAAATTCTGTTCCATAGGAACTCTGCTAGGTTTGCAACCTGTCATCCCAGCATCCTTAAGTATCTCCAAGGCATATTTCCTTTGACACAAGGAAATGCCTAGCTCTGATCTGGCCACTTCAAGACCAAGAAAAAATCTTAAGTCTCCAAGGTCTTTCAGCTTGAACTCTTGATTCAAAAACACTTTAAGTTCATCAACAGCATGAGCATCATTGCTGGCAATAAGTATGTCATCAACATACACCAATAGAGCTATAAAGGACTGATTACACTTCTTTGTAAAGAGAGAGTAGTCTGACTTAGATTGCTTGAATCCACATTTCAAAATGGTAGAAGAGAACTTGGAGTACCATTGTCTTGAGGCCTGCTTTAAACCATACAAAGACTTATTGAGTTTACACACCAATTGCTCCCCCTTGCTGTGAAACCCTTGAGGCAAATGCATGTAAACATCCTCATGGAGATCACCATGGAGGAAAGCATTGTTGACATCAAGTTGAACAAGGTGCCAGCCCTTCACAGCAGCAATGGCAAGCAAAGTCTTTACTGAATTCATCTTGGCCACAGGAGAAAAAGTATCTGTGAAGTCCAAACCCTCTTGTTGGGTGAAACCTTTGGCCACAAGCCTAGCTTTGTACCTCTCCACTGTCCCATCAGCCTTATACTTGATCTTGTAAACCCATTTGCACCCAATTGCCTTCTTGTGAGAAGGTAGAGGAGCAAGAGTCCAAGTCTGATTAGACTCCAAAGCTGCAATCTCATCATCCATAGCATTCTGCCATTTAGGATCTTTGACAGCCTCAGAATAAGACTTGGGCTCAGAAACAGCAGTGATTAGGGAACAAAAATGGGAATAAGAAGGTGATAAACCAGAAGAAGTGAGGTAATCAGATAAGGGATATTTGGTACCTGACATGGAAGAGAGACACTCTGACTTGATGGAGGAATTGGAATGAGTAATCTGAGCATGAACAACATTACTGCACTTATAGTCTTGCAGATAAGCAGGTGCTTTACTGATTCTAGTGGATTTTCGTAAGGGAGGAATGGAAGCAGAAGGAAGAATGGGATTAGAAACAAGTAAAGGGTCTGCAGAATTATCAGTAGAAGGTATGATAGAATCAGAAATGGAATTGGGAATGGAAGCAGGTATAGGTTCTGCAGAATCAGCAGCAATAGGAAAGGAAGAACCAGGAATGGGATTGGAAATGGGAACATGTATAGGACCAGCAGGAGTAGCAGCAGGAAGAATTGGGGAAGAATTTGAGGAGTCTGAAGGAATGTTGGAATCAAATGTGGAATCAGGAATTGGAGGTGGGACAGGAGTATCAGGGTGAGAATTAGAGGGTAAAAGGTCAGTATAAGAATCAAGGGAAGGAAATATATGAGGCAAGGTGATGGTAGAGTAAGGTGAGGCTGAATAGGTGGAAGATATGAAGGGAAAAACAGTCTCATGAAAAAGGACATCCCTAGAGATAGAAATTTTCTTGGTAGCTAAATCAAGGACCTTGTAACCTTTAACCCCATAAGGATAACCCAGAAAAACACAAGGCAAAGATCTAGGACCAAATTTAGACCTATTGTGAGACAAAGTAGAGGCAAAACATAGGCAGCCAAAAACCCTTAGATGAGCATAGGAAGGAATTTTGTTATAAAGTTTCTCAAAAGGAGTTTTGTTGCCGAGAATGGAAGAAGGCAATCTATTAATAATATACACAGCAGTTAAAACACAATCACCCCAAAAGGTAAGAGGCATATTGGACTGAAATTTTAAAGCTCTTGCAATGCTCAATATGTGTTGATGTTTCCTCTCCACAACTGAATTCTGTTGTGGAGTGGCTACACAAGAATGTTGATGCAAAATTCCATGAGAAGCATAAAATTCTTTTAGGAAAAACTCTTGAGCATTATCAGTCCGAATAGCCTTTATTTTGGTGTTAAACTGTGTGGATATCATATTGAAAAAGGAAATCAACAAAGGTCTGGTTTCAGATTTGGTTTTCATAAGGTACAACCATGTGGACCTAGTGGCATCATCAACTATGGTAAGGAAATATCTAAAACCATCATGAGTGGACTTGGCAAAAGGACCCCATACATCACAATGAATAAGATCAAAAGCAGATTCAGACATATGATTAAAGGAAGGAAAGGGAAATCGTTTCTGTTTAGCAATGGGGCAAAGAGGACAAGTTTTATTGCTATGAACATTGCTTACATCAGGAATACAATCATGTAAAGCAAGTAATTTTACATCAGAAGCATGTCCTAGTCTAAGATGCCAAAGAAAAGGCTTGGTTATGACAGGAATTTCAGAAACATTATTGACAAAAGTATGAAGAACAGAATCCAGAATAGAAGATGCTGCAGAATCAGTTTTGCAAGGAGTTGTAGATAGCAAGTAGAGGTTGTTATGTAGCTTACCCACTCCAATCGTTTTCCAACAAGAAAGGGCCTGTATGAAGCATAAATTGGACAAGAAAACAAAGCAACATGACAGGCTTTTTGTCAATTTACTCACTGAGATCAAATTGAAAGTGAAAGCAGGAACACATAGCACATTTTCAAGAACAAGGCTAGCTGTAACTTGAATGGTGCCAATGTGTGTGACAACTACTCTTTCACCATTAGGTAATTGAACAAAGGAAGAAATGGAACTTGTGATTTTAGTGAAAAGATTAACAGAATGGACAATGTGGTCTGTTGCCCCAGTGTCCAAGACCCAAGTTTGTTTACCAAAAATTGATTTATTGGCTGGATTAGAAGCAAAAATGGAATGCTGCATATTCAAGCACACAGAGTCTTGTAAAGAGGCACAAAGATTACCTGAAATAGCAGAATTTGCTGTAGCTGCAACATCACTGGAAGTACCAGATGTGGATGCATGAGTACTCAGTAGAGAAAGCAACTGCTGATACTGCTCTGAGGTAAAAGGAAAATGATTATTCTGATGCACGAATTCAGGTTGACATTGATCATCATCAGTCATAACCTGATTAGCCTTGGCAATCCTTCCTTTTTGCTTATAACTTGGAGGAAATCCAACAATCTTGTAACATTTTTCCATAATGTGACCAAGCTTCCCACAGTGGCTGCACACAGGTCTTCCTTTGCCATTATTCCCTTTGAAATTACTCCCATTTCTGTTGATTGGAGAAGAACCTTGATTGAAAGATTGGTTCTTAACAGCAAGAACAGCTGATTCAACAGAGGGAGCAACATTAAAGGTGGAAAACCTTTGCCTTTCTTCCTGGATTACCAACGAGAAAGCCTTATCGATCGATGGAACTGGCTCCATCATAAGGATTTGAGTTTTGACTTGAGAATAGCATTCATTCAGTCCGTTGAGAAATTGCATGATTGAATCTTGATGATAAAGATATGCAATCTTATCATTTACTCCACAATTGCAATTGCCACATGAACAACTTGGTAAAGGCCTGAGATTCAACAATTGATCCCAAGCAGCTTGAAGATCAGTGAAAAAGGTTGTTACTGTGGAATCACCCTGCAATATAGTGGAAATTTGCTTCTGGAGTTGAGAAATCCTAGGTCCATTTGCTTGCAAGAAACGAATCTTGAGTGCATTCCACACTGCAAGAGCTGTGTCTCTGTAAATGACACTAGCTTTGATGTGAGGTGATACAGAGTTCAAGATCCAAGAAGAGATCATTGAATTGCATTTTGACCATGCCTGTTTCTCGAGCGGTGTGATTGCCATGGACGCAGTGATGGAGCCATCAACAAAGCCAAGTTTGCTTTTGGCATCCAAAGCCATTACCATCGCTCTAGACCAGGTTGGATAGTTATCCTCAGTCAAATGTTGAGCAACGAGGATCGCACCAGGGGATTCTCCATGATGTGAACTACAGCTTTGATAGAGAGTAAGACTCGACTTTGGTGTGTTCATGAGGTTGAAGAAGAATGAGACATGCACTATAGCATACAATTGTCCATAATGAGACTTGATGTCAAGGACTCAAGACAAAGAAAATAATACAATTTGTTGATTTTCGGTAAAGACTACAGTTAAGGAAGCCGCTCCCCATAATGATTCAAGAACATTGGTTGAGACGAGTAGAGCACGAATATAATTAAGTCGATATTTGCGTTCGTCTCGAGCATTTTACTGGGATGTAGGACAAAAACAGTGATGACCATTTAAGAGACTGATGAAATCAAGTTGTTCATATTCCATGGCATTCTTAAAATTCAAGATTTTAATTGTTTTGGAAAACTGAGTAGCAATCCTTTTTATAAAATTAAGATAAATATCAATCACATCAAATCTATGTTTAATGATATATAAAGCTAAGAATAACGAGAATAGTCATCTGCGAAAATTACAAAATATCCAGAGCCTCCCATAGTGGGGTCATGAAGTTTAAGGAAAAGTCATTTGTGCAGTGGTACATTCAGAATGAGTAATGGTCGTAGTAGACCCATTAGCAATGTGAACATGAAGAATATGAGAGGCGACGAATTTACGAGAAAAAAAAAGAGATGGATTAATATTAAAAGTCACATGATTATAGCTTGAGCCACGGAGAATTGCCTGATGTGGTCAAAAGCGTACAAAAAATGGATATTATGGTGGGATGAAACCTAGTTGAAGAGTGCCTCCAAATCAGTTGCAGTGAATATAATATATGTAATCCGTGTCTGAAATAGGCCTAAGTGATCGTGGACGTGCCAAAGGCTCGACGTAATTGGATTAGTTGATGTGGCAGCTGCAGAGTGGTAGGAATTAACGTATGTCAACTTTTAATAATTTTGAATAAAATTTCCCTTTTTTGTGTTAGTTTAACTACAACAAATAACAAAAGTATCGCAAGCAGAGTAAAAGTTTGATCAAATGATGGTGTATATGTGATAGTGACATAATTGATCATAGTCAGAGGCACGTAGGACAGTTTTGGCATAGTATGTGTGTTTGTGTGTGGCATTAATATTATTGGAAAATATCATAATAGAAAATGACAAAGAAATAAAATAGGCAAGGAGTAATAAAAAAAATAATATGGATCATTTTAAAAGATTCTGATGTGGCTCAAAAGAATTCAAAATGATGCATTTTAATTAAAACTATGTCATTTTGAGTTGAGGCCATTAAAAGACACATTAGCACCAGACATGCATGTAAGAAATCGAATCAAAATACTATGTAATGTTAAGAGTTCATAATCAAAATTTAAATTTTTGTGGACAAAATCAAAATGACCCCAAATATTAACGATGTAAATTGCAATTTAAGCATTTAAAAAAAAAAAAAAAGGGGTAAATTCTACTAACATACCTTGAGATTTGGGCTAATGCCAACCAGGTTCAAACCAGACATGCATGTAAGAAATCGAATCAAAATACTATGTAATGTTAAGAGTTCATAATCAAAATTTAAATTTTTGTGGACAAAATCAAAATGACCCCAAATATTAACGATGTAAATTGCAATTTAAGCATTTAAAAAAAAAAAAAGGGTAAATTCTACTAACATACCTTGAGATTTGGGCTAATGCCAACCAGGTTCAAGACTTTTCAAAACTAGCCAATTTAGTACCAAAACAATTAGTTATTTTTTATCAACCGTTTTAGAGGTTAAGTTGGCTTTAAGGACCAAATTGGTTAGTTTTAAAAAGTCCTGGACCTGGTTAGTATATTAGCCCAAACCTCAGGGTATATTAATGAAATTTATCAAAAAAAAAAAAAGATGAAAGGGGCTATTAAGTACTACAATTACACATAATTTAAAGTTTTATCAGTAAAATATCAGAATAAGAGGATAAACTGAAAATATATATAACTGAAATTTAAATGAAGAAATAACTTTAAATGCAAAAATATGACTAAATATTACTTGAAATGTCTTTAAATACAAGCTTGAAATAACTAAAATAACTTGAAACACTTACAAGTGCAATGTAACGAGGAGACTTGAATTGAATGCTTAATCAGAAAATAAAATATTATTTTCCTAAGAAAATTGGGTAATGGAATGAAGTATCAATGCCATCAATTCGATGCAAAAATAGGCGAAAATTTGACCACACTGTACACACCGAGATGTGGAGTGGAGGGGAAATGTACTTGGGTATTTCATGTATTTGGCATATGCATACATGTAGACCTTATATTAATCGAGATAATTAAAAAAAAAAAAAAAAATTGAGATAATTATTATATTGGTTCAGTGTTGGATTTTAATAGATTCCCCTCCAGTCCACGCATGGGTGCATACGGTGCCTCAATTTCTTTAGCAGTATCTCTCAGCACCCTTGTTCAGTGGCTGGTTTGGTGAGCCATTTAGACACGGCTACCTCCACATAGTTCCACATTGCTCTGAAATGTCAATCATATTTGTTCAATTATTCAACATAGATGGCTAATTAGTGCCGGTCCAACCGGCTTATTATGACACATTTTTTTGTTACATGAATATGAACCACAAGTTTAGCTTTCTGGAAATCTCCAACAGCATCCCCCGGAGCTTGTTTTTCCATCATTGTACTTAATATGTGAACAAGCCCAATTCCTGCCTGCACCATAGCTTACCAAAAAGAGAATCAAAGATTGTCTTTCATGGCAACCATAGCACCAAAATTTATCTTCAATTTATTATGTTTTCTACTCATCTTAGACCCATCTTCTCCCCAGCAGACAAACACATTAGTGCAACGACAGGAGCTCAAAGATGGTGGTGAATTAGTTTCAGCTGATGGAAGCTTTAGATTAGGATTCTTCAACCTTACACCTAACAATTACTACTTAGGTATATGGTACAGTGGTGACCGCCTCTCGGATGTAGTGTGGGTTGCCAATCCAGACGCTCCAATCTTTGGCAAATCTTCAAGTCTTACTATTGATGACTACGGGAGCTTGAAAATTTCATATGGTGACGAGAGTCATTCTATTTCACTATATTCAACTCAAGGAGCTAGTAACACTAGTGCTGTTCTACTTGATACCGGTAATTTTGTACTACAAGAACTGAATTCAGATGGAACTCACAGGGATTTGTGGCAAAGCTTTGATTATCCCACTGACACACTTCTACCAGGGATGAAACTGGGAGTCAACAAATTAACTGGACATAATTGGACTTTAAGATCATGGAGAAGTGTTGTGGTACCTGACTTTGGGTCCTTTTCCTTTGGCATGAACAACGAACCTAAACCAGGAAATGAATTTGTCATCTTGTGGCACGGGGAAGCCTATTGGACTGGTGGGTTTTCGAACGAAAAGGGTTACCAGTCGTGGCCAACAAATGGTTTCACTTTACCAGATCAAAGATGTGCCTACTACTCCTTTGTGAAGATAACGAATGAGAATGAAACATACTTCAATTACTCAACGAGACTCGGTGCAACATTCCCACGCTTAAGGATAAATTACTTGGGAAACCTTTATTTATATGAAAGGTTGCTTGTTGAATGTAGTACTCTTTCTTCTGCTTCAAATGAAGGATGTGTGAAGCAAACACTTCCGGAATGCAGGAGACATGATTACACATTTATTGAAAATTCAGCTTACATAGTGGACGGCGATGTGTTCGAGTTTAATGAGAGTGACAACCTGACCCGTGTGGATTGTCAGAACAGATGCTTGAACAATTGTTCTTGTGTGGCCTATTCGTCTTCAAAGCAGGATGACATTGGCTGTAAGATTTGGACCAGGGTCCCAAGTATTGAAATGTCCCAGAATGCTCCAACAATATACTTCCTTGAATACAAAGGTAAGACTACTTCATGCTGAACTTCACACATTTATTGCATATAATGCTTGTATTAGATGTGCATAAGAACATATAGGCATGGTTTTGATCCGTAGGTTTGATAATCTAGCTGCTTCCTGAAGACCTTGTTAGAAAATTATAGGGTTATTTTGTTGAGGACATGGTAAAAATAGATTAAAGTCCGTTGTATTGATTCCTTAAGATGTTGAACAATTGCCATAAGCTTTATCTTAAGAGGTTTGTGAATCATCCAAATTGTGAAATAAACTAGAACAGACAGATGAAAACAGAGAACCTTTAAGCTCAAACCTTAATCTTAGAGTTGTATTTAAGTATATTGTTACTGTACATAATCATTACACTGTACAACTTGATTCCTTCAATCTAAGAATATGATTTTTATCATTAACACAATATACTTCAAGGGATGGACTTCCTTATATGCAATAAGTTGATAAGAAAAAAAACTGGGTATTGCTTTTGCTAGTCAACCAATACAAAAATCATGGAGAAGATTGTGGTTTTTCTCTAACACTGCCCCTGCAATCTTGTTGGATGCTACCAGACCATAATAAGCTTGGTTTTTCAAATTTTGAAAGTGCAAAGTGGATAGGTCCTTCGGTGCACATGTACCTATCATCCAATTCTTTGGCAACTACACTTATCACAAACACAGTGGTAATCAACTCCCAAGTATTTAGTTATAGAATGGAATAAAGGACTGGAGGTAAGAGCAATGGAGTTGATATTGTCACACCGAACAATAGAAGAAAGAGCAATCATAAGGTCTTTGAATAAGGAGTTTAACCAAGAAATTTCGATTTTAGTGTGAGCTACGGGATGGTATTCGGCTTTGGCAGTTGAGTGCTATACCATTGCTAATTTGCACCACTCCAATGAACGATGGTGGGTTGGTGCACAAATTTTCATGCATGATTAACCATGCAAGCCAAATCAGGTCGAGTGAGAGACAAATATTGAAGAGAACTGAACACATGTTGGTATTTGATAAGATCAATGAGAGGATCACCATCAGTTACAGCCATCTTCTTACGTGTGATGTCGGCAAAGAATACTGTTTGGCATTAACCATTTTAGTGTATTGAAAAAGATCAACAACATATTTGGCTAGCCCATTTCCTTGCAGTATAAACTAGAGTTTTAGTTTGCTAGGACAGGCCCTTTTTTTTATTAGGAAACCTATGAAAAGTGAACCAGATATACCCTGCTTCAGAAGCTGGATATGGTATTACAATACTACAACCTCTGCTCCTGAACTACCAAGCGCTAAGCTTAAGCATACCTACAAAAATATACTATTAGAAATAGCTCCAGATGGTGTTCATTCTAGTCCCTTTGCAACTGATGATGAAACTCATTTTGCGGTATAGGGAGGTCCTGTTACCTTAGGTGGGTACCAGGGAGGTCTTCATCAGAGCAGTAATGGTAGAGGTTGCTAGAACTTTCCCTACAAGATGTTTGGATTGAGTAAGGTATAGCTGATGAGGAGGTGCAAGGATGGGGAACTAGGCATTGGGCTTGAAGGGACAATAGCTGTTTGAGTGTGTGCAATGGTCGCTACAGGTGGTATAATCACTGGAGGAGCCAATGCTTGCAGCATTTGTGAAGTGGCCTTGCAGTTCTTGGAAGGAAGCGTCATTTCAGACAACATGATGCGATAAATATCCAGATGATTTAAAGAAAACCCCAAAAAGATGCATTGTTTTGATCGAAATTGAAGCTTATTAGTGTTATAGTGATGAAGATGTGAAAAATAGTGAACCTCTAAGCTCAAAGCCTTAGTCTTAGAGCTGTACATTGTTACTAAATATAGTCATTTACTGTAAAACTGAATCCCTTCAATCAAGGAATATGATTTCTACCGTTAACACAACTGCTCTAAGTGATTGACTTCCTTATATGTTTTAAGTTACATAAAACAAAGGATGTAGTCGATGATAGTCAAATGTATAAAAATTCAGGGGGAATATATCTAACAATCTGTAGCTTCTTCCAATTAAGAGACTAATTGTTCTACATTTAAAACACTAGTAAAACATAAATAATTCCAATCCGCTAACACTAATAATATTACTGACATCTAATTTTGTTCGAATTCCCAGGAACACAATTCTTCTCACAGGAAAACTGAATTAGAGTTAAAAAGGTTGAAGATATCTTTGGTTTAAATTGTGAACAAAGAATCTTAGTCCTAGCTTGAAAAGAAAAATACAAAGACTAGAATCCCAAAAGATTTGAAGCCCCTATAGGTCAAAGCCGAAGATGAATTTTGTCAGTCTTATTTTGATTTTTAAAGCACAATCGATCCTTGCATCTTAAAGCATAGTAAATAATTATAAAAAGTGACTGTTAGGTCCATATTTTTAGGTTGGCAAACTATGAACAATTGTAACAACTTAGAACCTAGTTTGTCCAGTTAATTGGTATGGCTCAGTTATTTGATCAAGACAAATCAAGGTTTGAATAGTTGAAGACTCAAGAATGTAAAAATTGGACTGTTGTTGCACTGGATGTCAATAGGTCCAAAATCACTTAACTTGACCAGTCGAACTGCACATCTGAACTGATTAAGATCGGTGTAGATTGGTTTTTTAACAGTTCTTCTTAGTCGTTGGATCTAGGATATCTAGCATCTCAAGTACAAAATATTAGCAAGTCTTAGAGCACGTTTTTACACACATGAGACAATAGTGTATTTGTACACAAATTTGGAAATTTCCAAATTCTCTTAAAAGCATCAACCGGAGACCTATTTGCATAGTAAATATCCAGTGATTAAGTAAATTTGCTGCATCTAGTTTACAATCATAGTTACTGGCACAAATTTTTGAAAGTAGATCTCGGAGTCACGAACTAGAAGTTCATGTGCAACAAGTCAGGATAGAGGAGTTTGTGGATATCAAAGTTATGTGTGGTTACTTCTGTAAGTACTACATAAGGTAGTATTAGATTAAAGGATAAATCTTTTTTATAAACTTCTATTCTATTCTAGTAGATTTGTTGCCTTGAGGATTGACTGTTAAATCCTTCTAGGTTTTTATAATGAAAAGGTTTGTTTCATTAGTTTTCTTGTGTCTTCATTTTGGAGTCTTTATGTGATCCATGCATGTGTGATGTTATTTAGTTCAAAACTAAAACATAATTAATTTAATTAATTACTTGTCTGAGAATTGGTTAATATTGTGACTACTGGAGCCTAGAACCTTAACAAAAAGAGGAAAAAAAAAATACTGTTACTAGCAGAACAGTAAACTTTGTTTGTCAATGCAGCAAAGCCAAACAGGTGGTGGATATGGCTCATTGTGGCAGTAGGGGGAATCATTATCATCTTGTTGTGCTCCTTATATTATGCAAAACAGAAAAAGCACAAAGTGGAAGGTAATCAATGCTCTTGCTAAATATTTTGTTAGACTTACTGATGATCAAGCATAATTTGTTTTTAAAAAAAAATTAATACTTTGCATGTGTGTGAATTAGGAGAGAGAGAAAGGAAACAAAAGATGCTCATACAAGAACTTGCAGGGAATGCAATACCTTCCACTGTAGATGACGAAGGGAAGAAACAAAACAACGATGGGAAAAATAGCCATGAGTTGCACGTCTTTAGCTTTGAAAGCATTTATGTTGCTACTAGTAATTTCTCAACAGAAAATAAGTTAGGACAGGGTGGTTTTGGTCCAGTTTATAAGGTAAGTTCTTGACACCTCTCTATCTATTTCTCCCCAATAATGCTATCTATATTGTGATACCTCAATTTGATTGATTGTGTAATATGTGTGGGTGTGTGATGAGTCTTACACCGGATATATACTGGGTTAAACTAGGTTTTATTAACAACTACAAGAAGCCTCAGTTGTAACTAGTCTTTTTGAGGTATAGCGTAGATGTGACTAGCATTTTTCCTTGGGTCGTTACACATATAATATATTTTTATAATTTTTTCTATAACTTGTAGAAATGACAATTTCTAATCCGCACAACATCACTTTACCGAGGTCATCACTTACATTATTTTTATTGACACCAATCACAACCTACTATCTCAACAATTATAAAAAAAATTTGATGATATTTGTTATTTTTAGACTTACTGATTTCTTATGATAAAAATTTGATTCTATGACTTATCCTAACCTAATTCTCTCTCTATATTTTTTGTTTTTGGGACATAAATGTTAACCTATGACAAAGCCTAGCTAATCGATTCAATAAGTTGGCACTTGAGTGAGCCCGCACACTAAGTAGTATCTTGCAAGAAAGTTGATTAATGTAAATACATACTGAATTAGATAATGTGAATAAAATTATACTAACGCGATAACTTTCAGGGAAAATTACCTAATGGACAAGAAATCGCAATAAAGAGACTTTCAAAAAGTTCTGGACAAGGATTGGTAGAATTTAAGAATGAAGCTATTCTCATTGCGAAACTTCAACACACTAATCTAGTAAGGCTTTTAGGCTTTTGCATTCAAGAAGAAGAAAAAATGCTAATCTATGAGTACATGCCCAACAAAAGCTTGGACATCTTTCTATTTGGTAAGACATATGTCCATTACTAGGAAAATTTGGTTACGTGGTGATATATATATTCTTTTTTATATTATGTAGATTCAATCAATGCTTATCATTTTCTTGCTACTGTTTTCTACAATGAGTCAGATCCAACTAAAAAGTACAAATTAAATTGGAAAACACGCTTCAATATCATTGAAGGCATTGCTCAAGGACTTGTTTATCTCCACAAATATTCAAGACTAAGAGTAATTCACCGAGACTTAAAAGCAAGCAACATTTTGCTTGATGAAGAGATGAATCCAAAAATATCTGATTTTGGCATGGCTAGGATCTTTGGATCGAAAGGATCAGAAGAAAACACAAATAGAGTTGTTGGAACATAGTAAGTATTCATTGCATTTCATGTAAGCACAATTTAATTCTATTTGTGAGTTCGTGCGTGTGTGTGTATGCATGTGCTTGTTCATACACTAAAGTTTGTTGGTTAATTATTATTTCAGCGGTTATATGTCCCCTGAGTATGCCATGAATGGTGTTGTTTCAATAAAAACTGATGTATTCAGCTTTGGAGTCCTCCTATTGGAAATCGTTAGCAGCAAAAAAAATAATAATCGCCATTATTCTGATTCTCCACTCAACCTCATAGTATATGTAAGTTTGACATTTAAGCTTTCTTAACTTGTATATGGAATTTTGAACTTAATAGTTAATAATCTTTGTATAATTGGATTTGTAACAGGCATGGCAATTATGGAATGAAGGTAAGGATTTCGAGCTAATAGACCCAACAATACAAGATGAGTCATATTGTCCATATGAAGTATCAAGATGCATCCATGTTGGTCTCTTATGTGTACAAGACCAAGCAGCAGATAGACCCACTATGTTGGATGTTGTCTCTATGCTTTCAAATGAAACTCTTCAGCTATCTCCTCCAAAACAACCTGCATTTTTCATTAACACGTCTGGGGAAGAGAGAGAGATTTCTAAAAATAAGCCAGAAAATTGTTCCATAAATAATGTCACAATTTCTGTGATGGAAGCTAGATGAATACTAAAATAGCTCTTCTATGGGCACTACGAATTCTTACAATATTTTTATAATAAGTTGAGGTGTTAGCTTACTGTAGATGATTAAAGGAAAAAAAAGAAGAAAAAAAAGAAAAAAAAAACAGACCACAACTCAAAATAAGAGTATTAGAAAAATGTTGTGGAATTTTGTTGTGTCCTAAACTTTTTCATACTAAACTACACTAGTCAGTATGAATATAGTTTATTATACATGCTTGTGTGAGGGTGGCTATACCGGAATTTGACTAGACAAGATGTATCCATATTTTTAATGGTTTTATTAGGAGTTTTGATAAGGGCTAACACGTCTATACTTTATCACAATTATTTTTCTTCATGTTTTAAATATAAGCAATGAGAAGAATCATTGATGCTATTGTGAGAGTGAACTGACTTAATTTTTGTCTAATTATTCTGTGCATAATGAAATTGCAGCGTTGAAAAAGACTTGCAGTATCTTATATCTCAAATAGGAATTGTGCATAACTCGAAGCATTCATGAACGGTGGATGAACTCTGTCAGTTATCAATGTTCTGGGATGGCTTCCCATTATTACCTCTCGAACTTTCTTCTAGCACAGTCGCAATGCTTCCATTATTGCTACTGAAGCTTGAAGGAAAAAATATGGATGTTCAAAAAAAGCCAAAATCAATATACCAATCGGGTTTGGGTGATACCCTTGCCCAGTAGCCCAAATCTGCGGGACTCAGGCGTCATAAAAAAAAACTCACCTCCATATCCTTTAATGGGGTGGGTAAAGCCCATTCCATTTGGGTGCAAAATTCTCCACATAATTCATGTTGGGTCTCAATCTAGTCTTGTGTAAATTAAGAAAATCATCTAAGAATTTTAATCAATCACTAAAAACATTATCACAAAATATCAATCAAACACAAAAATTTACTTTAAGACCATTTCTCTTTGAAAAGAGAAACTGTGGGCCAAAATCCATAATCCAAATAAATATCCACTATAATAAAATTAATTATAGATCTTCAATCCCTTTGAATACAATAACTTTCTGTGATTGTAGCACCCAAAAACTTCTCCCTGAAGAAAACTCCAAATTTATCTTCCCTTGTGCATGTTTCACTACTAAAGAAAAATTTTCTTACTTTTTGTGGTCTCCAAACCTCCTTAGGCTATAATACTGTGTGAAGGATTTGGGCCCCAATTTATTTATTTGTGGGCTTTCTTGCAATCCTACAAGTAGAGCTCCAAGCTTCACCTAGATAGTCTAAGTTGTATCCTTCTCCCACCTAATTTACTCACACTCCCTTCCCCTTTGTGTATATATCCCCCTTTCCTTGCATCTACCCCTTTTTTCCAGTGTTCCTCTGTGTTTTCCCCATGATTTTCAACCAACCCTTCTTGTTTGCCTCCTCATCCCTTTTATAGTCTCTTATTAGGGGGGCATTCATCATTATCATTTCACTACTTCACACGCATTTCCACTTTCTCTAGAATCCCAAGGAATCATCATGCCTTCTGAGAATTCTCTTGGAACTTGTTTCAAACACCAAATAGTGTTTGGTAGCGAGTTTCCTAAAGGCATTAATAGTGCTTGGTTACCGACCTAAATTTGACCGTCCCCTCGTTAGCTTCCCCCTGCATATTAGTTAGTATTGGGCCCAACCTGGCTCGAACACAATAGGATTCCCCCGAATGCTAATCCTTAAGACTCCTGCATACCGATCCTATCCCCACAGTGTTGGGCCTTGGTCACACTGGCCGTTCCTGGTCACCTGAGCCCAAGCCCCTACACTCTTCTTTGCACTCTCACACACAGAGTGCACCTTGTTGTCAATATCATCTCCTTAATTTGTGCGCTTTAAAATACCTTTGTAAAGAAATCCCAAACTTTATTGTGTCTCTCCTTGTGCTACATTCCAAGCGAAAATTTTCTTGTATTATCTCTTGTTTTCTATTATTCTTTTCCTTATCCCATAGTGAGGGTATTTTGCCCAAGTCTTTAAATTATTTGTAGTATTGTCTATTTATAAGAATTTAATTCTTATTCCTTGATGGATAATGAATTAGGGAAGTTAATACCGCACAGGTACTGGCTGTACTAGCAAAATATTTCATACTAGTAATCCTCTAAAATTTATCAGGGGAAAAAAAAAATACTAGGTTGTACTGCTCTGTACATGGCATATTTCGGATATTTTGTCTAGCATTGGTGTTTTGACCGATACAATAAAAAAAATTGAAAAAAAAAATTGAATTTTTTTATATAAAAAAAATGTTATTTAGGCTAATATATTGATAAATGTACTTAGACTAATATTTAGACTTGTAAAATATGTGGATTTTAAATTCAATATTGATAAACATAAAAATTAATAAATAAATACAATCATATATATATCGGGTATTTCCAAAATGGTATACCGGTATCAACCAATATCGATATATTTTGTTCCCTTGACCAAATTGAAACAGCCTTTGATACAATTTGACTCCCTTGGAATGAAGACGATCTTTAACAAGGAATATTCTTTTCTTCCACTCCAATAAATAGTTTTTTTTTTTTTTTTTTTTTTTTTTTTTCACTTTCATGTAAAGGAATTTGAGGCAATTTCCAAACAATTCTTGGCTTACATCAATCATATATATTCAACATTGGCGGCTGATAAGTTTAGGATTAGGATTCTTCAACCTTACAACTTACAAGTAACAATTTCCAACTTAGAATATGGTACGATTGTGACCGCCACACGAATGTAGCATGGGTTGCCAACCAGACGCTCCAATGTTTGGCAACTCTATAAGTCTTACTATTGATGGTTATGGGAGCTTGAAAATTTCAAACAGCAAAGAGAGGGTCATAAATCTAAATAATGACGTTTCCGGGTCATGTTGCACAAGTTTATTATTCTTTTAAGGAAAAAATAAGTTACACAGTAATTTTAAGAATTACCATACCATCTAACAACTTTTTATTGAATTAATATTTTAAATGTCTCATTGTTGGATTACATTTTTTCTATGTACTTAATATGCATACCAAATTTTATATCAATCAGATATTATTTACTATTTGTGGGGGGTGAAGCCCAACCTAACATATTGGGCCCAAAGCCCTATTTGAGGACTACTGTTTGTCCGAAGAGATGAAAGTACTTGAGAAGAAGCTCACGTAAAAGAAATATGTCTGGAGAGGAGCAGGGGGCCTAGTCCGAAGAGATATTCAATTGTCCGAGGAGGCCATTATCCTCAGATCCGAAGAAGCTTGATCAAACAGACGTCTGGGAAGTTCAAATGATCCTCCTGACAAGTGTAATGATAGAGATGAACCTCAGGCGCACATAGGGATAGCAGGAACGGAGAAATATCTAGAAGACAGACTTTAACCACCACATTAAATGCACTGCACCTACTTTTCTGGCCGCATTAATGTCGAGAAGACCCTTGAACAGTGCACTCTCAGCTACCGCCACTTACACAAGGCTAAAGAGGATACATGATGGGACATGCACTCAAGTGGGCGTCTAGATGATAAACAAGTGGACGATGAAGATGAAGGGAGGTAGTACTATATAAGGGGGAGAGGCCTCTGGTAATGGGGGATCGAACAAAGAAAAGGGAAAAGAAGAAAACACCATTACTGTAGCTCTAAGAACTGTAACAAACGTTCATTCAATAAAATATCTCTTCGGATTTTCACATTTGCCCTTGTCCGAGCATGATGGCATATTAGATCGTTCGCAAGTACCATAATCAGCTCTTGTTTAATTTACATCCAGCCCAGTTCTTTCACCCACACTCTACAAATTCATTGTCTTGGGTTCATTGGGCTCACAATCCATACCTTTTGGGCTTGTGCTACAAAAATTGACCCTACAATTGGCGCCGTCTGTGGGAAGAGCTTGTGCAAGGGTGAAAACAACAGTTGATGATGGCAAGACGAGGTCAACAACAAGCAGAATCCAGGGCATCCCAACACGTGGACCCTTTTGTTAACTTAGAAAGGAGACAAGATCGTGAGGGCAGTGCACACACTATGCATATTGGCCAAAGCCAGTCACAGGGCGGAAGTCACATGTCCCATGCAGAGAAGAACCGGGATTTGCAACTGGAGGTAGAAAAACTAAAAAGAGAGTTGCGCAATGCAAAGAGGAAACGGATTTTCTCGTATTCTGATGAGGACCCTGATGACGAGCAGGATGTCACTTATCAACATAAATTTAGGACACCAGCCAGCGAGTCCTATACATATGAAGAGGAGTCCCATCGCAAGAGGCAACACAGAAGCCCATCGCGTGGAGACGTAGGAAACGATGACATGAGCAGGGCTCTGAATCAGATTTCTAGGTCACCCTTTACGCGCAGGATTGAGGAAGCGAGACTTCCTCGGTGCTTTAACCAACCAACGTTCACCATCTACAATGGTAAAACGGACCCCGTGGAGCACGTGAGTCATTTCAACCAGAGGATGGCTGTCTACTCCAAAGATGAAGCTCTGATGTGTAAGGTTTTCCCTTCCAGTCTTGGGCCAGTTGCCATGAGGTGGTTTGACGGTCTGAAGGCAGACTCCATCAACTCCTTCAAAGAGCTCACTCAAGCATTCGGCTCCCGTTTTGTCACATGCCGAAGAGTGGCCAGACCCTTGTCTTCACTGCTATCCTTGACCATGCAGGAGGGTGAGTCCTTGAAGGCATATTCAGATAGATACTGGGAGATGTTCAATGATATGGAGGGCAACTTTGATGCAATGGCCCTCAGCACATTCAAGCTCGGCCTCCCTCACATGATTATAGCTTGAGCCACGGCGAATTGCCTGATGTGGTCAAAAGCGTACACAAAAATGGATATTATGGTGAGATGAAACCTAGTTGAAGAGTGCCTCCAAATCAGTTGCAGTGAATATAATATATGTAATCCGTGTCTGAAATAGGCCTAAGTGATATAGTGGACGTGCCAAAGGCTCGACGTAATTGGATTAGTTGATGTGGCAGCTGCAGAGTGGTAGGAATTAACATATGTCAACTTTTAATAATTTTGAATAAAATTTCCCTTTTTTGTGTTAGTTTAACGACAACAAATAACAAAAGTATCACAAGCAGAGTAAAAGTTTGATCAAATGATGGTGTATATGTCAAGGTTTTGAAATCCGGATCGTTCATTGAACCGTAAAAGAAAGAAGTTCAAGGTTTTTAAGGTCGAACCGAGATTGAACCGAGGTTGGACCGTGATGACGTCATAATTAATTTAATAATTATTTAAATATAAATAAATATATTAAATTTGTAAATATTAGCAAAATTTACTAAAAATATCTTAAAAATTGAAACAAAATACATAAAAATAATACATTATAAGGTTAATAAAAAATAGTACAACATAAATAAGCTTAAAAAGAAATTTTTATAATAATCCTTTAAGAGAAATCATTTCAATTAACTAAAAATGACTTTTAAAATAAATTCATAAATTGCATAGGTATTATTCTTAAATAAAAAGTTAATTTAGTAATATTTAATATATTGAGAAAGATGACATAGAAGTTTAGAAACTTTAAATCATGTAAATTTAATATAAATTTAATAATATTGCATATTAGCTCCCAAGAAGAGTACTTGGTCCGTTGGTCATGGCTTTAGTCTTATTTACAAGGTGTAAGAGCAATGAAGTCAATTTCGTACCGAAAGCCATTTCGGTACCGGTTAATACCGGTATACCGTTTCAAAGTTACCAATATATATATATATATTTTTCATAGTATTTTAAATCCTATGTCTTTGAGTATATTAGGTTCAATTCATCATCAATTTTATCATTCTATAATAGCTCAGTCCATTTCATATAAATTTAAATGGTCTAATCATTATATTTTAAAAAATAATAATAAAACTTAGAACAAGTGTAAAAGGCATATTTCTCAAAAAAAAAAAAAAAAAAGTGTAGAAGGTATAGACTCTACCTAACCCACGTGAATACTGAATTGAATTCAATTACTGACATTAGTTTTAACTTTTACCAAAGCCACACAATACTTCAAAAAAATAATATACACAACTTCACAGCACAGCCACACGATTTAAAAATGCATTGAGAAGCTATAAACGACTGGTACGACTTACGAGAAGTCTGTGTTGGGCGAAGAAGAGAAGACAAACCAGTAAGAACAAGAGATGCAGATCAACAGAACGAGGACATGATGCAGTGGTGGGCTTCGCCGGAACTTCGTCATTGTATTAGTGTCACGGATCTATGGGTTTCTACCGGCAAAAATCAATTTCAAAGAGGTAATTTTTTTCTGAACTTATTACAAAACAGGGGGTCACCTGTACCGGTTTGCTTGCCGGGAAGAGAATTTCGGCCGGCGAAATTGACTTCCTTGTGTGAGAGCTCAGGTTCGGACCCTGGCAGTCGCATTTTTCTTTAATTTTCTCCTATTTCATGACCGGTTGAACCGGCATACGGTTCTTTCGGTTTTTTCGGTTAAACTCCGGTCCGTCCGGTTCTCTTAGAACTCAATATTCCCGGTTCCATATGCTTAAAAACCTAAATTTTAATCCGGTTCTTGATTTTTCCGGTCAGACCGCCCGGTCCGGTCCGAATTTTAAAACCATGGTATATGTGATAGTGACATAATTGATCATAGTCAGAGGCACGTAGGACAGTTTTGGCATAGTATGTGTGTTTGTGTGTGGCATTAATATTATTGGAAAATATCATAATAGAAAATGACAAAGAAATAAAATAGGCAAAGAGTAATAAAAAAAAAATTAAAAAAAAAAAAAAAAAAAAGAGAGGTGAAAAGTCACTTTTAGTTCCTACATTTTTAGATGATTTTCATTTTAGTCCTTACATTTTATTTTTATCGCTTTTAGTCTCTATCCTAAAAAACGCTTCCCATTTTGGTCCCTGCTGTTACATCAGGGACTAAAAAAGCTGACGTGGCAAACGGCATGAATAAATAATACTTATTTAATATCCACGTGGCCTAAATTAATAATAAAAAATGCCACGTCAGCATATAAATTAAAAAAAAATTAATTTATTAATTTTAACTAAATAAAAAAAATTAAAAACAGAATTAAAACTAAAAATCATATGAATTAAGATCTAAGTGTGTCTTGAACAAGAACAACAAGAACACAAATTCAAATTCAAGAACACAAACCCAGAAATTCAAAAAAAAAAAAAAAAAACCAATAAATCAAAACTAGTAACTCAAAAACTCTACAAACTATCACCCATTTTCCAAACACCAAACTATCAAATTACAGTTCCCCTTTTTTTTTTTTCCTTTTCTTTCTTCTTCTTCACATTTATCTATCAACAGCAATGCAATTCCAAATCCAAAATTTTCACATTTTTTTCAAGAACTACAATCCGGGCACCGAATCAAACCATTTTCGTTGCACTCCAAGCATCTCTGGACTCTGTCTTCTTCTTCATCAAACACCTTCCTACTCCCATTGCAGTTCGTGCACGGCGCGAACCAGACATCGCTGCAGCTATCTCAGCCAAAGCTGAACCCGAGTTTCTGAACCGGAAACCCCTCGAGTAGTTTCGCTAGCTCGCCGGTTTCGAACAAGTGCTTGACCGTCTTGGCTCCTCCGATATGCTTCCCTTTGATGAAAACCTGCGGCAGAGTCACCAGATTGGCGTGGTGCTTGCTGTTCTTGTTGCCGTTGGTCTCGCTCGTCGACCCAAACCTGAAACCCCCGAAATATCATCCTCACCGAGTAGCAATCCTCGTAGGTCCGCCGAATCCCGCGCAAGCTAGTGAAATACACGACGATTCTGTCCTCGGTCCCGGGCAAGCGAATCGGACCCGAAATATCGGGCGAGAGCGAAGAAACCTGAAGCTCCTTGATGATGTAATTTATGGATTTTGGGTTGATGATTGGGTTTTCTATAGGGTTTGTTGATGATTTGTGGTCTGATTGGTGCTATGTTGTTTTGTTGTTGATGTTGGATGATTTAGATATTTTGTTCTTGGTTTGGTTGGGTTTTGATTTATTGGTTTTTTTTTTGAATTTCTGGGTTTGTGTTCTTGAATCTGGATCTGTGTTCTTGTTGTTCTTATTCAAAACACACTTAGATCTCAATTCATATAATTTTTAGTTTTTAATTCTGTTTTTAATTTTTTTATTTAGTTAAAATTAATAAATTAATTTTTTTAATTTAGATGCTGACGTGGCATTTTTTATTATTAATTTAGGCCACGTGGATATTAAATAAGTATTATTTATTCCTGCCGTTTGCCACGTCAGCTTTCTCTGTCTTTGATGCAACGGCATGGACCAAAATGGAAAGCGTTTTTCAGGATAGGGACTAAAAGCGGTAAAAATAAAATGTAAGGACTAAAATGGGAATCGCCTGAAAATGTAGGGACTAAAAGTGGCTTTTCGCCTAAAAAAAATAATATGGATTATTTTAAAAGATTCTGATGTGGCTCAAAAGAATTCAAAATGATGCATTTTAATTAAAACTATGTCATTTTGAGTTGAGGCCATTAAAAGACACATTAGCACCAGACATGCATGTAAGAAATCGAATCAAAATACTATGTAATGTTAAGAGTTCATAATCAAAATTTAAATTTTTGTGGACAAAATCAAAATGACCCCAAATATTAACGATGTAATTTAAAGTTTTATCAGTATATAACTGAAATTTAAATGAAGAAAAAACTTTAAATGCAAAAATATGACTAAATATTACTTGAAATGTCTTTAAATACAAGCTTGAAATAACTAAAATAACTTGAAACACTTACAAGTGCAAGGTAACGAGGAGACTTGAATTGAATGCTTAATCAGAAAATAAAATATTATTTTGCTAAGAAAATTGGGTAATGGAATGAAGTATCAATGCCATCAATTCGATGCAAAAATAGGCGAAAATTTGACCACACTGTACACACCGAGATGTGGAGTGGAGGGGAAATGTACTTGGGTATTTCATGTATTTGGCATATGCATACATGTAGACCTTATATTAATTGAGATAATTATTCTGCTCAAAAAAAGAAAAAAAAGAAAAAAAAAAGAGATAGTTATTATATTGGTTCAGTGTTGGATTTTAATAGATTCCCCTCCAGTCCACGCATGGGTGCATACGGTGCCTCAATTTCTTTAGCAGCATCTCACGGCACCCTTGTTCTGTGCCTGCCTCCTTACAGTCAATGGAGGCTAGCTTGGATGGTTTGGTGAGCCATTTAGACACGGCTACCTCCACATAGTTCCACATTGCTCTGAAATGTCAATCATATTTGTTCAATTATTCAACATAGATGGCTAATTAGTACCGGTCCAACCGGCTTATTATGACACATTTTTTTGTTACATGAATATGAACCACAAGTTTAGCTTTCTGGAAATCTCCAACAGCATCCCCTGGAGATTGTTTTTCCATCATTGTGCTTAATATGTGAACAAACCCAATTCTTGCCTGCACCATAGCTTACCAAAAAGAGAATCAAAGATTGTCTTTCATGGCAACCATAGCACCAAAATTTATCTTCAATCTATTATGTTTTCTACTCATCTTAGGCCCATCTTCTCCCCAGCAGACAGACACATTAGTGCAACGACAGGAGCTCAAAGATGGTGGTGAATTAGTTTCAGCTGATGGAAGCTTTAGATTAGGATTCTTCAACCTTACACCTAACAATTACTACTTAGGTATATGGTACAGTGGTGACCGCCTCTCGGATGTAGTGTGGGTTGCCAATCCAGACGCTCCAATCTTTGGCAAATCTTCAAGTCTTACTATTGATGACTATGGGAGCTTGAAAATTTCATACGGTGACGAGGGTCATTCTATTTCACTATATTCAACTCAAGGAGCTAGTAACACTAGTGCTGTTCTACATGATACCGGTAATTTTGTACTACAAGAACTGAATTCAGATGGAACTCACAGGGATTTGTGGCAAAGCTTTGATTATCCCACTGACACACTTCTACCAGGGATGAAACTGGGAGTCAACAAAATAACTGGACATAATTGGACTTTAAGATCATGGAGAAGTGTTGTGGTACCTGACTTTGGGTCCTTTTCCTTTGGCATGAACAAGGACCCTAAACCAGGAAATGAATTTGTCATCTTGTGGCACGGGGAAGCCTATTGGACTGGTGGGTTTTCGAACGAAAAGGGTTACCAGTCGTGCTCTCTGTAGCACCCCTAACCCAGAGCTAGTCTCTGCCGTCCACCTGGCCTCTCCTCCGACCCCCACCTGCCCCATCACACCTATCCCCTACTCTTTACCTCCTGATACTAACATACCCTAGTAACCTTTAATTTTGCTACCTGTCCCCTCCAGCTCCCAGCAACTCTGCCGCCCATCCATTATCTCCTCATCTCCATCTCAAATCCCAATCTGCCATCCACATCACATTTAACCCCTATCTCCTCATGGACGTCTCAGATCTCGCCAAACGCACAAAACAATGTTCCATTCAAGACATTAGACTTGAGCTCCCTCCAAACCAAACCAGTGACATCCAAGCCGGATCAACTCTCCTGGGAAAGATCATCTCATCAAAAAACCTTGGCTTAAGTATCATCAAAGACATTGTCACCAAAGCCTGGAGACCGGTCTACCCATTGGATGTTAAAAAGCTACATTGTGACATCTTCCTTTTTCGATTCCAGCATGAGTCAGATGCTCTTAAAGCCTTCAACAGACGCCCTTGGTCTATAAGAGGGGGGCATCTTATTCTTAAAAAATGGAGCCCCAGTCTGTCGTGGCAAGAAGTTGATTTCTCCAAATCCTCCTTTTGGGTCCAAGTGCATGGTCTTCCTGCGCTATGGCTATCTGAAGTTAACCTGAGAAACATTGGAGCTTTGGCCGGCGAAGTTCTTGAGGTAGATTTCACCGGAGATGGAGGCCCTGAATGGAAACGCTTCTCCAGATTGAGGATCGACATTGACATTGCTCAACCCCTCTTACCCGGGGTCTTCCTCCCTCGTCCAAACTTGAATGACTTGTGGATCAGCCTAAAGTATGAGAAACTGCCAGAGATTTGTTACAATTGTGGGATTATTGGGCATGAGGAAAAAGATTGTAGGAGAAATTCATACTACCTGCCAAATCCCTTTGGCTCTAACTTTAAGGCCTCCGGATCGTGGCTTAGACCAGAGTCTGACCATATCCCGATCGGAGTCTATGAAAAACCTGATCGCCCCTCATCGGAATCGGAGGCAAATTTGGGGTGTCCACCTACCTCGAGGTCCAACTTGGCATCTGACAACCCAAGACAAACCCCTGGCCCACCAGGTCTAGCACACGCTCAACCTCATCTCCCCTCACACCCCACTACCCATGGAAAAGGAGGAGTGGAACCTCTCTGTCCAGATCAGAGTGTAGTGGAGCCGTGCGCCCCTGCCATTAGTACTCTCTGTCAAGATCAGAGTGTAGTGGAGGAGTGCGCCCCTGCTATCTGTACTCTTGGCATATCACAATATATGCATGACCAACCAACATCAGCTGATCACTCTTCTAAGGCCGAGCAGGCCCAACGGGCTCACATGTCATCTCCATCAGGTATGACAACTCACTTTGGACCAAATTCTTTAATAGGCCCAACATCAAAACCAAACCTCTCAACTAGCCCAACTACTCATCCAAGCCTTTCAACTAGCCCAAACACTAACCCAACTACTCATCCAAACCTTGTCCATACCCATAATTTTTTCTCAACTCCTCAGCAACCCACCCTCACTTCAACTCCTTCCCCTTCAAATGTTAAAACCCCGGCAAAAAAGGGAGAGTTATTTGACAGTCAGTCTTTAAGCAAACCAAGTATCCCTCACGTTGATACTAATGATGAACTGTTATCTGACTTCCTTGTTAAAAAATCTGGCAAAAAAGGTAAGGGGGGCTCTTCTCCAAAAACGTGGAAGCGGACTGGCAGTATTGTTAACAAGAAATCAGAGGGTTCTTCAGATGAGGTCTGTTATTCCTCTAAACGATCTCACATGGACGTGGACTGCTATGAATTACCAACTAAAAGAAGACAGGTTTTTCATGACAGGAAGGAAGAGGATCGAGTGGTGGAGGCTGGTTCCCAGCCCCGCCATAACCAATGAATGTCTTATGTTGGAACTGTCGGGGGCTTGGGAACCTTCCGACAGAACAGGAGCTTGGGGATTTAATCCGAGCACAAGATCCCTCAGTTGTGTTCTTAGCCGAAACATGGCTGGATAAGGCAAGGCTAGAAGATATTCGAAATAGATTGAATTTTGGTGGTATGATAGAGGTTGGTCGGGAAACAAGAGGGGGAGGTATTGCTATTTTTTGGAAAAGGGATGTCGACTTCTCCTTAGGCACCTTTTCTCCAAATCACATAGATGGTATTTTAAACAAGGGGAAGATAGATGAATGGAGGTTTACAGGGTTTTATGGGGAGCCGAATACAAGCAACCATCATCTTTCGTGGTCATGTCTGCGCAGGTTAAAAACTCGAAACTCCATACCTTGGCTTTGTGCCGGGGATTTTAATGAGATTGTTAGAAGCCATGAGAAACTCGGGGGACGTTTAAGACCGAGTGGACAGATGCAAGTGTTTAGAGACGTGTTGGATGAGTGTGGCTTTCGAGACCTTGGTTTTGAGGGAGGAAAGTTCACATGGTGTAATGGACACCCCGGTGGATTTACCATTTGGGAAAGATTGGATAGAGCAGTTGCCACTATGGATTGGCTTGACAAGTTTCCGGCAACCAAGGTAGTTCACTTAGAGTGTGGTTCTTCGGATCACAAGCCAATTGTCATTTGCCTCAATGGAATACCTTCACGTCGACAAAAACCGTGGCGGTTTGAATACATGTGGTTGGAAGAGGAGGGGTGTGTGGAAACTGTAGAGTCAGCTTGGCATTACAATGCAACTGGTCATGCGATGGCTCAGGTTGAAGGGAAGATTACTAAATGTCAAACTAAGCTCAAGTGGTGGAGTCGTATAGCTATTGGGAATATTACACGGCTTTTGAAGGAGAAGAAACTTCTTTTGCGAAAGGCTGAAGATGCTGCCACAACAGGAGGGCCTATGAACCGGGTTTTGAGGCTGAAAAGGGAGATTAATGACTTGCTATCTAAGGAGGAAAAAATGTGGAAGCAACGGTCCCGAGCACTGTGGCTGCATGAAGGGGATAGCAACACCCGCTACTTCCATAGCAGAGCTACACACAGGTTTAGACGAAACAAAATAGACACATTGGAAAACTCTGTGGGCGAAAAGTGTGTGGATGAGAGTGAGGTTGCCAACATATTGGTGGAGCACTACCAATCCTTGTTCACCTCTTCTTCGCCAAACTCGATTGAGGCAGCACTTGAAGCTACCAACGTGGCTGTCACATATGAGATGAATCAGGAGCTGATTGCACCTTTTAGGAGGGATGAAGTTGATTTGGCTTTGCATCAAATGGACCCCTTGAAAGCGCCGGGGCCTGACGGAATGCCCCCATTGTTTTTTCAGAAATTTTGGCCAACTATTGGGGATGAAGTGGCAGAGGCAGTGCTGTTCTGTCTCAACACAGGGTCAATCCCACCTTCCATTAACCGGACTTTTATCACTCTCATTCCTAAGGTAAAGAGCCCGGTGAGAGTTTCAGACTATCGTCCTATTGCACTTTGTAATATTCTCTATAAACTTATCTCTAAAGTTCTAGCAAATAGACTTAAGAAAATTTTACATTATGTGATATCTGAATCTCAAAGTGCGTTTCAGTCTTCTAAAGCTATTACAGATAATATCTTAGTTGCTTTCGAGACCTTACACCACATGAAGGCTCAAAAATCTAAGAAGATGGGGTTCATGGCCATGAAGTTGGATATGAGCAAGGCATATGATCGGGTGGAATGGGAGTATTTGGCGAAGATTATGGAGAAAATGGGATTTTGTGAAAAATGGGTCACCTTAGTATTGGAATGTATTAGCACAGTGTCATACTCAATCTTGGTGAATGGGGAGCCTAAGGGAGATATCAAGCCTTCTAGAGGGATTAGACAAGGTGATCCATTGTCACCTTATCTTTTTCTTCTATGTTCGGAAGGCCTAAATAGGATGTTACAACAGGCAGCGGCTAATGATCAAATAAGGGGCTTTTCCTTATGCAAACGGGGTCCAAGGATCTCTCACTTATTTTTTGCGGATGATAGCTTGCTATTTTGTAGAGCATCCAGGTCTGATCTGCAGGTGATTCAGAACATTTTAGTTTTGTATGAACAAGCTTCAGGCCAAAAACTCAATCGAGCAAAGACCTCCATTTTTTTCAGCAAGGCTGTAAGCATAGAAACAAAAGCCAATCTTTCGGCTTTCCTTGGGGTGCAAGAAGTTAAAGAATATGAGACGTACCTTGGCCTACCAGCGGTAGTGGGGAAGAAAAAGAAAGCAAGTTTCAACTACATCAAGGAGAGGGTTTGGAGTAAACTTCAGGGGTGGAAGGAGAAGTTATTGTCCCAAGCAGGCAGGGAGATTTTACTTAAGGCTGTGGTACAAGCAATTCCCACTTTTGCTATGAGTTGCTTCAAGCTACCAGTGGGATTGTGTGATGAGATTGAGGCGCTGATTCGAAAATTTTACTGGGGGCAGAAGGGTGAACAAAGGAAAGTCCATTGGAAGAGATGGGACGTTCTGTGTAAACCCAAAGCGGATGGCGGGATGGGCTTTAAGGAGTTGGCAAAATTTAATGATGCAATGCTAGCAAGGCAGGTATGGAGGCTTTTGAAGGACCAAAACTCTCTGTTTTACCGAGTTTTCAAAGCAAAATATTTTCCTAGAGGGTCAGTTTTTGAAGCGTCGGCAGCTACTGGGTCCTTTGCATGGCAGAGCATCTTAAAGGCTAGAAAGGTGGTTTCCTTGGGAATGAGGTGGAGGTTGGGGGACGGAAGGAGTATAAAAATTTATGATGATAGTTGGTTGCCAGGTAAGGAGTCAGCCAAGGTGTTATCTCCGCGTATACCTGCCTTAGAAGGAGCCACTGTGGACTGTTTGATTAGGCCTGACACAAGAACATGGGACCATGGTTTAATTGACCAGCATTTCCTATGGTTTGAAGCACAAAGAATAAAAGCTATCCCTCTCTGTTGGTCAAGTCAAGCAGATAGTATAATCTGGCCACATTGTCGAAGTGGTGAGTATTCGGTTAAAACCGGGTACAAGTTGCTATGTGAGGATGAAAGAAGTATGAATGCAGCGAGTTCAGACACCTCGAATCAAAAGATTTTCTGGAATCGTATATGGAAACTTCGGGTACCTAATAAAATCAAAACTTTTCTCTGGAGGGTTTGTTCTGAAGCGCTACCTACAAAGGAGAATCTGAGGAAAAGGAAAATTATAGATAATGCAGAGTGCAACCTCTGCCAAGCGGGGCAGGAGTCGACCTTTCATGCCATTTGGGGATGTGATACACTGCGGCTTATTTAGGCACCGGTATTTAGCTGGATCAGTTCTGATTTCCCTGGAATTCGCAATGTTTGTGAGCTAATTCAGCTCGTGGGGCAGCAAACAAGAAGATTGGAATTATTTGCTACGGTGGCTTGGTTTATATGGCACCGTAGGAACAAGATTAGACTAGAAGAGGAGTGTTTGCCTACTGTGAAGATATTCGACACAGCCAGCAACTATCTTGCTGAGTATCAGAGGAAATTCCCAATGATCAAGCCGAAAACCATACCTGGAAGAACCATTTGGAGACCTCCAATGGGGGAGATGTACAAGACAAACTTTGATGGGGCTGTCTTTGCAGAGTCTAGAGAGGCAGGAATTGGAGTTGTAATTCGGAACTCAAATGGCGAGGTGGTAGCGGCGCTATCTGAAAGAATTCCCTACCCGGATTCGGTGGAGGTCTTGGAGGCCCTGGCTGCAAGAAGGGCAGCTCTTTTTGCAGTAGAAGTGGGTATATTTCAATCGGTGTTTGAAGGTGACTCGGAGGTGGTGTGCAATGCGTTGAAGGCAGCTGATGGTGGCCACCCGTCTATTGGTCAGTTTGTTAAAGACTTTTTGTCTATTGTGAGTTCGCTTAGAACTTTCTCTTTTTCTCATACAAGGCGGCAGGGCAACAGTGTTGCTCATGCTTTAGCTAAGAGAGCAAGAGGGTCATTACCTTTGCTAGTCTGGATGGAGCATGTTCCTCCGGATGTTTTTGAGTTTGTGGTTTCTGATTTTGTTTCAGCTTAATAAAATTGTCTTGTATTGATTCTCAAAAAAAAAAAAAAGGTGTCTACTACTCCTTTGTGAAGATAACGAATGAGAATGAAACATACTTCAATTACTCGAGTAATGATGCAATATTCCCACGCTTAAGGATAAATCACTTGGGAAACCTTTATTTATGTGAAAGGTTGCTTGTTGAATGTAGTACTCTTTCCCCTGCTTCAAGTGGAGGATGTGTGAAGCAAACACTTCCGGAGTGCAGGAGACATGATTACACATTTATTAAAGATTCAGCTCACATAGTGGATGGCGATGTGTTCGAGTTTAATGAGAGTGACAACCTGACCCGTGTGGATTGTCAGAACAGATGCTTGAACAATTGTTCTTGTGTGGCCTATGCGTCTTCAAAGCAGGATGACATTGGCTGTAAGATTTGGACCAGGGTCCCAAGTATTGAATGGTCCCAGAATGCTCAAACAATATACTTCCTTGAATACAAAGGTAAGACTACTTCGGGCTGAACTTAACACATATATTGCATATAATGCTTGTATTAGATGTGCATAAGAACATATAGGCATGGCTTTGATCTGTAGCTGTAGGTTTGATAATCTAGCTGCTTCTGAAGACCTTGTTAGAAAATTATAGGGTTATTTTGTTGAGGACATGGTAAAAATAGATTAAAGTCCGTTGTATTGATTTCTTAAGATGTTGAATAATTGCCATAAGCTTTATCTTAAGAGGTTTGTGAATCATCCAAATTGTGAAATAAACTAGAACAGACAGATGAAAACAGAGAACCTTTAAGCTCAAACCTTAGTCTTGAAGTTGTATATAAATATATTGTTACTATATATAATCATTACACTGTAGTGACTTTACAACTTGATTCCTTCAATCTAAGAATATGATTTTTACCATTAACACAATTGCACTAATCAAGGGATGGACTTCCTTATATGCAATAAGTTGATAATAAAAAAAAAATGGGTATTGCTTTCGCTAGTCATCCAATTCAAAAATCATGGAGAAGATTGTGGTTTTCTCTAACACTGCCCCTGCACATGTACCTATCATCCAATTCTTTGGCAACTGCACTTATCACAAACACAGTGGTAATCAACTCCCAAGTATTTAATTCTAGAATGGAATACAGGATTGGAGGTAAGAGCAATGGAGTTGATATTGTCACACCGAACAATGGAAGAAAGAGCAATCATAAGGTCTTTGAATAAGGAATTTAACCAAGAAATTTCGATTTTAGTGTGAGCTAATGGATGGTATTCGGCTATTGCACTTGAGTGCGATACCATTTGCTAATTTGCACCACTCCATGATATTGGACCAATACCAAGCAAAACACAATAACCCCCAGTGAAGTGATGATCACCTCTTCTATCAGTGTCTGAGTAAACTTGTAACTGTGATTATGATCCATGTTGAATTATAATACAATTGTCAAAATTTCCCTTGAGATAGTGTAAAACACAATTCACAATTGTCCAATGAATGATGGTGGGTTGGTGCACAAATTGTCATGCGTGATTAACCATGAAAGCCAAATCAGGTCGAGTGAGACAAATATTGAAGAGAACTGAACACATGTTGGTATTCAATAGGATCAATGAGAGGATCACCATCAGTGGCACCATCTTCTTACTTGTAATGGCAGCAAAGAGTACCGTTTGTCATTATCCATTTTAGTGTGTTGAAAAAGATCAACAACAAATTTGGCCAGCCCATTTCCATGCAGTGTAAACTAGAGCTTTTAGTTTGCTAGAACAGGGCTTTTTTTTATTAGGAAACCTATGAAAAGTGAACCAGATATACCCTGCTTCAGAAGTTGGATTTGGTATTACTATACCACAACCTCTTCTCCTGAACTACCAAGCACTAAGCGCACCTACAAAAATTTACTTTCAGAAATAGCTCCAGATGGTGTTCATTCTAGTCCCTTTGCAACTGATGATGAAACTCATTTTGCGGTATAGGGAGGTCCTGTTACCCCAGGTGGGGACTGGGGAGGTCTTCATCAGAGAAGTAATGGTAGAGGTTGCTAGGACTTTCCCTACAAGATGTTTGGATTGAGTAAGGTATAGCTGATGAGGAGGTGCAAGGATGGGGAACTAGGCATTGGGTTTGAAGGGACAATAGCTGTTTGAGTGCGTGGAATGGTTGCTACAGGTGGTATAATCACTGGAGGAGCCAATGCTAGCAGCATTTGTGAAGTGGCCTTGCAGTTCTTGGAAGGAAAAGTCATTTCATTAAAGACAACATGATGCGATAAATACATACGACCATTGTCAAGATCCAAACGCCCATATCCAGATGATTTAAAGAATACCCCAAAAAGATGCATTGTTTTGATCGAAATTGAAGCTTATTAGTGTTATAGTGATGAAGATGGGAAAAATATTGAACCTCTAAGCTCAAAGCCTTAGTCTTAGAGCTGTACATTGTTACTAAATATAGTCATTTACTGTAAAACTGAATCCCTTCAATCAAGGAATATGATTTCTACCATTAACACAACTGCTCTAAGTGATTGACCTCCTTATATGTTTTGAGTTACATAAAACAAAGGATGTAGTTGATGATAGTCAAATTAATCAAAAATCAGGGGGAATATCTATAACAATCTGTAGCTTCTTCCAATTGAGAAACTAATTGTTCTGCATTTAAAACACTAGTAAAACATAAATAATTCCAATCCGCTAACACTATAATATTACAGACATCTAATGTTGTTCGAACTCCCAAGAACACAATTCTTCTCACAGGAAAACTGAATTAGAGTTAAAAACGTTGAAGATATCTTTGGTTTAAATTGTGAACAAAGAATCTTAGTCCTAGCTTGAAAAGAAAAATACAAAGACTAGAATCCCAAAAGATTTGAAGCCCCAATAGGTCAAAGCCAAAGATGAATTTTGTCGGTCTTATTTTGACTTTTAAAGCACAACCGATCCTTGCATCTTAAAGCATAGTAAATAATTATAAAAAGTGACTGTTAGGTCCATATTTTTAGGTTGGCAAACTATGAACAATTGTAACAACTTAGAACCTAGTTTGTCTAGTTAATTGGTATGGGTAAGTTATTGATCAAGACAAATCAAGGTTTGAATAATTGAAGACTCAAGAATGTAAAAATTGGACTTTTGTTGCACTGGACGTCAACCGGTCCAGAATCACTTAACTCTACCAGTCGATATGTACATCTCAACTGATCGAGATCTGTGTAGATTGGTTTTTTAGCAGTTCTTCTCAATCGTTGGATCTAGGATATCTAGCATTTCAAGTACACTCTATTAGTAAGTCTTAGAGCACGTTTTTACACACATGGGACAATAGTGTATTTGTACACAAAATTTGGAATTTTCCAAACTCTCTTAAAGCATCAACCAGAGACCTATTTGCATACTAAATATCCAGTGATTAAGTAAAGTTGCTACATCTAGTTTACAATCATAGTTACTGGCACAAAATTTTGAAAGTAGATCTCGGAGTCACAAACTAGAAGTTCATGTGCAACAAGTCAAAATAGAGGAGTTTGTGGATATCAAAGTTGTGTGGTTACCTCTGTAAGTACTGCATGAGGTAGCATTAGATTTATGGTTAAATATTTTGTATAAACTTCTATTCTATTCTAGTGGATTTGTTGCGTTGAGGATTGACGGTTAAATCCCTCTAGGTTTTTATTACGAAAAGGTTGTTTCATTAGTTTTCTTCTGTCATCATTTTGGAGTCTTTATGTGATCCATGCATGTGTGATGTTATTTAGTTCAAAACTAAAGAATAATTAATTTAGTTAATTACTTGTCTGAGAATTGGTTAATATTGTGACTACTGGAGCCTAAAGCCTTAACAAAAAGAAAAAAAATACCGTTACTAGTAGAACAGTAAACTTTGTTTGTCAATGCAGCAAAGCCAAACAGGTGGTGGATATGGCTCATTGTGGCAGGAGGGGGAATCATTATCATCTTGTTGTGCTCCTTATATTATGCAAAACAGAAAAAGCACAAAGTGGAAGGTAATCAATGCTCTTGCTAAATATTTTGTTAGACTTACTGATGATCAAGCATACATTTTTTTTTTTTTTTTTTAAATTAATACTTTGCATGTGTGTGAATTAGGAGAAAGAGAAAGGAAACAAAAGATGCTCATACAAGAACTTGCAGGGAATGCAATACCTTCCACTGTAGATGACGAAGGGAAGAAACAAAACAACGATAGGAAAAATAGCCATGAGTTGCATGTCTTCAGCTTTGAAAGCATTTATGTTGCTACAAGTAATTTCTCAACAAAAAATAAACTAGGAGAGGGTGGTTTTGGACCAGTTTATAAAGTAAGTTCTTGACACCTCTCTATCTATTTCTCCCCAATAATGTTATCCATATAATATATTTTTATAATTTTTTCCATAACTTATAGAGTTGACAAATTCTAATCCACACAACATCACTTTTACCGAGGTCATCACTTATATTATTTTTATTGACACCAATCATAAACTAATATCTCAATAATTATAAAAAATCTGGTGACATTTGTTATTTTTAGACTTATTGATTTCTTATGATAAAAATTTGATTCTATGACTTAACCTAACCCAATTCTCTCTAAATATTTTTTGTTTTTGGGACATAAATGTTAACTTATGACAAAGCCTAGTTAATCGATTCAATAAATTGGCACTTGAGTGAGCGCACACACTAAGTAGTATCTTGCTGGAAAGTTGATTAATGTAAATACGTACTGAATTAGATAATGTGAATAAAATTAGACTAACGCGATAACTTTCAGGGAAAATTACCTAATGGACAAGAAATCGCAATAAAGAGGCTTTCAAAAAGTTCTAGACAAGGATTGGTAGAATTCAAGAACGAAGCTATTCTCATTGCGAAACTTCAACACACTAATCTAGTAAGGCTTTTAGGCTTTTGCATTCAAGAAGAAGAAAAAATACTAATCTATGAGTACATGCCCAACAAAAGCTTGGACATCTTCCTATTTGGTAAGACATATGTCCATTACTAGGAAATTTGGTTATGTGATGATATATATTCTTTTTTATATTATATGTAGATTCAATTCATGCTCATCATTTTCTTGCTATTGTTTTCTACAATGAGTCAGATCCAACTAAAAAGTACATATTAAATTGGAAGACACGCTTCAATATCATTGAAGGCATTGCTCAAGGACTTGTTTATCTCCACAAATATTCAAGACTAAGAGTAATTCACCGAGACTTAAAAGCAAGCAACATTTTGCTTGATGAAGAGATGAATCCAAAAATATCTGATTTTGGCATGGCTAGGATCTTTGCTTCGAAAAGATTAGAAGAAAACACAAATAGAGTTGTTGGAACATAGTAAGTATTCATTGCATTTCACGTAAGCACAATTTAATTCTATTTGTGAGTTTGTGCGTGTTTGTATGCATGTGCTTGTTCATACACTAAAGTTCATTGGTCAATTATTATTTCAGCGGTTATATGTCCCCTGAGTATGCCATGAATGGTGTTGTTTCAATAAAAACTGATGTATTCAGCTTTGGAGTCCTCCTATTGGAAATCGTTAGCGGCAAAAAAAAAAATAATCGCCATTATTCTGATTCTCCACTCAACCTCATAGTATATGTAAGTTTGAAATTTAAGCTTTCTTAACTTGTATATGGAATTTTGAACTTAGTAGTTAATAATCTTTGTATAATTGGATTTGTAACAGGCATGGAAATTATGGAATGAAGGTAAGGATTTCGAGCTAATAGACCCAACAATACAAGATGAGTCATGTTGTCCATATGAAGTATCAAGATGCATCCATGTTGGTCTCTTATGTGTACAAGACCAAGCAACAGATAGACCCACTATGTTGGATGTTGTCTCTATGCTTTCAAATGAAACTCTTCAACTATCTCCTCCAAAACAACCTACATCTTTTATTAACACATTTGGGGAAGAGATAGAGATTTCTAAAAATAAGCCAGAAAATTGTTCCATAAATAATGTCACAATTTCTATGATGGAAGCTAGATAAATACTAAAATAAGAAAAAACAGACCACAACTCAAAATAAGAATATTAAAAAAATATTGTGGAATTTTGTTTTGCCCTAAACATTTTCATACTAAACTACACTAGTTAGTGTGAATGTAGTTTGTTATACATGCTCGTGTGAGGAGGGCTATACCTGAATTTGACTAGACAGGATGTATCCATATTTTTAATGGTTTTATTAGGAGTTTTAATAAGGGCTAATACGTCTATACTTTATCACAATTATTTTTCTTCATGTTGTAAATGTAAGCAATGAGAAGAATCATTGATGCTATTGTGAGAGTAAACTGATTTAATTTTTGTCTAATTATTCTATACATAATGAAAGTTGCAGAGTTGAAAAAGACTTGCAGTATCTTATATCTCAAATAGGAATTGTGCATAACTCGAAGCATTCATGCACGGTGGATGAATTCTGTCAGTTATCAATGTTCTGGGATGGCTTCCCATTATTACCTCTCGAACTTTCTTCTAGCACAGTCGCAATGCTTCCATTATTGCTACTGCATGAAGCTTGAAGGAAAAAACATTGATGTTCAAAAAAAGCCAAAATCAATATACAAATCGGGTTTGGGTGATACCCTTGCCCAGTTGCCCAAAACTGCGGGACTCAGGTGTGAAAAAAAAAAACTCACCTCCATATCCTTTAACGGGGTGGGTAAAACTCATTCCATTTGGGTGTAAAATGGGTTTTTGCCACCCCAGCACTATCTCCACATAATTGATGTTGGGTCTCAATCTAGTATTGTGTAAATTAAGAAAATCAACCAAGAATTTTAATCAATCACTAAAAACATTATCAAAAAAAATTGCTAAGCCAACACATCAATCAAACACAAAAATACAAAAATTTACATGGAAGACCATTCTCTTTGAAAAGAGAAACTGCGGGACAAACTCCAAAATCCAAATAAATATCCACTATTATAAAATTAATTACAGATCTTCAATCCCTTTCAATACAATAACTCTCCATGATTGTAGCACCCAAAAACTTCTACCTTGAGAAAACTTCAAATTTATCTTCCCTTGTGTATATTTTATTTGCGGATTCAGATTTTCTAGAATTCTTAGAGTATTCTACTAATAGATTTCCTTCAATCCTAATCATTTTTAAATGATTTAATGGTCTAGATTTTGCCATGTCAGTATTTCACTAATAATACTCTTAAAATAAAATAATAATGTTGCAAACAAAAGAATTAAGATTATTGTTAGGGGAATTCTGACATGGCAAAATTTAGGCCATTAAATCATTAAAGAATAGTTAAGATTTAAAGAAATTTATTTGGTAAAGTACTCTAGGAAATTTAGAGGATTTGAATCCTTTCTTTGTACTCACACACACAGAGTGCACCTTGTTATCAATATCATCTCCTTAATTTGTGCGCTTAAAAAAACCTTTGTAAAGAAATCCCAAACCTTATTGTTTCTCTCCTTGTGCTACCTTCCAAGCGAAAATTTCATTGTATTATCTCTTGGTTTCTATTATTCTTTCCCTTATCCCATAGTGAGGGTGTTTTGCCCAAGTCATTAAATCATTTGTAGCACTATCTATTTATAAGACTTTAATTCTTATTCCTTGATGGATAATGAATCAGGGAAGTTAATACAGCAGCTATACTAGGGAAATATTTTGTACTAGTAATCCTCTAAAATTTATCAGAAAAAAATATCTGGTTGTACCGCTCTGTACATGGCATATTTTGGATATTTGATTTAAAAAAAAAATGTTATTTAGGCTAAAATATTGATTAATGTACTTAAACTAATATTTAGACTTGTAAAATATGTGGATTTTAAATTTGATATTGATAAACATCAAATTAATAAATAAATACAAACATATATATATATATATATATATATATTGGGCATTCCCAAAACGGAGTATATTGGTATCAATTAGTATCAATATATTTTGTTCCCCTGGCCAAATTGAAACAACCTTGATACAATTTGACTTCTATGCAATGAATACAATCATACATTACTTTTCTAACAAGGAATATTCTTTCCTTCCACTCTAATAAATAAATAAATAAATAAATATATATATATATATATATATTTTTTTTTTCATGTAAAGGAATTTGAGGCAATTTTTCAAACAATTCTTGGCTTACATCAATCATATATATTCAACATTGGCGGCTGATTTACTAATAAAAAAGAAAAAAAAAAGAAAAGAAAAAGAAAAGAACAAGAGAAAGGTGGCTGATTAGTAACCAGCCTAACTACTACGGGCTAAGCAACCAACCAAAATTCTAGCAACACAACACAAACTAATCCACAATTTTTGACACAACTATCCATTTGGAAAAATATGAGTGGTAGAAAAAAAATGGTGGGATCTATATAAAAGTGATAGACACGAATTTGACTTATCTTTAGTACTTTTTTAATTGGAGGTGTCATTTTATTTTAAATATACAATAATAAATGGTAGTGAGTTTTAATCTCCACATTTTATTTAGTTAGTGGTGATGTGATAGTTTCTTTTTAAAATAAAAGGAGATTCCAGTTAAAAAAAATATTGGAGGTAAGCCAAACCTGATAAATAGTTAATCACGATCTACCAAGTAAGATAGTTGTGATAAAAGTTGTGGCTTAGTTTGTGCAACAAAAATGGGAATGAATTAGTTTCAGCTGATGGCAACTTGAGATTAGGATTCTTCAACCTTAGAGCATTCCCATTGGGAATGCCAAATGGGATATGTAGGGATGATTTAGCATTAAAGCCCAAAAACCACCCAACATTCGGAATTTTAAACCCAAAAAAATTTACAAGTCTGCTACAGTACCGTCCCAAATATACGAGCCCACTGTAGCACAATCCCAAATCCCAAATATTATTTTTTATTCCAAATCTCAGCTCTTTCTTTCTCTTTGGTGTCTCTTCTCAGACTTCTGCTCTCCCTCTCTCCACAACAATCCAATCCACACTCCTTTCTCTCATCACATCTCTCTTTAGCTCATGGTGGTGGGTATTTTTTGGCGTGGGCTCTGACGTGGGTCAGGTGACGGTGTCAGTTGTGGCGAGGTTGTGCGTGGCAAGGTGGGTCGCAGCGAGTTGGGTCACGGACTCACGACGTAGATTCCGACGAGGTGGGTCACAAACTCACGGCAGAGGTGAGTGGGTTTTGATTTTGGTGGTCGGCATGGATCGTGCGTGGTTGATGGGTCTCTCTCACGGTGGTTGATGGGTCTCATGGCAATCAGCCTGGGGTGGAGATTTGTTGATGGGTTGTTCGTGGGTTTAGCTAGGTTTCGGGTTTGATGGGTTGTGGATTGTTCGTGGGTGCAACGGTGGAGATTGGTGAGGTCATGTGTGGTGGTCGGCATGAATCGTGGCGAGATCGTGCGTGGTGGTTTCAATGGGGTTCGTGTAGCAGTGGACATTTGTGGGTTGCTGTGAGTTGTGGTTGATCAGTGGGTTTGCTTGTGGTTGAATGAGCGTGCTTTCTGTGAGAGAGAAATGAGAATATTTTTATATTATTTTAATGTGTAGTGATGGGACTGACGAAATCAAGTATAGACGAGATAAACTATGCTGACGAGACAGGCCTCCACTGACGAGTAACCACTTCACTGACGAGGTTAAATATCTCATTCAATGCTGCCAGTAAACACCCCGGACGGTTACAAAGCCAACTATACAGACCGTTGGAGGAAATTAAAGCAACATTATGAGGCCAGAAAACGTTATCCAGGAGGGCATTGAAGCCACCATAAATGCCCCAACGGCTAGAGGCTGCATCAACATGTATATATAGCCCCCACATTGCCAAGGAGGAGGTACATTCATACACACACACTAAGAGCTTATTTTTGTTCTATTATCTTTACATTGCTCATTCTCTAATAGCCATTGATACTAACTTAGCCATCGGAGGCCTTGTGGCAGGCACCACACCGGTGACCACTCTTGAGAACACACTACTTTGCAGGCCGGAGTCCATTCTTGTCTGCACACTCTGACTGATGAATTTACGCTTCATCAGTTTGGCGCCGTCTGTGGGAACGACTTTTTCGTGTTCAATCTCGAAAAAATAGTTTCCAATCAGCAATCACTATCGGATGGAGTCCAATCAAGATTCCACATCCTTGGCTCAGCAGGTTCAGGCTCTCGCAGCCACTGTAGAAGAACTGACCAGGCAAAATCAGGAAATGAAGTTACGACTTCAGCAGGAGGAGAATTGATCTAAAGGGATCCGAGACGATGAGGGAGATAGCCACAGAAGAAGTGACCATCAAAGGCCCGCTACTCCAACCGAGCACAACTCAAATCTTCTCCAAGAGATGAGGAGGGAGATGGACGAACTTAGGACCGCAGTGAAGGAGAAAACAGAGCGGAGTGTAGACCGACTGGTTAAGGCGACAGATTCACCATTCACTCCAGCAGTCCTTGAATGTCCAGTACCGTCAAAGTTTCGGTTGCCCCAGCTTGAACCATTCGACGGGCTAAAGGACCCACAGGATCATCTTAACACCTTCAAGACGACCCTAGGGCTCCAGCAGCCCCCAGACAAAATACTGTGTCGTTCCTTCCCGACTACTCTCAAAGGGGCTGCAAGAGAATGGTTCACAAAGTTGCCAACGTCATCCATTGACAACTTCGAGCAGTTGAGCAACGCCTTCCTACGTCATTTCATTGGAGGACAAGTCCAAAGAGGACCGCGGACCACTTACTTACCATCAGGCAGGGAGAAAAGGAAACCCTAAGGTCATACGTGAAACGCTTTACTCGCGAAACACTGGAGGTAGATAAAGCGGACGATAAGGTGCAACTGACGACCTTCAAGGCGGGATTGAGGTCTAGAGAGCTCGTTACGTCACTTGCAAAGAATCCTCCAAAAACAATGGCTGAGATGCTCCTTAAAGCACAAAAGTATATGAACGCTGAAGACGCGTTAGCAGCCATCAGGGATGCAGGAAGACCAGGAGACCAAGAAAGGAGAGATGACGATCGTAGGGGGCAAAAGCGGGAGCGCCCAAATCGTCGGACCAGTGACGGGATCAGGAGGAAGGACGATAAGGGACCGCAAACGGTAAAATTTACCCCTCTTGTTATGCCAGTTGATAAAATTCTAACGCAGATTAAGGACGAGCATGACCTGAAATGGCCGCGACCATTGCACTCGTCTCCTAACGTCCGTGATAAGAATAAATATTGCCGATTTCACAAAGACCACGGCCATTACACCGAAGATTGTCGGGACCTCAAAGAGCAGATAGAGGAGTTGATAAAGAAGGGGAAGCTACAGAAGTTTGTAAAGAAATGGGAGTTCAGTAGGTTCCGGGATGGAAACAAGGGCCAGCACGAGTCCTCATCCAGGGGCAGTGACCGTCAATTCCAGCCTCCCCAAATTGTAATAGGGGAAATACAGACGATCGCAGGAGGGCCCATCGCTGGAGGGTCGTTCAAGTCTCTTAAGAAAGCATATCAACGACAGGTGAACAGTATTTACATGACACCCCCGTTGAAGTACAGACGAACAGATCAGGACATGATTTTCAACGAAGAAGATGTTAGGGGAGTGAAGCAGCCTCATAATGACCCCTTGGTCGTAGCACTCACCATAGAAGGATTTAACACAAAAAGGATCCTCGTGGACAATGGTAGCTCGGTTGACATCATCTACTTCCCTGCGTTTCAGCAGTTGAAATTAGATCTAAAAAGACTGCGTCCATTTGATTCTCCCCTCGTCAGTTTCAGTGGTGACAGAGTATATCCCAAAGGCATAGTGACGTTGACGGTGACAGTGGGAACCTACCCGAAACAGTTGACGAGTCATTTGGACTTCTTGGTGGTAGATTGCCCCTCATCCTACAACGTAATCATTGGAAGACCAGCACTCAACAAGTGGAAATCGTCCACGTCAACCTATTGCCTGAAGGTAAAATTCTCAACGGAGAATGGGGTTGGTGAAATCAAAGGAGATCAAGTTTTGGCTCGGGAGTGCTACCAGGCCGTCGTGGCCGTAAAGGAGAACCATACGTGGACGATCGAAGAAAAAGAAAAAGAAAGGGTGGAGGCCCTGGAGACAGTAGAGTTAACTGACGAAGAATCCAATAAGACGACCAGGATAGGGACGACCCTAAGTCCAGAGATGAAGACGAAGCTAGTCCGATTTCTTAAAGAAAACCTAGACATCTTTGCCTAGAGCCACAAAGACATGCCAGGCATATCTCCAGAAGTCATTCAGCACAGGCTGAATGTGGACCCAGAAAGGAAGCCTGTCAAGCAGAGATGAAGAGTCTTTGCACCCGAAAGAGACCAAGCAATTACTGACGAAGTTAACAAACTCTTGACTGCAGGTTTCATCCGCGAAGTATATTATCCGGACTGGCTCGCCAATGTCGTCTTGGTGAAGAAAGCGAACGGGAAATGGAGAATGTGCGTAGACTTCACAGATCTGAACAAGGCATGCCCAAAGGACAGCTTCCCCCTGCAAAGAATAGACCAGCTGGTAGACTCCACAGCTGGACACAAGCTGCTGACATTTATGGACGCCTTCTCTGGTTACAACCAGATAAAGATGGCTGACGAGGATCAGGAGAAGACAGCCTTCATCACCAGTCAAGGGCTCTATTGTTATAAGGTAATGCCCTTTGGACTGAAGAATGCAGGTGCCACTTATCAGAGATTAGTGAACAGGATGTTTAGCAAGCAGATAGGCAGGAACATGGAGGTGTACGTGGATGACATGCTGGTCAAGAGTAAAGAGGAACTTGCACATCTGGACGACCTCAGAGAGACATTTGCTACCCTCAAACAATACCATATGAAGCTGAATCCCAGTAAGTGTGTCTTTGGTGTAGCCTCTGGGAAATTCCTGGGGTTCATGGTGTCCCAAAGAGGAATAGAAGCAAATCCGGAGAAGGTGCAAGCCATAATCAACATGACATCGCCCAAGACCGTCAAGGAGGTCCAAAAGCTCACAGGATGGGTTGCAGCCCTAAATAGGTTCGTCTCTAAAGCGATGGACAAATGCCTACCCTTCTTCAAGACCTTGAAACAGGCATTCGCATGGACTGACGAATGTGAGGCAGCTTTCCAAGAACTCAAACGCTACCTAAGCAACTCGCCCCTTCTGAGCCCGTCGAAAGAGGGTGAGAACTTGTATTTGTACTTAGCCGTGTCAGCTACAGTCGTCAGTGCAGCCCTGATCAGGGAAGAAGATAGGAAACAGCTTCCAGTTTATTATGTCAGCCAAGCCTTCCAAGGAGCTGAGTCCAGGTACCCAAAAATTGAAAAAATCACGTTCGCATTAATTGTAGCTTCACGCAAACTTAGACAGTATTTTCAAGCAAATCCAATCTTGGTTATGACGGACCAACCCATCAAGAAGTCCATGGGCAAACTGGAGGCAGCGGGGAGGATGGTCCAATGGGCAATCGAACTCAGCCAATTTGATGTTGAATATCATCCCAGGACTGCCATCAAAGCACAGGCCTTGGCAGATTTCATCGCAGAGTTTACCCCCCCTGACGAAGATAACCTCACTAGCAAGGATAGGCCCTGGACAGTACAAACTGACGGTTCGTTAGCCCAAAAAAGGGGGGGAGTAGGGGTCGTCATAGTCACCCCCGAAGGAGAAACATTGAAGTATGGAGTCCAGCTGAAATTTCCTGCCACCAATAATGAGGCCGAGTACGAAGGGATTCTGACTGGTTTGAGGCTCGGAAAAGAGCTCGGAGCTAGGAACTTGTTGGTCCAAAACGATTCGAAGTTGGTAATTGGGCAAATCAAGGGGGAATATGAAGCGAAGGAAGAAAGAATGCAGAAATATCTCAGGCTGACGAAACATTTGACTTAGGGGTTCTAGGAAGTGGAGTTTATGCAGATCCCCAGAAGCCAAAATGTGGCAGCAGACGAAGTTTCAAAGATAGCCTCGTCAGAAAATGGGGAATCAAGCGCAGACCTGATGATGGAAGTCCAGAAGAAACCCAGCATTGAAGAAATCCCGACCTTCACGATCCAAAGCACAAACAGCTGGATGACGCCCATCCTGTCTTTCCTTCAGGACGGACGACTCCCTCAGGATGCAGACGAGGGCAGGAAGATCAAAAAGAGGGCAGCCAGATTTGCAGTCCTCAATGACACCCTATACAAGAGAGGTTTCTCCATGCCTTACTTGAAGTGTGTTGACGACGAAGAAGCAAAGTACATCCTGGAGGAGATCCATGAAGGAGTTTGTGGGGATCATGCTGGTCCCAGGTCCTTAGTAAGCAAGATCATCCGAACAGGCTATTTCTGGCCAACTATGCAGAAAGACGCGACAGAGTTCGTCAAGAAATGTGACAAGTGTCAGCGGTTCGGGAGTATTCAGCGACTTCCAGCAGAGAAACTGACAACGATTGCGTCCCCTTGTCCCTTTGCACAATGGGGGATCGACATCGTCGGCCCGCTACCACAAGGCAAAGGTCAGGTAAAATTCTTACTAGTTACTATTGATTACTTTACGAAATGGGTTGAGGCAGAGGCACTGGCAACCATCACCGAAGCAAGAATCCAGAGCTTCGTATGGAAAAATATAGTTTGCAGGTTCGGGATCCCACGGACGATCATATCAGACAATGGACGACAGCTCGATAGCCAAGGCTTCAGGGATTTCTGCTCAGGACTAGGCATCAAAAATCATTTCTCGTCCCCAGGACATCCGCAGGCGAATGGACAGACGGAGGTGACAAATCGGACATTACTCAAGATCATCAAGACGAAGCTGGACGACGCAAAAGGGAGCTGGCCAGAAGAACTGCCCAGTGTCTTGTGGGCCTACAGAACTACATTAAGAACCCCAACAGGAGAAACTCCCTTCAGGCTTACCTATGGTACTGAAGCAGTAATCCCGGTCGAAGTAGGAGTAACCAGCACCAGACGAGAGGCATTCAACGAAGGAGTCAATGATGACCTTCTACGAGTTAACCTGGACTGTCTAGATGAAGTAAGAGACCAAGCTTCCAATAGGATGACGGGATACCGGCAGAAAATGACTGACTATTACAATAGGAGAGTAAAGCTCAGGCGACTTAGCATAGGTGACCTCGTCCTGCGCAAGGTCACAACGGCTACTAAAGACTCCACCCAAGGAAAACTCAACCCCACATGGGAAGGACCCTACAGAGTCGTTCACTACTCCAGACAGGGCAGTTATCATCTGGAGACCCTCGACGGACAAAGACTACCAAGGCCATGGAACATTGAGCATTTGAAGAAATACCATCAGTAGATGTAGCTTATAAATGTATTCGTTCTTAAAGTCAATAAATGAATTATTCAGCTAATTTCTCCGTGCAAGCATGTCTGACCAGGTATATAAAGCCATACGAGCCTAAAATGGTTAAGTAACAAGATTCCGCACTGACAGATGTAAGTTACGGACGAAGTAAATTCAGTGGGTGTAAGTCAAAATTGGCTAAGTAACAAGATTCCACACTGACGGATGTAAGTTACGGACGAAGTAAATTAAAAATGACGAGATCCCTTCAGTGGGTGTAAGTCAAAATTGGCTAAGTAACAAGATTCCGCCCTGACGGATGTAAGTTACGAACGAAGTAAATTAGAAATGACGAGATCCCTTTAGTGGGTGTAAGTCAAAATTGGCTAAGTAACAAAATTCCGCCTTGACGGATGTAAGTTACGAAGCCAATAAAAGACGATGAAATCCCTTTAAAAGGGATTAAGTCGAAAAGGTGTCTAAATAACAAAATCCCTTTAGCTCAGGCGCCCAGCCCATTTGCCTAGACCAAAGGAGTTCTAGTTGCAAGGAAACAGCTAAAGCTACCGACGAGAGAGAAGTAAAGTCACAGTAAGGGACTTTCATCAAACACAACATATGGAGCCAGACAAGACTCATCAAACACATGGGCAATCATGAAATGCAAAGTAAGTTTGTAACAAATTTAGTTAAAATCCCAAAACCAAGGGCAATTACCATTGTTTTTACATAAAACCCATAAACACTGGGTTGCCAACATTGTCATCAAAATAAGATAAGCAGCAATTGTTCAAAAATTTGGCCCAAAAACATGATGGGCACCCACCAAAAGAAAAAGAAATTTTTTACAAGTGTCAGGATCAGGAGTTGGCAGGACCATCTTCACCAGCTGGAGCGTCACTAGTAGGGACATCCTCACGAGCGAAGGGCACAATGGCAGAAGATTGGGCGGCCTCGTCAGCAGCCATTTCCTGGTCTATCTCCTCCAGGTCCAACTTCTCCATGTCCACCCCAGAAGGATGTTTCAGTAGGTACCTCCTCAAAAGCTCAAATCCTTTGAAATACCAGCTGAACAAGACGGTGCTATACTCGTCGGTAGTCTGGAACGCTTCCACCGACCTTGCAGCTATCGTCTTCAACATCTCCCTAGCACTTAAGAGCTGCTCGTCCTTCTCTTGCGTCAATTGACGCTCAACCTTAAGCTCGTCATCTAGTGTCTTCACTTTCTCCTTCAAGGAAGCAGACTCGCCCATAGAATCAATAAGATTCTTTCTCAACGTGGAGTTCTCCGCTTCCAAAGTTTCCATCCTGGACGTCAGGGATGCCACCTTCGTCTCCTGAGTAAGATATTCAGAAGTAATATGGATGCTCTCTCCCAGTACCTGGAGAAAGAAATTCAGAGTCGTCAATGAAAGAAATGAAAAGAAGAAGAAGACGAAGAAAGAAGGGGGCAAAAACAGACTAACCTGTACAAGCTTGTGAACGTGGCGAGCCGCCACGTCATTAAACGGAACACCAGATAAGACCTTCAGATCCGCAGCAGTTACCACTTCGTGAGCCCTATCCACGGCCAGCCTCTCATCAGTCCAGAGGGTGGATGGACGAGGAACGCTTTTCTCCTTCTCCCTCTCAGACAACCTCGGTCTCTTGGAAACGGGAGTACCTTCGATCTCCTCCACCGAGGTCGTGGGAGAAGCGGTCCTCGTCGTCGCAACCCCAGACACAATTGGACTGACGGAAGAAACGGGAAGGGCAGAGCCACTCTTCCCAGTAACGCGCACAGTCTTTTTTCCCAAGTTCGACAAAGGCTCGTCCTTCTTGGCCCTCATCTTGGCATACATGTCTTTATTGAATTTTGTCGTCATCTCTGCAAAAAGGAAACACTCGCTTTAAAAAAAAAAAAAAAAAAAAAAAAAAATGAAGAGATAGGTAAAAGCTAAATACTGACGAACTCAATACTTACTTTTTTTTCCCTCGATCTCAAGATTTCGCAGAACGTAACTGGACGGATCTGGCCCAAGACAGTAGAAGGCAAGTGTCCTGGGATCTACAAGCTCGTCCCAATTTTCGATCGTCTGTGCATATTCGATCGCCTTCTGAACCCGTTTCCTATACTTGCTCTTCAGTTTAGGCCGTCTCTTAACTGCACAGAAGAAGAAACAGGAGAATCAATGACGATGACGATAAAAGCAAGCACGCCGGAAATTAATGCGTGAAAGGGAATATTGACGCACCTAAGGTCGGGGTTTCCCACCGACGATGCAACCTCGGGAGATCACCCCAAACCTCGCTCGAGGGAGTTTCAAAGTCGTCCCCAGACACAAAGAAAAACCTGGACTTCCAGTATCTGAAGGACGATGGTAACTTCTTGACGATCCTAGTGTTCCTCTCCCAAGGCACCAGTTCATAGTACCCGTGCTCCTTTGACGCTTTCAAGCGGTACAAATAGATGAACTCATCGACCCTAAGCATATCTCCGTCCGTGGCAGCCAGCCATATCCCCATACAACTGACCAGTATTCTCCATGAATTTGGCATGAGTTGCCCAGGGGCAATACCAAAATGGTCTAGCAACTCCATCAAAAAGAGATGGACGGGAAACCTCAGCCCACAGACGAAGGCGGACTCATAAAAGCACACCTCGCCTGGGAGGAAGTGGCAAACCCGTTCCTCCTCGTTGGGCAGATGAACCCTAACCCTATTTGGGAATTGAAATCTATCCTGAAATCTCTTAAGGGCGTCAGCGTCTAGCCCACACCTCTCTTCCAGAGCATAAAAAGCCCTAACCTCACGAGGGACAGAAACAGCAGTATCCCCTTCCACTGGGTCGCCGCTAGACGACAACCCAGTCTCGAGCTCGCTCGATCTAACCTCAGACATATTCCTTCGCTCTCCTACCTCGTTGGCAAACCAATCTAGTGACTGACGAAGCAAAGGCAACAAATCGGCCAATGCTACGCTCAAACAATTACCCTCAAAGACGAAGTTCTCAATATGAGAGAAAACACCTAAGGACCCCCCTAAGCGAGCAAACAGAAAAGAAATTGATGGGCAAACTGTCCTAACCTCAGAACTACGAACCATGAAAACCAAAGAGAGGGCACGATATAAGCTAAACCCCCAAGAAAACAAGAACAAAACAAAGAAAGAAGAGAAAAGAGAAAAGTAATCAGAAACAAGATCGTAACAGCAAAAGGAAAAACACATAAAGGTACAAGAGAGTAGGCGTACCTTTAGAAAGCAAGGAACAGGGAGAGCACCACCGCGCCGTGAACGAGGTTGGAAGGAAATAGCAGAGTGAGGTCGCCGGAGAAGATGGCCAGAATAGTGAGTGATGGATCTTTCGAAAAAAATGAGAAGGAAAAAGTGACAGGAGGGGAAGTTTTAAACCAAAAATTGGGAAATTAAAGAACCAGCGGGAAAACTAATAGTCCTATCATCTGAAGCATTAACTCCCCCAGTCAGAACGCGCCACGTAGGCCACAACCCAAAAGGCACTGCCGCAACACATTTAATGTGGCACGAAAACCCAACCGCTTACAATCCCAAAACCGTTCATCTTCCCTGGTCGTCATGACATGTCACGACGACCACAGAATCTGGGGGCAACTGATGGGACTGACGAAATCAAGTATAGACAAGATAAACTATGCTGACGAGACAGGCCTCCACTGACGAGTAACCACTTCACTGACGAGGTTAAATATCTCATTCAATGCTGCCAGTAAACACCCCGGACGGTTACAAAGCCAACTATACAGACCGTTGGAGGAAATTAAAGCAACATTATGAGGCCAGAAAACGTTATCCAGGAGGGCATTGAAGCCACCATAAATGCCCCAACGGCTAGAGGCTGCATCAACATGTATATATAGCCCCCACATTGCCAAGGAGGAGGTACATTCATACACACACACTAAGAGCTTATTTTTGTTCTATTATCTTTACATTGCTCATTCTCTAATAGCCATTGATACTAACTTAGCCATCGGAGGCCTTGTGGCAGGCACCACACCGGTGACCACTCTTGAGAAGACACTACTTTGCAGGCCGGAGTCCATTCTTGTCTGCACACTCTGACTGACGAATTTACGCTTCATCATGTAGTATGGTAAAATAAAAGTTGAGATGTTAGGTGTATTGTAAAATGATATGATATAAATAATAAATTAGTTTTTGAGATGGTAAAATAGAATTTTTTTGTAAATTCCGGATGTGAACGCTCTTACAAGTAACAATTTCCAACTTAGGAATATGGTACGATTGTGACTGCCTCAAGAATTTTTGACAACTCTATAAGTCTTACTATTGATGGCTATGGGAGCTTGAAAATTTCAAAAAGGAAAGAGGGTCATAAATCTAAATAATGACGTTTCACCCAAAACCGGGTCATGTTGCACACATTTATTATTCTCTTAAGTAAAAGATCAAGTTACACAGAGTAATTTTAAGAATTATATCACTAACTTTTTATTGAATTAATATTTTAAAAGTATTATCATTGAATTACATTTTTTCTATGTACTTTATATGCATATTAAATTTAATGTCAATCGGATATTATTTACTATTTAATTTATAAAATCATATTTTATTCATAATTTTAATATACGAAAGTTAGAAGTTTAAACATTCTATAGATGAGATAGTTTTAATCCCTAATCATCTTGAAATATTGCAAGTATGGAAGATTTAGAAAGAAAATGTAATCCAACAGTGAATTTGTAACAATTTGCTTTCAATTAAAAAAAAAATTGTGTTACATTATCTAAACATTAAATAAAAAAATTTCTATTCTTCTCTTCTTCTGAGATTGAAACATGAATGTATTTTACTAGTAATTATAACATGTCCCAGATAAAGCAATACAATACGACTTCACTTATCCATAAAAGTATCTGATAGTCCCAACGCATAAATAAAAACAAATTTAATATATTATTCAATGAATTAGACAAAAAAAATCTACAATTAAACTAAACACAAATACCATCTATAAGGTTAAGCAACCAAAGGGCGACTCAAATCAATTTTGGTTTGGGGGCAACAAAGCCTTTCTTATATTTAAATAATATATTTATTTATTTTTATTTAATATCTATTTTTCTTGGTTTTTGAAATGTAAAATTATTAAATTTTTTATATTCAAGTTCTGCAATTTTTTGTATTCAAGTTCCGCTAACGTTTCATTTTTTATTGATAAAAAGACTAATTTACTTAATCTTTCTTTAGATATAATCAATATTAAATAGTATTTTTATTAATTTTAATTTTGAAAAACTTCTTTACGAAATGCAACTATAAAAATTACTGTTACTCAAAATATACAAATTACATATCCTACTTAGAATAAAAAGTACCAATTCTATCTTATTATTATTTTTTATTTTTTAAAATCAACCGGTATAAATAGAAAGTTGAAAGGGTTCCGCTTCTGTCTAGTGGCCAGTGGTCATTGGACACATTGGATTGGCGATACGTGTCCAAAACTAGACGCGTGTCGTGAATCCAACACGTCTAGTGGCACTGGCCACTGGACAGAAGCTAAATCCAAGTTGAAGCTAATTAATTTTTTTAAGAGAAATACTAATTAATATTTTTTTTAAAAATGTAAGAAAGTAACAAAAGTGGATTGATGTACCGCATCAATCCACGTGACAATAGGTGCAAAGGAGTAAACCAGTGAATTTGTGTGGAGAAGATGCTAAGTTTTGTTCAAAATGATGTGACGTGAGAATAGGTACAGAGGTGTAAACGTGGGATATAGTGGGCCTTAATCTTATCTCTTCTCGTTTTAATAAAAAAAATGCTTTTCTGTTTTGGATACAATGGAGTCTTTTTAGTACACAATACATTCTATTGGAAAATAAAGGGAGCCTAATGTTTTTTTATTTTTACTTTTTAATTTTTGGGTGAAGCAAGCCTTAATTAACATGTTAAGACAAATAAATATAGATATATTATATTAGTTAATAGAGGGGGCCTTAGGTAAATGACTTAAGTTTCCTGAATGGTTGGGCTGTCCTAGCATTTTGATTTTTTATTTATCAAAAATTGTTTTTTAACAATAAGATATTAAATACTAATAATAAAACCAAAGAGAAAATTAAATAAACGGTAAATTACAAATTACACCTTTAAAGTTTTTAAGTATTTAAATTTTATACCCTGAAGTTTTAAAATTTGAATTTTACCCTCTAAATTTTAGGAAGTAAAATTCAAACACCTCTAAAATTTTGAGGTGTTTAAATTTGATACTCAGAAGTTTCATAATTTGGGAGTGTTTGACTTTAAGAGTGAAAATGTGAATGTAAAGTCTAAGAGTATATATATATATAATTTTATATAAAGAATTAAAGAAATTTAAGGCGAAATTTTATTCATTATCCAAAAAAAGAATGTGAAATTTTATTTTTAAAAAAAAAAATACTAAGAGATAAGTACACGTAGTCCCATGATTACTCTTTATATAAAATATTTAATTAAAAAAAACTTTTGTTCTAAATTTACTGATTGGTTAAAATTTGAGGGCCCTCTCAAGCGCATGAGTCAGCGCAGCAGTTGAACCCAATCAATCCTTTAATAAGTTGAAAATTTCAAACAATAGGCGGCTGATTAGTACCGGGACTATGACCTTACCATAATTTATTAGAAGAATATGAACCACATACGTACCATTAGCAATTAAAGCCTCCAAAACCGTTTCTTTAATTATCGTCATTGTGTACACTGAACAAACACATTTCTGCAGCATAGCTAATTACCAAAAAGAATCAGAGGCTGTCTTTCATGGCAAGCATAGCACGAAAATTTATCCCCAATTTTTTATGTCTGCTACTCTTCCTGGGTCTATCTTCTTCCCAGCAGCGAAACACATTAGTGCAACGACAGGAGCTCAAAGATGGAGATGAATTAGTTTCAGCTGATGTAAAATTTAGATTAGGATTCTTCAACCTTACAAGTAACAATTCCTACTTAGGAATATGGTACGATGGTGACTCCCTCACGAATGTAGTGTGGGTTGCCAATCCAAATGCTCCACTGTTTGGCAATTCTGTAAGTCTTAGTATTGATGACTATGGGAGTTTGAAAATTTCATACAGCAAAATGGGTCCTCCTATTTCACTAAATCCAGGACAAGAAGCCAGTAATTGTAGTGCTGTTCTACTTGATACTGGTAACTTTGTACTACAAGAACTGAATTCAGATGGAACTGTGAAGAGGGAATTGTGGCAAAGCTTTGACTATCCCACTGATACACTTCTGCCAGGAATGAAACTGGGATTCAACAAAAAAAGTGGACAAACTTGGTCTCTAAAATCATGGAGAAGTGATGTGGTACCTGACACAGGGGCCTTTACTTTTGGCATGAACGTGGACTCTATACCTGGAAATGAGTTCAACATCATGCAGCACGAGGACGAGTATTGGACAGGTGGGTTTTCGCAAGATGAGAGTTACCAGCAGAAGCCAATAAATGGTTTCACTTTACAAGATCAAAGAGGTTCCTCTTACGCCTTTTCAAAGATATCGAATGAGAATGAAACATACTTCAACTATTCGGCAAATAAAGACATCAAAACGTTCCCACGGTTAAGGATAGATTACTTGGGAAAGCTTTATGTAGGTGAAAGGTTGCTTGTTCAATGTAGTTTTCCTTCCCTTGCTTCAGATGATCAAGGATGTGTGAAGAAAAAGCTTCCGGGGTGCAGGAGCCATGATATTACATTTGCTGAACGTTCAGGTTACTTTGTGGATACTGATGGATACGAGTTTCATGCGGATGACAACCTGACCCATGTGAATTGTGAAGACAAGTGCTTGACAATTTGTTCTTGTGTTGCCTTTGAGCCTTCAAAGGAAGATGGCACCGGCTGTAAGGTTTGGACCACCATGCCAAAATTTGAAACGGCTTTGAATGCACCGAAAGTATACTTCCTCGAATACAAAGGTAAGACTAATTCATGCTGAATTAATTTATCATATTTCTTGCTTATAATTGATGTAGAACATGTACTAAGAACATGACTCTGAAGAAAACAGATAAAATCAACTCTATTGATTTTTTAACTAGTAGATCAATTGCCCTGAGTTTTATCTTGAGAGGATTGAGAATCATCCAAATTTACGAAATAAACTAAAACAATGAGATGAAAACAAAAGTTATCGTAATATAATGACTACCATAGAGTCCTAGTCCTAGCTTAAAAAAAAAAAACAAAAATATAAGAGAATCTCAGAAGATTCGAACGATCAATATGTCAACGCTTGTTAAGAAAGCTTATATGACATGTAGTTTTGTAAATTTAAATACAAACGGCAGGTAGCATAGACAGGGACGGAGCCATGTACATGGCCCAAAATTTTGAAATTTTCCTATATATATATATATATAATTATTTTAATGTTTCCAAAATTTAGCCTATAAAAATAAAAGTTACCCCCCCCAAATATTTGAATTAATCTAATAATGCTCTTTAAAAAAAAATTGGTCTAATAGTTATAGAAATATAACTTTATTTTTTGTAATTTTATTTTTTTATTGTAAAATATGCCTTGAAATCTGTTAAATATTTGATAAAGTTTGGCACCAAATATGTTTGGATCTACCTTTTTCAACTTGTTATGGGGTGATTAATAAGTCATTGACTTATTAGAAAAATTTTATCACTAAAACTACATATGAAATGTCTCTTTAGTTGTCACGTAATGAGTTAGAGTAAGATAATTTCAAATATATTTAGAGCATAACTTATTCCTCTAAGTTTTGGATTAATCATGTTTTTGAAAATTTCATTAGTTTAGTTAAAAGATCTTTACTTATTTTAGTATGAAATATGATAATTTGTATTGAAAATGAAACTTTTAAAGAATTTTGCACTAAAAAAAAAATTTATTTTATGAAAAATCGTCATCAAACATAATTTTGATTGAAAATACCATGCATTTTTTTTGTTGGGTGTGTGTATATATATAATTGATCAAATAAAAAAGCATGTATGTGAGGGTTGTCTTAATAAATATATTAGTGTCGCAATTTGGCTCTCCAAACAAAATTTTTTAGCCCCACCCTTGCCGAGGGATAGTCTTATAGTGGAGTTAGTTACCACCTGGGAAGCTGACTTGGAGTTTGTTATGTTACATTATAGTTGTTTCTAGTTTATTATTATTTTCCGTCTAACTCTGTTACTTAGTATATAAACAAACAGAGCTTGTAATTCACTTTAAGCTTAATGCATGCAATATATTCATTCAATCTTAATCAAGCACAAACAGTACATGCATCTTAATGCATAGTAAATGATTAGAAGAAGAAAAACGAACAAAAATACTATTGCTAGTAGAATGGTAAAAATTTGTTTGTCAATGCAGCAAAGTTTTTCAATGCAGCAAAGCCAAACAGGTGGTGGATATGGCTCATTGTGGCAGTAGGAGGAGTCATTATCATCTTGTTCTTCTTCTTATGCTATGCAAAAAAAAATAAAAAACGCGTAGCGGAAGGTAATCAATGCTCTTGCTATAGATTTTGTTAGATATATTGCTGATGATCAAGTAGTAACAAACTTTCAATTAATACTTTGCATTTATGTTAATTAGGGGAGAGAAAAAGGAAACAAAATATGCTCATACAAGAACTTGGAGGAAATGCAATACCTTCCACTGTACATGACAACGCGAAGAATCAAAACAACGATGGGCAAACTAGCCATGAGTTGCATGTCTTTAGCTTTGAAAGCATTACTATTGCTACAAGTAGTTTCTCAACCGAAAATAAATTAGGAGAGGGTGGTTTTGGACCAGTTTATAAGGTAAGGCCTGTCAGTTCTCTATCCATTTCTTTACAACATTACTAAAAAGTATACATATAACAAATTTTACAGTTTGGTGAGGTGATAGATTTTGATTAGCACAACATCATTTTTATGATTGGGGTCTTTACCAACATTATTTTTATTGTACAACAATCACAACCGGCCATTTTTGCAGTTGTGGCAAATCTTGTAAACTTTGTTGTGCTTTTATATTTATGGATTTCTTTATGATAACCATTTGAATCTAAGACCTAACTTAACCTAATTCTCTCTCATTTTCTTTCTGTTTTTGGGATAAATTTTGAACTCAAGACTTAGTCTAGTTAATCCAATTAATCCGATCAATGCATTAGCACTTTGAGTAAGCCCTAGGAATAGCTAGAAACTTTCTAGAAAGTTAGAAAATGAAAGTACATATTGAATTAAGATAATGAGAGTAAAATATGACTAATGCAATATACTTTCAGGGAAAATTACCAGATGGACGAGAAATTGCAATAAAGAGACTTTCAAAAAGTTCTGGACAAGGATTGGTAGAATTCAAGAATGAAGTTATTCTCATTGCCAAACTCCAACACACTAATCTTGTAAGACTTCTAGGATTTTGCATTCAAGAAGAAGAAAATATACTAATCTATGAGTACATGCCTAACAAAAGCTTAGACATCTTCCTATTTGGTAAGAAATATGTCCATTACTAGGAAAATTTAATTATGCGATGATATATATTCCCTTTTATATTATATAGATTCAATCAATACTTATCATTTTCTTGCTCTTTTTTTTTTTTTGGTAAAATGAGTCAGATCCTACTAAAAAGTACATATTAAATTGGAAAACACGCTTCAATATCATTGAAGGCATTGCTCAAGGACTTGTTTATCTTCACAAATATTCAAGACTAAGAATTGTTCACCGAGACTTAAAAGCTAGCAACATTTTGCTTGATGAAGAGATGAATCCAAAAATATCTGATTTCGGGTTAGCTAGAATATTTGGATTGAAAGAATCAGAAGAAAACACAAATAGAGTTGTTGGAACATAGTAAGTATTCATTGCATTTCAAGCAAGTACAATCTAATGAACTCTATTTGTGAACATGTATGTGCTTGTTTATACACTAAAGTTCATTGGTTAATTGTTATTTCAGTGGTTATATGTCCCCTGAGTATGCTATGAATGGTGTTGTTTCAATAAAAACTGACGTATTCAGCTTTGGAGTTCTACTATTAGAAATTGTGAGCGGCAAGAAAAATAATAGTCGTTATCATTCTGATCATCCACTCAACCTTATAGAATATGTAAGTTTTTCATTTGACCTTTCTTAATTTGTATACATGGAATTTTGAACTTAATAGTTAATAATGTTTGTATAACTGGACTTGTATCAGACATGGAAATTATGGAATGAAGGTAAGGATTTGGAGCTAATTGACCCAACAATATTAGATGACTCATGCAATCTATATGAAGTATCAAGATGCATTCACGTTGGTCTCTTATGTGTACAAGACCAAGCAACAGATAGGCCGACCATGCTAAATGTTGTTTCTATGCTTTCAAATGAAACTCTTCAACTATCTCCTCCAAAGCAACCTATTTTTTTTATTAACACATTTGTGGAAGAGATTCGGGTTTCTGAAATTATGCCAGAAAGCTGTTCTGTAAATAATGTCACGGTTTCTATGATGAAACCTAGATAAATACTAGAATCTACTATGTATATATATGCCATCCAGCCAAAAAAAAAAAAAAAAAAGTATGTATATATATGCCTTTGTGATAACTGATAAGGGCTATTGTCGATTATGACTAGTTAGGATGTATCCTTGTTTCTAATGTTTTTATTAGAAGTCTTGATAATTGCAAATATATATATTCCTGATCACAATTATCTTTCTTCTTGTTATAAGCAATGAGAAGAATCATTGATTCACATGAGACTTATAGCTTGTTTGGATGGATGGGGAGTAGAGGGGAGTAGAGTAGAGGGAGGGGGAGTAAGTTAAATTACCTTGTTTGGATGTTTTTTAAGGGAGAAAATAGAGAGATTTGGAGGGGTTCTAATTACTTCTAACCCCTCATTTTCAATTTTCCCAAATTGAAGAGATTTGGAGGGAGAGTAGAGCATGAAAATGTTTGACTAAATAAATTATCAAATTTACCATTACCATATTAACAAAATTACAAACTATGAAGAATGGCTAATTATTATCCTCTGCCTTACTTAATTTTAAAAACATCCAAATAAGGTGAAGGATAATCATTCACCTCTACTTTCCTCCTCACTACTCTCCATCCCTCTACTCTCCTCTCCCTCTAAACTTTCAAACAAAGCATTAACTGATTTAACTTTTAGCCAAATTGTTCTAGTTCAGTTGTGATAGGTAAAGCTAACCATTTGGGTTCCACCAGGCGTTCCACTTGATTGAACTTACCTTAAAGTTAACTAACTAGACATATTTGATACAATAAATGCTATAATACAACAAACTCTGCCTTTGATAGCATCTATTCTCTTCCATTTGGTGAATTTTTTTTCCCTTCTTTGGGGAACCTATTATACACATGCCATTTCATGCTTTGCGTTATAACTCGAGCCCCCCTATTCCTAATGAAGACCCTTATATCACAATTTGCAAAGCACGTGCTACTCATCTAATGCGTCTTGATACATTAAAAAAAAATGATGAAAAGTGCAATGATGCTTTTGTTTCTTTTTGCTTGGGAGACCAGGGATGGAGCCACTGTTGGACTAGGGGGGCAATGGTCCCCCCAGTTTTTTTTTAAAAATATTGTTATATATATGTGTACTAATTTTATTTATTTTATTTTATAAAATTACATTTTACTCCCCTTAAAAGATATCATTGATTATTTTTAGAGTAATGTTATACTCACAAACTTTTTTGTAAACTGTTTTGGTAGCAAATTCTTATTGATTCGCATATGCTACTTATATCATTTTTTTTTTTACTTAGTAGTAACCACTTATTACCTCAGTAATTTTGTTCTTAACTCAAAATTTTGGCTTCGTCTTTGTACGAGACAACAAACATAGTTAAGGATATTGCATACACTATTCCTAGAACCATCGCTGGGAATTTAATATTATAGGGGTGTGCATATTTTATACCCAAAAATAATAATAATAAAAATAAAATAAAGGACCAAATTTTCGATTTTGATTGTAACCCTTTTAAAGGTTGTTTCTCAATCAGTCAATTTTGTATGAACAATAAATTTCATTAAGAATTAAATTAGATGGATTTATTAATTGTTATTATTTAAGAGAATGTATACTACGGAAAATTATTAAATACTCTAGGAGTACTCAATAATTACCCGTATACTACGTGGTTGTATTCTCTCTTTCTCTCTTTCAATTTCTATACATAGGCAAAACACAGAGAAAGTCAAATTAGAATTCTAAATTAGAATCCAATTTTGCATCATGTGTTTAAATTTATGTAGGAGGTGCAAAGCCTCTTCAATAAAGGCCTCTTTCTCTCTTTCTTTTATTTATTTAATTTCTCCCCCATTTTTCATTTTGTTGATTGAAAGAGGATAAGCGCTATCCATTGAGTAAAGGGGGGGTTTGCTACAGTGATTCGGGCGGTTGGTGGCCCCTTTCGAGAGTTGCGGGTCCTTGTCACTGCATGAGTGGTAGCTCACGCTCAAAACTCTCCGACACGAGAGTCCTAGTCGTTGCACTGTGGTCCGTTTCCCGGCTTCTCTTGCGCGATTTGCACTTCTGATTGGTTCCATTCATCCCCGACCCTAATGAACCACACCATAATTATCCTTCTAGGTGTGCAATTAGAATTTGAATTGAAGTCCAATTTTGTTCCATGTATCTAAATTTATGTAGGGACTGCACCATAAATATCATATTTGATTTGTACCATATATGCATAACTTTGATCTATAGGTTTGATAATCTAGCTGATTCCTGAAAACGTTGGTAGAAAGTTAAGGGGTTATTTTGTTGAGGACATTACACAAATAGATAAAATCTATTCAGTTGTTATATATATATATATATATATATATATATATAAACTAGTTTATAACTGCCCTAAGTTTTATCTTGAGAGGGTTGAGAATCATCCAAATTTGTGAAATAAACTAGAATGAAAACTTGAAATCAAAATGTAATGATGTGGAGTCATTTTATTAAATAAATATAACATGCGTGTGGCAAGTTTATGGGGCATTAAACGGAAAGTATGGACAGGAGGCTACTAATGAAATTGAATAGAATTTCAAGGGGTAAAATCTAAATTTTAGAACTTTAGGAGATAAAATTCAAATTCTAAAACTTCAGGCTAAAAAATCCAAATACTCCTAAATTTTAGGGTGTAAAATTTAAACTTAGAAACTTCAAGATGTTAAATCCAAACATGCCTAAATTTTAAGAGATAAAATGCAATATTTAAAATTTTAGAGTTTAAAATACAAACACCCAAAATTTTAGAGGTGTAGTTTACAATTTAATATTTATTTATTTTTTGAGAATATGCAACTTCTTTTATTTAAAACCTAGAAATAATATTGTTCAAAATCGAATATTATACTGCAGGATATGAGAGCATACTTGGGAGGATTGAGATCAAGTACAATACTTGATGCAATAGTTGTAAATGACTGGGATTCAAAAGTTGAAAAAAAGCTGCTCTCACTCATTGAAAAAAAAAAAAATGTAGTATCTGAAACATTCAAATAAGTATATTTGATTGCATAATTGAGGGTCCACTCCAAAGTCCAAATCATGGATGGGGTTCACGCTTTTCACTAGGGACACAGAGAGAGAGAGAGACGACTCTTCGAACATTGATTCATTGAACATTCAAATGGCTTAAATGAACCACATGACTTTTGGCTCAAAACAAACGGCTCTTTGCATGCTTTTATGAGCTATGACCGACACATGACTTAAAGCTCAAGACTAGAATATGTTGTATCTAGAATATTTTAAACATTTTAATTTTCTCTATAATATATCTAAATTAAAATTTTATTTCCATTTTATGAGTATTTTTCTTTCTTGAAATTTTAAACAATTTGGTGCATCCTTTCACCCCCAGAGTATTTGTATTAGCTTGGGCAAAATTTTTTGTTTATTTTAGCATAAGTGTTGAGTTATAAATTGATCCCGATTAATTAACTTAATTACCAAAGTTGATTAATTAGGTCAAACTATGTGCAAATCGTGGAGATACCAACAAATCATCAAATAAACTAATATGCAGCAGAAATTAAATGACACGGTGATTTGTTGACGAATGGAAAAAAGCTCTCGCAAGGCAAAAACCCCACCGAGTGAATTTCAGGTCACCACTCTCAAGAATCTACTAATCAATAATCAAGCGGTTATAAGTATAAGGAATTTTACCACTACTTTGGTCTATCCCAAAATATCAACTTACAGTTGAACCTTCACTCTAATCCCCAATTGGATTTGATCTTGTCGAGACTTCTTCTTTTGCACAGATCCTAGTATGTAACTAACTCCAAGCAACTGATTTATTGTTATTGGCTGCAAAGTTTTCACTTCAAAGCATGTTGAAGGTCAGAAAGCACTTGGTTACAAAACCCTAAGGCATACAAAATAAAGTAACTTCTCACAGAGTGTATGAGTTCTTTAATTGAGTCTTTGTGTCTTTGATGACTTTAAAATAAGTCTTTTATATGGTCTAGGGTTGTAGAGAGAGAAACCCTAATAATCCAAGTCATCATTGGTCAAATTTAGATGTGAGATTTCTGAAATCATAAGTCTTGATAGATTGAGCGGTGTGTTGAGTTTCACCATTAATTCTCGATAGATGCTAGTGTCGAGCCTAATGTCAAGAATTACTGAAACTGCTTTTCTTCACTAGTTTCTTGGATCAATCTTTATGTCTTTAATAATACCACCTGTTATGCTTGAGCAATATACTTCTTGATACATTAAACTTAACTTAGATCTACCCAATTACAAGTAAAGTTTGTTTTGTCAAAGGTTAAGCCCATACATAGAAAATATAACCCTAACAATAAGACTATACTTTTTCTATTTTTTATATTCATTTTTTAAAACACTTCATATTAGATTATCTATTTTACACTATATTTCATTAAAATATAAATTTTCATGATTTTTTAAATTGTTTCTCTTTCTTCATACACAACAACCATCATCTACTCTTTTCCTTCATCCTCGAGATACATAAAGAAATAATAACCATCATCCTTGAAATACATCAATTTTTCTTGATTTTTTAAAATTGTTTCTCTTTTTTCACACATAACAACCACGAACGACTCTCTTCCTTCATTACTGAGATACACAAAGAAAGATATATTTTTAAATTTAATGGTTACTATAACAAACTTGTAAATTTACACAATTATACACGGATTGATGTAGATCATTTTTAAACAAAAATATTTAAATTTATATATATTTTTTTATTATACGCAAATTAACGTGAATGTTTTAATTCCGCCCATCGCATACTATCAAATTTAATGTTCAAATTTTAATTTTTTCTATACAAACTGAATTTTCACTTTTAGTTGCATATAAATGAATCCGCATGTTTACCTTTTGCAGCACCCTCCCGAGTACCAACCCAATCCCTGCGCCACTTACAAGAGAACTTGTTTTGATTTTGGTAGGGTCTACTAAAAATCATGGATGTTTCTTAGGGTTCTCATGCTTTATTTAGGGATAGAGATAGACGACTTTTGGAACATTGAACAATCAAATGGTTTAAATGGACCACATATATGCCCTTTTTTTTTTTTTTATTGAACAATCAAATGGTTTAAATGGACCACATATATGACCCCCTTTTTTTTTTTTTTTTAGTTGAATGCAAGTGAAGTGGTGTTATGACTGACCCCACTTCAAACGACTCTTTGCATGCGTTTATGAGTTAAGAATGATATAAGTATAAGTGTTTGTGGAGTATGAGAGGCAATGACCGGGGTTCAATTCCCTAGAAGGGAGTTTCACACCCATATACACTTAGATTAGATTAAAGTAAAAATTATATTTTGTTAAAAAAAAAAAATGACACAAGACTTAAAGCACAAAGACCAGAATCTGTCCCAACCCCAAGGTTTCACAAAAGAGTGATAAAAGAAACTTAAGCAAAAAAAAAAAAAAAAAAAAATCTTATTTATTTATTTATTTATCTTTACCCTTATTTTATTTTATTTTATTTTATTTTTCGTGTGCACTTAACTACCCATATACTTCAAAACTGAATATTGTACAGTAGGATATGAGAAAATACTTGGGAAAAAGAAAAGCTATGCACTATCTGTAACGTTCAAATAAGCACATTTTTGACGAGACGCTAGAACTAGAAGGACGCAAATGGCTGTATAATTGAATTCGGCAGGGTCCAGTCCAAATCATGGATATGTTTCGTTGGGGTTTCATGCTTCTATTAGGGACAGAGAGACACAAGTCTTCGAACAAAGTGTTAAAAAAAAAGAAAGAAAAAAAGGTCTTCGTACGATGACTAGATTGACTCTTGGAACATTGAACATTCAAATGGCTTATATGAACCACACAACTTTTGGCCCAAAACAAACGGCTCTTTGCATGCTTATGGGTTATGACTGACACATCATGACTTAAAGCTCAAAGACCAGAATCTATTTGTCTCCAACTTCTAGGATTTTTTGTCTAGGATTTTTCTAATAAGAGAACTTTGAAGGTAATGCAATTACTTGTGGATATATATAGTACTATGTACATTAGACACTTAATTTTCAAAAAATAAAAAATAAATTGAACATTTTAATTTTCTCTATAATAATATATTTAAACATTTATTTTCATTTTATGAGCATTTTTTCTTTCTTGAACAATTTGGAGCCGTAGATTCTTCCACCTGGTTTCGCACTTCGCATACTTTTAAGGAGTGAGCTTTATACATATATATATTTATACACTTAAATTAGTTTAGAATAAAATTATTCTATCTTAGAGCAAATTTTTTTTTTCATAAATGGGTAAAAATATAATAGACTCATTTATTGTGCAACACAAAAAGCGAGACATAAGGTTTGTATTTGGTCAAGAAACTTTTTTTTTTTTTTTTTGAAAAAAAACAAAACATCATTAAATAAATTTCAGCTAAAAAAAAAAAAACATTGGAATCGGTCTTTTTTTATTTTTATTTTTTATGGAATCAGTTACAACAATAACTGACCATGCAAAACAATGAACCAAACAATCCTAATTCAAAAGAAAAAAGACATCCATAGCAACAGGGAATAAAATTGCAAAACAAAGTTTTCAAATTGAAAGCACCCCTTTCTTAGTTAGAGCAGTTGTACAATCCTCTTTTGTTTTTTAAATATAGAGATGAGAGTAGAGTTGTAAATGAACTGAGTAATTTATGACTAGCTTGGGCTTACTTTGAAGAAAAAATTGTTTATGTACATTTGTTTAACAAACAAGGTAGCCAAACTCAAATATAACTAGCTGCTAACTGTGCGATGCACTGTTTTTTTTTACTGAAGCTACAATGATTAGTATTCCAGATAATATTGTGAAATTTGTGCTGAGACTTTCAATTATTTACTTTATGTATTTCATATAAATATGTGACACTAAATGAGGGATACCAAAAAAAAAAATCTTTGCACCTAATGCACAGAAAAGATAAATCTTTACAATATATCAATTGTCAATGCCTGCAACAATTATAAATATAGATTAGTCTAATTTTTTTTTTTTTTTTCATATTATCTTTGTAATTGATACCTTTGACTTCTTCAATGTGAAAAGGGATGGGGTGGGCTCTCAGTAGAACCAGTTCACACGTAAACTTAAATTGCAGAATTAAATCACCATACAATTGCTGACCTTACCGTGTTAGGACTATTTATGCAATTAAAATTCCTTCAACAATTCCACTCTTATCCAGCCCATCAACAACCTGTAACATAAATATTGGGAATTTGGTATCAACAAACTTTTACTTAGCACATTGGCTGAGGATACTACAGCAAAATCAACATAGCATACAAGCAAAGCACGAACACTGATTAATTTTAATAATTTGACGTAATTTTCAAAATTTTAGGTTCAGCTGTTCAGGGTTATTATTTTCATGATTTTAAGTGCATTTAATGATTTTCTAGTTAAATTAAAGTCATGTTATGGTAGAGTATTAATTACAATCTCCTTTAGCATATATTTTTGGGAAAAATGCCCATACACTCCGTCAACTTTATAGTAGTGGTCATCACATTCTTTGAACTTTTATTTTGACCAGTTTACTCCTTCAACTTTACACATCTGCCAAATCACTGCCTCTGTTAATTTGTTGGCAAAATTTTAACAGAAAATACACGTAAGACACACATGATGCTTAAAATACCAAATCAAAAAGATGAGATGAAAAGAGAGATCAATGGTTAGAACACCACTGTGGCATCCCTACCTCTGGGGCTAGAAGTCTTTGTCCTGTCGTTTATGGTCCCATTGTACCGTCCAGCTGCAAATATGGATTTCCTGTTCAATAGCCACCATTTTATTGATATTTTCATTCCAAATATTTCCCATGATGCTTTCGGGACCCTGTTTTCCTAAAATGAAGCGTGGTTTACAAGGATGGAATGTTGGACTTCCCATTCTTTTACCCTTCAAGCATTCTCTGGACGAATTCTCTGGGAGCCATAATCAACAACACCAATAGCCAAGTCCACGAGAAATTATACTGTTCTCGTAGCGAACTATGTCACTTGTTCACCATTTCATTAAAAGATTTCCACTTGTTTAAAATTGCTGAGTCAATAACCAGTTTTTGTTTAAAAAAATTTTCTGACTCAGCAATTTTAAATAAGTGAGAGTCTTTTAGTGGAATAGTGAATAACGTTACTTGTCCACCATGAGAACCTTATAATTTCTCAAAGTCCACCATCTATTAACAATTTTTACCATCCCAACAAAGAAAACTAACTAAAACGATAAAACCCACATCCAATTCCAAATCTCAACAACCTCAAATTCTTCAAAACCCAGAATTTTTGTTTTCAATTAAAAACTTAGAAAAAAAGCCCCAGTTTTTTGGGTTTCAAGGAAATGAAAATCTAGGGAGCTTTAGAGGTGTAATCCCTCATATCTAGATCCATTAGAAACTTCTTAAAATTGAAACAAACTTGTTTTAGAGATTTGAGACTTTTTTTTTTTTTTTGGTGGTGTGTGTGGTGTGGATCCATATTGTGGTTGAACGATGAGATGGTCATTCTAATTGACTGTGTCTCCCTCACTCAAAAAACAATTCTTTCCTTTGTTCCATTGAGTTCAGATTTTTTATTTTGGTATTTTAAAGCATCTAGTGTCTCTCATGTGATTTTTTTGTTAGAATTTTGATAGCAAACTAACAAAGGTAGTGATTTGGCAAATGTGTAAAGTTGAAGGAGTAAATTGGCTAAAATAAAATTTTAGGGTGTGTAATGACCACTTTTCTAAAGTTCAGGGAGTGTGGGGGCATTTTTTCCTATTTTTGTCATCAATCATGTTTTTTGGGCTCCAAGTTTGTAAATGAAAATTAAATAAGATATTTTAGTTTAATAAAAATTTATAATTTTTTTTTTAAAATTTTCTAGTGGATTCTAGGAGCTCTCCTTGTGGATTCAAGGATTTTTTTTCTTGAGGTGGATGTATTTTATTTCTTGTAACTTTCTTCTTGCATAAAAAATTTATCTTCCATATATTTTTTTTTATGTTTGTTATTCTTTTGTGTGTGTGTGTGTGTGTATTTGCATTCAAAGATCCTTATACCACACAATCATGGGTTCTAAATAGAACAAAAATACCTACCACCTAGTAGTTTTGATGGTCTATTTCTAACACCTTAGCAAACCCTAGAAAGAGATTGGACACGGGATACTTACAGATCTCAATCTTCAATAGTAGGATTGGTTAAAATACCTTTCGGAGTCTATTGAATTGACTTGAAACTCTTTCTAATTTTGTTCCTTTATTTTCTCAATCATGTCATGAAAATTGATGGAACTAACGAACTCAACCTCTCTAGCCAATCTCATTAAGACCAACAAAGCCGTCCACTGAGACGAGCTAAGCACATGTCCATGTTACTGACGAATATAACGAAGCCATTCAATGCAACCAATAATGTCCCGAGCGGTTGCAAGACCAACTGTACAGACTGTTGGATGCCTTATTAAGGCCCACATTACTGGGCTTGAGGTGTTACCAAGGGGGGCATTAAAGTCACATTAACAACCACAACAGCTAGAGGCTGTGGAAACATATATAAAGCCTTCACAACACCAGTACAAGGTACATAGACACACCTAGAAATACTTATTGTTGTTCTACTACATTGCTTTATTTTTTCCAAAGAGCTTCCTTATATTGGCTTTGGCATCGGAGATGTTGTGGCAAGCACCACACCGGTGACCACTCTAAAGGAGCTACCTTACCATTTCCACAGTCGTAGCGACGAGGGCTTGGTTCTATTTGGACGTACTTACTTCGACTGACGAATTTGCACTTCATCTATTTGGCGCCATTTGTGGGAACAACATTTTCGTACTCAGGTTTGAAAGCGTAGTTTCCAATCAACTTCTACATTCAGATGGAGTCCAACTAGGATTCTACTGCTTTAGCTCTGCAAGTCCAAGCTCTGGCAGCCATCATCGAAGAGCTCACCAAACAGAATCAAGAAATAAGGCAACGGCTTCAATAGGAGGAGAATTGGTCTAGAGCCAACTAAGGGGATGAGGGGAATAGCCATAGGAGAAGTGACCATCAAGGACCAACTACTCCAAATGAACAGCATTCAGACCTTCTCCGGGAAATGAGAAAGGAGATGGACGAGTTGAGGAATGTCATTAAGGAGAAAACAGACTGACGCCTGGATAGGATGGTTAGGGCAACAGATTCACCCTTCACCTCGGCAGTCTTGGAATGCCCTGTACAGTCAAAATTTTGGTTGCCACAGCTTGAGTCGTTTGATGGGCTTAAGGACCTCCAGGACCACCTCAACACCTTTATAACGACACTAGGCCTTCAACAGCCTCCTGACGAGATACTATGTCGTTCCTTTCCCACCACTCTTAAAGGAGCTACAAGGGAGTGGTTGACAAAATTACCAATATCGTCCATTGACAGTTTCGAGCAGTTGAGCAATGCATTTTTGTGCCACTTTGTCGGGGGACAACGCCCTAAGAGGCTAGCAGACCATTTACTCACCATTAGACAAGGGGAGAAAGAAACCTTGAGGTCATATGCGAAATACTTTACTCGGGAGACCCTGGAGGTAAACGAAGCTGACGACAAGGTGCAGCTGACAACCTTTAAGGTAGGGTTGAAGTCCAAAAGTTCGTGGTTTCGCTCGCGAAGAATTCTCCTAAGATGATGACAGAAATGCTCCTGAAGGCACAAAAGTACATGAACGCTGAAGATGTGCTAGCTGCCATAAAGGACGTGGAAAAACCGAGAGACAAGGGAAGGAAGGAGAACGATCATAAAGGACAAAAAGGGGAGCACCCAGATCATTGGACTAATGATAGGGGCAAAAGGAAAGACAAAAAAACTTCTCGAACAGTAAAATTCACTCCATTAGTTATGTTTGTTGACAAAATTTTGACACAGTTTAAGGATGAGCATTACCTCAAATGGCTAAGGCCGTTACATTCATCCCCTAACGTCCGTGACAAGAAGAAGTACTACCGGTTCCACAGAGATCACGGCCACTACATAGAAGATTGCAAGGACTTAAAAGAGCAGATAGAGGAGCTTATATGGAAAGGGAAGCAATATGTGAAAAAGGAAGAATCTAATGGATTCAGAGGCGGTAACAAAAACCAACGAAAGTCTTTACCTAGAGATGATGATCACACGTTCCAGCCTCCGCGGAAGGTGATTGGGGAGATAAAGACGATCGCAGGAGGGCCATTCGCAGATGGGTCATTCAAATCCCTCAAAAAAGCATGTCAGAAGCAGGTGAACAGCGTCCATATGATACCCCCATTTAAGCAGAGACGGATAGACCAAGACATGTCTTTAAATGAGGAAGATGCTAGGGGAGTGAAGTAGCCTCATAACGACCCCTTAGTCATAATGCTCACAATAGAAGGATTCAATACCAAGAGGATCCTCATGGACAATGGTAACTCCGCATACATCATCTACCTTCCCACTTTCTAGTAGCTGAAGCTTAATCTAGGAAGACTGCACCCATTTGACTCCCCCATCGTCAGTTTTAGTGTAGACAGAGTATATCCTAAGGGCATAGTGTCATTGACAGTAACAGTGGGGACCTACTCGAGGCAGTTGACCCGTCAGTTAGACTTCTTGGTGGTAGACTAGCCCTCATCTTACAATGTGATTATTGGGAGGCCCATGCTCATCCGATGGAAGTTAGCCACGTTCACCTATCGCCTAAAGGTAAAGTTCCCAACAGAGAATGGTGTTGGCAAGGTAAAAGTAGATCAATTCTTATCCAAAGAGTGCTACCAGGCCGTGTTGGCTACAAAGGAGAACCATACATGGATAATCGAGGAGAAGGAAGAAGATAAAGTGGAAGCCTTGGAGACAATGGAACTGGTCGGAGGAGAGGCAACCAAGACGACAAGAATAGGGACAACACTATGTCTCGAGATGAGAACAAGGCTCATCCAGTTCCTTAAAGAAAACCTGGACGTCTTCGTATGGAGTCATGAGGACATGTCAGACATATCTCCAAAAGTCATTCAGCATAAGCTGAACATGGACTCGGAGAGAAAGCCCATCCAGCAAAGACGATGAGTCTTTGCCCTAGAACGGAACCAAGCAATTACAGATGAGGTTAACAAACTGTTGTTGGCAGGCTTTATTCGGGAGGTCTACTGTCTTAATTGGCTCGCAAACGTCATTCTAGTGAAGAAAGTAAATGGGAAATGGAGAATGTACGTGGACTTCACAGACTTGAACAAAGTTGGCTCGAAAGATAGTTTCCCTCTACCAAGGAAAAACCAGCTAGTGGATTCTATAGCTAGGCATAAGTTACTGACGTTCATGGATGCTTTCTTAAGATACAACCAGTTAAAAATGGTTGAAGAAGATCAGGAGAAAATTGCTTTCATCACAAGTCAATGGCTTTATTGCTATAAGGTAATGCCCTTCAGACTGAAGAATGTAGGAGCAACTTACTAGAGTTTAGTGAACAAAATGTTTAGCAAGCAGATTGGCAGGAATATGGAGGTATACGTGGATGACATGCTCGTCAAGAGTAAAGAAGAACTTGCCCATCTGGACGACCTAAAGGAGACTTTTGCCACCTTCAAACAATACCAGATGAAGTTGAATCCTGGCAAGTGTGCCTTTGGTGTGGCCTCGGGGAAATTCTTGGGATTCATGGTGTCCCAAAGGGGGATAAAAGCAAGCCCGAAGAAGGTGTAGGCCAGACTTAACATGACATCGCCCAAGACCGTTAAAGAAGTCCAAAAGCTCACAAGAAGGATTGCGGCTCTCAATAGGTTTGTCTCTAAAGTGACGAACAAATGCTTGTCCTTCTTCAAGACATTGAAGCAAGCTTTCGCATGGACTAAAGAATGTGAGGCAGCGTTTCAGGAACTCAAATGTTACCTGAGTAATCCACCCCTCTTGAGTCCATCCAAAGAAAGGGAAAACTTATATTTGTATTTGGCGGTATCAGCCACAACCGTGAGTGCAACCCTAATTCGCATTAATAGTAGCCTCGCACAAACTATGACCATATTTTTAGGCGAACCCTATCTTGGTGATGACGGATGAACCCATCAAGAAGTCTATGAACAAGCTTGAAGTAGCAAGGAGAATGGTCCAGTGGGCAATTGAATTCAGCCAGTTCAACATTGAGTACCACCCCAGGACAGCCATTAAGGCACAAGCCTTGGTGGACTTCATCATCGAGTTCACCCTCCTAGACGAGAATGGCCTCACCAATGAGACAGAATGGTGGACGATATAGACCAATGGGTTGTCAACCCAAAGAAGGGGGGGAGTAGGGGTCGCCATAACCACCCTTGACGGAGAAATGCTTAGATATAGAGTTCGACTGCAAGTCCCGGCCACCAATAATGAGGCTGAGTACGAAAGAATATTGACGGGGCTAAGACTTGGGAAAGCACTAGGAGTAAAAAACCTGCTTATCCAGAGTGATTCTAAGCTGGTAATAGGGCAGATTCAAGATGAATATGAAGCAAAGGAGGAAAGAATGCAAAAATACCTTAGGCTGACGAAGCATCTGACACAAGAATTTGATAGAGTAGAATTCATGCAGATCCCCAGAAGTCAGAACATGGTAGCAGATGAAGTTGCGAAACTAGCATCATCAGAAGAAGGATCAATCAGCATGGGCCTGGAGATGGAAGTCCAGAAAGACCTTAACATTGAAGAAATCTCCACATTTGCAATCCAGAACACAGGTAGCTGGATGTCATCGATCATATCTTTTCTCCAGGATGGACACCTCCCACAAGATGCCGAGGAAGCCAGGAAGGTCAAGAAGAGGGCCGCCAGATTCATGATCCTGAATGACACACTGTATAAAAGAGGCTTTTCCATGCCTTACCTAAAGTGCGTGGACGAAGGGGAAGCCAAGTATATTCTCGAAGAGATCCATGAAGGGGTTTATGGAGACCATGCAGGTAGATGTAAGGGAGTTTGTCAGGAAGTGCGACTAGTGCTAGAGGTTTGGTAATGTCCAACATCTTCCTATTGAGAGACTGACGATGATAGCCTCCCCCTGGCCATTTGCACAATAGGGAATTGACATCGTTGGCCCATTGCCTCAAGGTAAAGGATAGGCAAAACTCCTACTAGTTGCCATTGATTACTTTACCAAATAGGTTGAAGCAGAAGCATTAGCAACCATTACCGAGGCGAGAATCTAGAGCTTCGCGTGGAAGAAAATAATTTGCAGGTTCGGGATTCCACGGACGATCATAACAGATAATGGGTGGTAGTTTGACAACCAAGGCTTTAGGGATTTTTGTTCAAACCTAGGGATCAAGAACTAGTTCTCATCCCCAGGGCATCCACAAGCAAATGGACAGACGGAGGTGACTAATAGGACGCTACTCAAGATTATCAAAGCCAGATTGGACGACGCATAGGGGGCCTGGCCCGAGGAGTTGCCCAATGTCTTGTGGGCTTACAAGACTACAACAAGAACCCCTATAGGAGAAACCCCCTTCAGACTCACTTATGGCATTGAGGCAGTGATCCTGGTCGAAGTAGGAATGATCAGTATCAGATGGGAATGTTCCACGAGGACAGTAACAACGATCAGCTAAGAATCAACCTAGACTGCCTGGATGAAGTCATAGACAGGGCAGCTAACAAGATGACGAAGTATTAGTAGAAGATGGCCGATTACTACAATAAGAGAGGAAGCTCAGACGACTTGACATAAGGGACCTCGTCTTACGTAGAGTTACCCTAGCGACCAAAGATCCTACATAAGGAAAGCTCAGCCCAACTTGGGAAGGACCATATCGGGTTATCCATTACTCCAAACAAGGTAGTTACCACCTGGAGACCTTAGACAAATAGAGGCTCCCACGACCATGGAACATTAAGCACTTGAAGAAGTACCACCAATAGATGTAATAGACGATTGTACTCATTTTTTGAAAGCAATAAAAGAATCATTCAGTCAATGAGTTAGTGCAAGTAAAAATATGATGATGAGATCCCTTAAATGGGTGTAAGTCATAAAAATGGCCAAAGTAACAAGATTCCGTAAAGACGGATGTAAGTTACCGACGAAGCCAAAATATGATGACAAGATCCTTTAAATGGGTGTAAGTCATAAAAATGACTAAGTAACAAGATTCCGCAAAGACGAATGTAAGCTACCGACGAAGCCAAAATATGATGACGAGATCCCTTAAATGGGAGTAAGTCATAAAAATGGCTAAGTAACAAGATTCCACAAAGACGGATGTAAGCTATTGACGAAGCCAAAATATGATGATGAGATCCCTTAAATGGGTGTAAGTCATAAACATGGCTAAGTAACAAGATTCTGCCTAGACGAATGTAAGTTATTGGCGAAGCCATAAGATGACAAATAGGAAATTTAGCTAAGTATAAAGTACTAAAATAGTAATTAAAGGATGAGACAAACATGATTCACACAGAGACGAGTACGAATAAGTAAGTATGCAACCACAAATATAATTAAAAGCCCAAGAACGATGGGCAATTACCATTATTTTCATATTAAAATTAAGAGCCCATAAAAGAATTTAAAATCCCAAAACACACTAGGGCAACCAAAATATATAAAAAGAAAAAAAAATGAATATAAGGCAGGTTTAGGCAATAGCAACATCGTCACCACTTGGAGGAGGCATAGGAGTATCACTACAAGTAGCTTCAGCAGGAGCGACCGCTTCCATGTCAAGACTCTCGAGGTCCACTCTAGAAGGATGTTTGATTCAGAAGCGACGGAGGAGCTCGAAGCCCTTGAAGTACCAGCTGAGAAGAATGGTGTTGTACTCGTTAGTTTGCTAGAAGGCTTCAACGGCCTTAGCAGCAATGGTCTTCAATTTTTCCTTAGCAACTAGGAGCTATTCATCCTTCTCTAATGTGAGCTGCCTCCGCTCTGAGGTCATCCCCCAAAGTCTTGACATTTTCCTTGATGGAGTTGGCCTCATCCATAGCAATAATCAAATCCTTCTTCAGCTTGGAATTTTTTGCTTCCAAAACTTCCACCTTGGACACAGCCAAAGTAACCTTTGCCACATGAGTAAGGTACTCCATTGTGATGTGAAGACTCTCCCTCAGCACCTAAAAAGAAAATTGGAGCCTTCAAAAAAAGAAAAAAGAAAGAAAGAAAAAAAAGGAGAGGAATTGAAATTGCACAAGTACTTTACTTGAATAAGTTTATGGACGTGACGAGCCACCACCTTGTTGGAAGGCACACTTGAGAAAACCTTCAGGTCCTCAGCATTGATGAGTTTGTGCGCCCTTTCCATCACAAGTTCAATATCGTCCCAAATACTGGATGCACGAGAGTCAGCCTTCTCCTTCCCTTTACCTTCCAAGCATGGCCTCTTAGAAGTAGGAGTAGGGATTTCTTCAACAGAAGTTGCCAGAGAAGCCGTCCTCGTCACCTCAGTACCAGGGATTGTTCGAGCGGTGAGGGCAGCTTGAGTAATGAGGGAACCCTTCCCTGTAATGCGCACTGTCCTCTTACCAAGATTGGACAATGACTCGTCCTTCTTCGATCTCATTTTCGTATACATGTCTTTATTAAACTTAGTTGTTATTCCTGTAAGAGGAAAACACTTGTAAAAAAAAAATGTGTATATGTATGTGCAAGAAGATCAACATGGACGAACTTAGCACTCGTTCTTTTTTTCCTCAATCTTGATATTACGTAGGACGAAGGCAGATGGGTCGGGACCGAGACAATAAAAGGCAAGAGTCTGTGGATCCACAAGATCGTCCCAATCCACAATCGTCTTTGCGTATTCGATTGTCTTCTCAACACGTTCCCTATGCCTACTTTTAAGCTTGGGCCGTCTTTTAACTGTGCAAAACAATGAGCAAAGGAGTTAGTGGCAATAAAATAAACGCAACGAATATCAATGGACGAGAAGAAATAATGATGCACCTAAACGCGGGGTTCTCGACCTACAGAGCAACCTTGGGAAATCACCCCAAACCTCGCTAGAAGGCGTCTTAAAGTCGTCCCCGGACACAAAAAAGAATCGAGACTTCTAATACCTGAAGGACGAAGGTAAACCTTTGAAGATCCTAGTCCTCCTCTCCCAGGGCACTAAATCATAATCCCCATGCTCCTTGGACTCCTTCAAACGGTACAAGTAGACGAGCTTATCCACCTTAATCATGTCCCTGTCTATAGTGGCCAGCCATATCCCCATACAGCTGACCAATATCCTCCATGAATTGGGCATAAGTTGCTCAGGAGCAATACCATAGTGATTTAACAGCTTCATGAGAAACGTATGGATGGGGAACGTCAACCTACACAGGAAGGCAGTCTTGTAAAAGCATACCTCCCTTGGAAAGAAATGGCAAACTCATTCCTCCTCACGAGGTAGATGAACCCTAACCCTATCCGGGAACTGGAACCTACCCCTAAACTTGCCAAGTGTGTTGCCGTCCAACCTACACACCTCTTTAAGGGCTTGAAAAGCCCTAACCTCCTGAGGGGTAGAGACAACAGTATCTCCCTCCACTGGGTCGTTGTTAGAAGACAACCCAGTCTCGAGCTCACTGGATCTCACTTCAGACATTTTCTTTCTCTCCTTTACTACCAAACCCCTAAACCAATTGACCGATTGACTAAGCACAAGGAACAACTCACCCAATAAAACACCTAAACTACAACCCTTAAAAACAAAATCCCCAACTAAAAGGAGAAAAGCACGGGAAGTATCTAAGGAAGCCCTTAAACGAGTAAGCAAAAAGGAAACTAAGGGGCACACTACCCTAACCTCAGAATGACTAACCATGAAAACCAGAAAAAACACACAGAAGGAGAGAGATGAAAGCTAAATCCCCAAAAAATAAAAAACAAACGCCAAAAAAGAAGAGAAAGAAAAAATCATATGTTTATCACAACAGAAAAGAAAAGTAGCAAGAAAGAGGGAGAAAAGCGTACCTTAAAAAAGGAAATGTAAGAAGCTTAACCATGTTGTGCACCAGCTCAGAGAAGAGTTGTAGAGAAAGGTTGGAGAAGAAAATACTTAGAGCAATGATTAGGAGTTTTTGGAAAAGTGAGAAGAGGAGAAGTTTAAAAACCAAGGCTCAAAAAACTAAAATTTAATAGGAAACCCAATAGTCATACAAATTGGAGCAGTAACTCCATTGATTAGAACATGCCATGTGGCCACAACGTGTGTGGCACCACCACTACACATTTAATGCGGAACGAAATCCCAAAAGTCATGTATAGTCTAAGGACCTTTCATCTTCTATGATTGTCATGACACATCTCGACGACCACAGAATTCGGGGGCAGCTAATGGGACTGACGAACTCAACCTCCCTAGATGATCTCATTAAGACCAACGAAGCCGTCCACTGAGACGAGCTAAGCACATGTCCATGTCACTGATGAAAATAATGAATCCATTCAATGCAACCAATAGTGTCCCGAGCGGTTGCAAGACCAGCTGTACAGACCATTGGATGCCTCATTAAGGCTACATTACTGAGCTTGAGGCATTACCAAGGGAGGCATTAAAGTCACATTAACAACCACAACGGCTAGGGGCTGTGAAAACATATATAAAGTCCTCACGACAGCAGTACAAGGTACATAGACACACCTAGAAATACTTATTGTTGTTCTACTACATTGCTTTATTTTTGCCAAAGAGATTCCTGATATTGACTTTGGCATTGGAGACGTTGTGGTAGACATCACATTGGTAACCACTCTAAAGGAGCTACCTTACCATTTCCACAATCACAGAGACGAGGGCTTGGTTCCATCTGGACGCAGTTACTTCGACTGATGAATTTGCACTTCATCAAAAATGTTTTGGATTTCTACAAATTGTAATAATGTCCATTAACACATTTAAATTAACCCTTGAAGATTAGAGAATTACTTATAATATATTCATTGACTTTTATCCTTCTACCATACTATGTTCCTTATAAGCCACTAAGACAATTAAAATCATTGCCAAGTCCTTAGCTTATGTAACTTAATTTCTTGATTTCATTATACATATGATTTTTTTTTTTACTCATTATACATATAACTTAACATTTAATATGACATATAAAGACACAACTTAACCCGAAAGCTCAAGCTTATGAGTTTAAGTCCAACTATGTTATAGTAATTACTTATTTTTCTCATTATTATTTAATATGAGACTTCTTTCCTACTTGTATTTTGTTTATAATTTTTTTTTCTTGAGTTTTTTCTCAATTGGATAGCTCAAAGTTACATGTTTCATGGATTGAGATCTAGGTATTGCAACTGATGCAATACTTTTCAATAACTAAGATTAAGACTTGAAAAGAGAAAATATTCAACCGAAGAAAAAAAAGTTAAAAAAAAAAAGTAAAAGAGTAAAGTTTAAAAAGTGAAAAGGGAAAAATATTTTGTGAGAGGGAAGAATTGTATTGTATCAGGTGATCTCAATCCCTGAGCTCTGAGCTGAAGACTTATTATTCTTTGATGGTACTCTGTACTAACTTCACAGTCTTCACTTGGGGACGTTGGATTGGTACTCAGCTGGTCCACTATCACTATGTTTCCACTTTCTTTCCTAAATGTTTCAAAAGCTTCTACTTTATCTTTTGATAAGACAAAATTTTCAACTTTATTGACTTCTAGTCACCCAAACAAATATCGAATCTTTTGGATCAAAGTTTCCACAAAATCTTCAGCAAGATAAATTAGTCAAGGTCCCGCTCGCCCCGACCCATACGGTGAGTCGGTGACCAAGTCCATTTCTTACGGACGTAACATCTTTTCTATCCTGCTGCTTCATCCTTTTACTCAATGCTGCTTCATCTTATTTCCATATATTGAGAGTATGTGACGAGATTCTTTTTTATTTATTTTCAGGTTAAGTGTTATAATTGTCCTAAAGTTTTCAGATCTGGACTATTTATTGAACCGTAAAAGCGAGAGGTTCAACATTTTTGAAGTCGAACCGAGGTCGAACTAGAGTCAAACCGTAATGACGTCATAATTAATTTAATAATTATTTAAAATATGAATTAATATATTAAATTAATATAAGTAGAAAAATGAACTAAAATAGTCTAAATAAATATAAAAATCTAATTTTCAAATGTCTTTTTTATAACACAACTTTCATAAGGCAAATAAAAAATATGAAATCTTAAGCAAACATAAAAATTGTGTGATAAAATTCTATGTTTCCACTTTCTTTCCTAAATGTTTCAAAAGCTTCTACTTTATCTTTTGATAAGACAAAAGTTTCAACTTCATTGACTTCTAGTCACCCAAATAAATATCGAATCTTTTGGATCAAAGTTTCCACAAAATCTTTAGCAAGATATATTAGTCAAGGTCCCGCTCACCCCGACCCATACGGTGAGTCGGTGACCAAGTCCATTTCTTACGGACGTAACATTTTTTCTATCCTGCTGCTTCATCTTATTTCCATATATTGAGAGTAAGCGACGAGATTCTTTTTTATTTATTTTTAGGTTAAGTGTTATAATTGTCCTAAGGTTTTTAGATCTAGGCTGTTTATTAAACCGTAAAAGTGAGAGGTTCAACGTTTTTGAGGTCGAACCAGGATTAAACCGTGATGACGTCATAATTAATTTAATAATTATTTAAAATATGAATTTATATATTAAATTAATATAAGTAGAAAAATGAACTAAAATAGTCTAAATAAATATAAAGATCTAATTTTCAAATGTCTTTTTTATATCACAACTTTCACAAGGTAAATAAAAAATATGAAATCATAAGCAAACATAAATATTGTTTGATAAAACTCAATATATATTTTTTTTAATCAAGCCCATTAGACCATCGAATCAATTGTTTTATACCAAAGCCCATTTGAATATTCAACTCTTTATGAAAAAAAAAATGCTAGAGGAGTGGCCGGATAAAGACTTAAAGCTTTACAAAATTGATTAAATAAGGAGCCCAACGAAATTTTAAAAAGAGTGGTTGACAGAAAGCAAGCTGTCAATCATCTTCAAAGCCTATTCAAGCTTACATACTTTTCTTGACTATATTTATGGTATGTGATTGTAAAGAATAGATGGATGCATTGTATCAAAAGTGAAGAAACACTTGTAGGGCTGTCCATGGGTCGGGCCAGGTCGGGTTTGTCCCCAACCTTGACTCGACCTGATTGCATTGGGTGGACAAAATTTTAACTCGTAACCGACCCGGCTAGAGTTTCGGGTCTGCTGGTTTGGGTCGTATTGGTTTTGGGTTCGCCAGAGTGGAGAGAAATTTGGCTGGATTTTGGCCGAAATATTGTCGGATCTCATCAGATCTAGTCGGATCTAACAAGATATGGCCGATATTTTCCTATATCTATAAAGATTGGGCCGAGATCTTAATGAATCTAGCCAAAATATACCTATATCGTCGGACTTAAGAGTTTGGAGTCTTTGGACTTACCGGTTTTTGGTTGAAACTCATGATTTCCAACGAGGGAAGAACAGCTCATCGAGCAGGTCGGGTTTGTCGGTTTCTCAAATAGCTAACCCGCAACTCGAACCGATTGGCTCGAGTCCTTGCGCCTGCGATCTACGTGTGACAGAAACCCAGCTTTGATCGGGCAGTTTCGAGTGAAAATGACCGGGTTCCGGGTGGCTTGTCGGGTCCGGGCAGGTCATGGACAGCCCTAAACACTTGTACTCCAGCAAACATATATTGGATGACTACTTATCAAACTAGCTAGCAATCTTATCACCACAGTAAAATTCAGCCCAAACTTATCTCAGCTTTCAACAATATTAATATTCACATTGGGGAGGGGCAATGAGTCAGAAACTTTCAAACTCATTTTTGTCATTTCCAAGGCTTTGTCATGTCACATGTGCTAGGCTCACCAAACTAAAAAGCAAAAATAATGTTGAAAGAAGTCATCTACTGAAACTGAAGGCAGGAGACCATGAAGAACGAAAGAAGAAGCAGTGAAGAAACAAAGAAGAAGAGGGAGCTACGTCATTTGCGATGGGTTAGGTTTTTTTTTTTTAAAGAGCTTGGCCTGAGCTGTAAGATCCGCTCTCTGTGTTCTTTTTCTCTCTCATAATTTGTTTTTATATTTTTTATATTCAAATTCTTTATGGACTGAGTTCAGTTTTTTGGCCAAATATAGTAAAAAAATGGAAATGTGCGAACCTCTAAAATTGGCCACGGTTCTCAAAACCGTACAGTTTGACCGCGGTTCGAGCGGTTTCATGCATTTTTCACATAGAGAGGTTCTTAGAGTTAAAAGAACTGGAATGATGAGGGGTTCGCAGTTAACCAGGTCGGACCGTACAATTCGGTTTGGGTTTGTGAAGCTATTTGTCCATTCATCCCAATTTAGGGTTTTCTAGGTTTGTTCATAAATTTTATGCATTTGCAACTACTGATATTGCCAAAAGTTTCATTTATGAAGCACGGGTGCGTTTTCAGATTCGGGTGTGTGTGCAGGTGCGGGTGCGAGTGCGGGACTCGTCAATTTTTTTAAAAATAGGGTGCGGGTGTGGCGATTAAAAAATTATTTAAAATATTTTTATTTATATATTTTATATATTGCTAAGCATGCTTTTTTATATAATAATAATAGAAAACTCATATAATAATAATAATAATAATAATAATAATAGTAATAATAGTAATAATAAAATAAAATAAAATAAAATAGATAGATAGTAATAAGTACACAATAGTTTTTGACAATTGAATTATTGATAGAGATATTAAAATAGATGAGGCTTCTCATAAATAAATAAATTAAGATGTGGCTTAGTGGCTCATGTATTTGGTCAGCCTAAAAACAAAATAAAGGATATGGCAGGTATTAAAATAGGTGTAGCTTCCCATTAAAAAAGAAAAAGAAAAGAAAAGAAAAGGGAAGATGTGGCTCACGTGTTTGGTCAGAGAGGCACAAAAAAAAAAATAAAGCTTGGCATTTAACAAAACTTATCCTATCATTTTACTAAAAAAAAAAAAAAAAATTTATCAAAAAAAGAAACTGAATAGAAGGTGGCGAAAAAAAAGGAAGAAGAAAATGAAGAAGTAAAGAAGAAGAAGAAGAAAGGGGTTAAGGCCATTGGTATCTTGTGACGATGACATCGGCTATCTTGTATCAATATCCATCGGTATTTTCGGTTTAAGTTATTTTTTCTTTTCCCTTACCGGCCGAAAAACACCTTTATTTGGTCGATACAATCTGATTCGGCCCGGTTCATCATGAATCGACGTGCGTTGGAGCCGAATCGGCGTGAATCTGGAAAAAAAAAAAAACACTTAGACGTGGCACCGATGCGGAAGCAGCCTTGTTGGTGGCCGCACCTCACGTTGGACTCTAGTGTGGCACACTCCTAGCTGCGTCGGTGCTTCTTAGAGTTTCATGAGTTATAGCTCTAAAAAGTGAACACTAATAGCGTGGAAATCATATGTTTGTGTGTGTGTGTGTGTAAAAAAATTAGCAGTGTAAATTATATTTTTTCAATTTACATTATACAAAAAACAAAATAGAACAATTATAATATTATTACTAGACGCAAACCCGTGCTATGCACGGGAACCTACCTATTTGTGAGGTAGACTAAAATAATTTTATAAAAAATATAAGAAACTAAATTCTTGCATGATTTGCTCTTATATGACTTCAATTTGTGTTACAATTTGATGAAGAAGCTATAATTTCAATTATTGGAAATTTTTTATCTTGTAAAAAACGCCTAAAGAGAGTTTGTGGTTCATGTACGAAAATCACTTTTTAAAAACTACATGAAAGACCATAAAATAATTCTTTTATATTTTTTTAACAAAATAAAGGAGAAGAAAATAACATAAGAAGAGTTCATACCTCTACTCAGCTTTAATATATATATATATATATATATATATATATTGGGATTTGCTTTGCTTTTATAGTGTTCATGATTAACGTCGCAAACTTGGAGAAAAATTATCAATGTTTGAATTTGAATTTAAGTTAGACTTGTTAGAGAGATAAAGTTTCACTCCTTGTTAAGTTTGTATTGAGAAAAATAATTTTGTTTTTAAAAAAATGATAATGATGAGTTTGAGTTTAAGTTGGACTTGTTAGAGAGATAAAGTTTCACTCCTTGTTAAGTTTGGATTAAACAAAAATAATTTTATTTAAATATCGTGCTGACGTGGAAAATTGTGAGAGTTTTAGAGTGTTTGGTTATATATATATATATATATATATATATAGATTACATGCAATGCTCAAAATTTTCCATTCCCACCAAGTTCATATATGCTATCTTTATCTGTTTTTGTGTGTGTGTGTGTGTGTGTGTGTGTGTGTGTGCAAGGTACACTCATAGTTAACACATCTCCAGAGGAGGAATGGACAGAGGGGTCTGATTGCAAGAAGAAGAGGGTAATTTGTTTTGATAATCCAACGGTGGAGGCTGCTGAGCAGCCCCGCCGACAGCCATGAAACTCTTAGCAGGGAACTGTAGTGGGCTTGGAAACCGCCGTGCAATTCAAGAGCTTGTAGATATTGTACAAGCACAAGATCCAATGATTGTGTTTTTGTCAGAAACATGGTCAAATAAGGAAAGGATGAAATGGATTCGGGATAAGATATTTTTTGATGGGTGTTTTACGGTACCTATTGAAGGAAAGGGGGGTGGCTTGGCTCTTCTTTGGAAAGTAGGAGTTAATGTATGGACAGATAGTTTTTCTAAGTATCATATTGATTCTATTATTCATGGTGGTTCAATTTAGGTGTGGAAATTGATCGGGTTTTATGGAGAGCCTGATACTAGTCTTAGGAGTGAGTGATGGAATATGTTAAGAATGCTAACTCGAAAGCCGCTACCACCTTGGTGTTGCTTTGGTGACTTTAATGAGTTATTGGAGGTACATGACAAACGAGGTGGACCACCTAGAGCTCACCATTTGATGCAAAATTTTCGGGAGGTTTTGGATCATTGTGGTTTTGTGGACTTAGGCTTTTCAGGACTGGAATTTACCTGGCATGGAAGACATGGTGGGGAGCTGATTTGGGAAAGATTAGATAGAGGGGTTGCAAATTATGAGTGGTTGGCTAGATTTCCTATTGGGAGGATTAAGCATTTGAATTGTTTTACTTCAGATCACCGACCGATTCTTCTATCCTTGGATGAGGGTGGGGAGCATAAAAAATGGAATAGGAAACCTTTTCGTTTTGAGGCAATGTGGGTGTCAGATTCTGGATGTTGTGATGTGATCACTAGAGCCTGGGATTGTACTCCTGATGGTACTCCTACGTTTGTTATTGAATCAAAGCTGAAAAGATGTAAACAAAGTTTGAAACTCTGGAGTCGAGAGCACTTTGGCAATGTTAAGAAGCACATAAAGGAATTGAAGGATAGGTTGTGGAGGGTTGAGGATGATTCGGCCAGGTCTGGAAATTTTAAGGAGGTTGATTGTTTAAAAACAGAGTTGAATGTTCTTTATGATAAGGAAGAGAAAATGTGGCAACAGCGGGCTAGGGTTTCATGGTTGCAACATGGTGATTGAAATACAAAATTTTTCCATGGTTCGGCAACCCAAAGGAAGAGGAAGAATTTCATTAAAGGAATGTGTGATGGGAATGGGGTGTGGCAAGAAGGGGATGAGATAGTTTCGGCCATGCTTGTGGATTTTTATTCCCTACTCTTCTCTTCCTCTAACTCTCATGATTTGGATTGGATTTTGAGTGGGGTTCAGCCTGTGGTATCTAATGTAATGAGAGCAGATCTTGATAAGCCTTTTTCTAGTGAGGAGGTCAGTTAGGCAATTAGGGAGACGGCCCCGCTAAAAGCTCCAGGACCGGATGGCATGCCACCTCTTTTCTTTCAAACTTACTGGACTAAATTAGGTATGGATGTTACTCAGGCTGTGCAATCTTGTTTAAATTCTGGGTCTATTCTGAAATCTATTAATCACACTTTTATTGCTTTGATTCCAAAATTCAATAATCCGGAAAGAGTATCTGCTTTTAGACCTATTGGCCTCTATAATGTAATCTATAAGATTATTAGTAAGGTGATTAGTAACCGCTTAAGCCCATGCTTAACTCAATCATTTCAGAGACTCAAAGTGCTTTCATTGCAGACAGATTGATTTCTGATAATATTTTAATTGCTTTTGAATCTCTACATCATATGAAGACCAATTGCACAAGGAAAAAAGGTTTTATGGCCATGAAGCTTGATATGAGTAAAGCTTATGATAGGATGGAGTGGTGCTTTCTTAAGCAAATCCTCCTTAAAATGGGTTTTCAGGAGCCATGGGTGGCTTTGATAATGGAATGTGTTATCACAGTGTCTTATTCTATCCTGGTAAATGGTGAACCAAAAGGTTTGATCAAACCTTCCAGGGGATTGCGTCAAGGGGATCCCCTTTCTCCTTATTTGTTTCTTTTTTGTGCGGAGGGGTTGAATGCTCTCCTGCGACAGGCAGCGGCCGTGGGTGATATCCATGGGTTCTCTTTATGCCGAAATGGGCCTAAACTAACCCACCTATTTTTTGCAGATGATTGTTTGATTTTCTGTAGGTCTACCCTAGAAGAATGTGCTAAGATCCAAGAGTTGCTTGCTGTGTATGAGGCTGTTTCAGGTTAGATGATTAATAGGGAGAAAACAACCTTATTTTTTAGTAAGAACACAGCTACGCAAGCTCAGGAGGCTATTAAAGTGGCACTGAATGTCCCGGCCATCCAGCATTATGAGAAGTACTTGGGACTACCTCCTTTTGTTGGTAGAAACAAAAAGGCCTGTTTCACACAGATTAAAGAACAGATTTGGGCTAGAATGCAAGGTTGGAAGGAAAAGCTGTTGTCTCAAGCTGGTAAGAAAGTGATGATCAAGCCGGTGGTCTAATCTATACCAGCCTACTCTATGGGTGTCTTCAAGCTTCCGGTTGGTTTATGTAAAGATATTGAAGCAATGATTCGTAAGTTTTGGTGGGGTAGTGGTGACTTGAAGAAAATCCATTGGGTGAAGTGGAGTCCTCTTTGTTCCTCAAAATCAATTGGAGGGATGGGGTTCCAGGATCTTTGGAAGTTTAATAATGCAATGCTAGCAAAACAAGTGTGGTGTCTTATTCACCAAAAGGATACCCTTCTTTTTAAAGTGTTTAGTGCAAAGTATTTTCCACATGATTGTGTTCTTGATGCTCCTATTTACCAAAATGTTCCTATGCATGGAGGAGTATTTTGAAAGCTTATGATGTAATTAATCAAGGAGAAATTTGGAGAGTTGGGAATGGGGAATTGATCAAAATTTGGAGGCATAGGTGGCTGCCTGACCTGCATCATAGCAAAATTATTTCTTCGCAAACCAATACCTCCATTAATCAGGTTTGTGAGCTTTTTGCTCCCCACACAAAAATCTGGGACCTGGGTAAATTGGATCTTTGTTTTTTGCCTTAGGAAGCTGAGAGAGTTAGCCAAATTTAGGTTTGTACGGATAGGGAGGAGGATGTGTTGATATGGCCGCTAACGGCGGATGGTGAATATAGTGTTTGAAGTGCATATCACTTTCTTGTTGCTGCTGAGGACTGTCTTGCACCTAGCTCATCCTCATTGCCCAATGGTCATGCCGTTTGGAAGAAGAAGGTTCCTAATAAAATCCGTCATTTTATCTGGCATGTAGCGAAGGATTCACTTCCTACAAAGGTGAACTTAAAGGCTCGGCATGTACCTGTGGATGATGTTTGTGAGGGGTGTGGGGATTATTCAGAATCGACAATGCATTCCCTGTGGCTATGTGATCAAGCTCGGGCGGTTTGGATGTCATGTCCAGAGTTTCAGTTTTTGATTCGAAAAGGATGCAGGACGTTTATTGAACTGTTAGAGCATTTGTTCAAAGAAGGGTCAGGATTACAAGTGGCTATGTTTGCCACGATTTGCTGGTGTCTGTGTGAGCGGTGGAACAGGATGAGAGTGCGTCAAACCTCATGGCAAATTCACAAGATTGAAGGTTGAGCGAGAATAATGGTTAGTGAGTTCTAGGATGCAAATGAACAGGAGCAGCAATGGCCTGTGCGTCACACTTAAGCTCGTTGGTCCCCTCCACCTGCTGGTACTTACAAAGCTAATTTTGATGCTACATTATTTGAAGAGCTGGACTGTGCTGGACTTGGCGTAGTGTATCAGGATCATTCAGGCCAAGTTATTGCTGCCTTGAGTCAGAAGATTGGCCTACCCCATACAGTGGAGATGGCTGAAGCCTTGGCTACCAGACAAGCTGTGGAATTTGCCAAAGAACTCAGCCTTTTTGATGTCATATTGGAGGGTGACTGCTTGCAAGTTGTGAGAACTTTAAATGCTTCTGGTGGCTGCAATACTTTGTATGGTCATATAGTCAATGAGACTAGGAGGTTAGGGGTTGTTTTGAGACAATGTAGGTATCGGCATGTTGGTTGGGAGGGAAATAAATTAGCTCATTGTTTAGCTAGGAGAGCAGTTTTAGCTGCAGATATTGATGTTTGGGTAGAAGATCTACCTGGGGATTTGGACGTTGTGTTCCAATCCAATTTGTCTTAATTTGTCCTTAACCTTCAGTAAAACTACGCTTACATTCTTCTAAAAAAAAAGTTAGCACATCTCCAATACAAAGCTACAAAAATTCACATCTGAACACTATTAAGATAGCATTCAAGTACAAAAAGTGGACTAAATATTGCTAAAATAATCCTAATAAGTTTAATAACTAACTAACCATGATAATTTTTTTTCTATCCTTGGGAAGTGACAGCAAATTTTGGCACCGTTTCCAAAATAGAAATAAAAAAATGCTTCATAGATCAACCACACGAGACAGCTTCTGGATCCGGTTCAATAGGAAGTCCCCTTGCTTGATAGTTGCTTGGTAATGAGCATTCTTTGCATCTGGACGATTAGTCTCAAGAACTCCTGTAACTTTATCAATCTTGCAATGAAGCTTCCCAGCTGCAATAAAATGCGAGAGCTCCAAATCAATGAACTCCATAGTTCAGAAGAAAATACTTAAACTTGTCCATTTTCTATCCTTTTCCTGCAATTTCTTATCTACCAAACAAAAATTAAAACAAAAGGGTCTCAAAGTCCAGAATTACCTTCCAACACTTCCACCGATTCCAACTCACAAATTCAGGCACTAACTTAGTCCTACATTGTTCCAACTCACCCCGACCTTTGTTGACCCCTTCCTTAGCTCGCCCCACAAACTCACCCACCTTTATATTGGCATCTTCCAAGCAAACCTAGTTTCCTTTTCCTTGACTTGCCGAGTTTCGACCATAACCACTCTGAGCTAAGCCGGACTGAACGAGTCAGACTCAGCTATGAAAACCCATTAGACCCATTTGGGTTTGCAGAAGCTAGAACATGAAAATTGGGTCTGTGGTGGGAATTTTTGGACCTGGGGTTCTTAGGAAGCTTGAGAAGAATGAGAGTTTGAGAGTTATGTGTGAGTGGAGCTGAAGAAAATAAAAGTGGATTTGGTTTGTATGGGACTGTAAGCTCCATTGGTGGGTTTTGATTGAGGAATCTTTGGCCATGGGCTAGATGAGACCCATGGCAAATGGGGCGTCGTTTCTGGGTTGTAGAAGTTGGACATGTGTGGTTTGTGGCAAATGGTGGTTTAAGGAAAGAGATCGACCTCTGTTCTGAGGAAGATGACTGTTGGTTTGTGGGTATGGTAGTTATGGAGGGTATGGTGGGTTTTGATTGAGGAATCTGTGGGTCTTTATGTGATGCAATGCTTTGTTGTAGGTTTGCCGTGGGTCTGATCGAGGAGAAGCTGGTAGAGGAAGGCAGAGCATCGAGGAGGAGCTGGTAGAGTATTGTGGTTTGCTGTAGTTTTATTATGTTTTTTTTTTTTTTTTTTTTAATACTGTGTGAAAAATTGTGAGAGTTTCAAAGGTTTCAGTTATATATATATATATATATATATATATATAGATTATGAAAATGATGGTGTAGCCTCTAAATGATTGAATACTTTAAGGCTCTTCTATTCTTTTTCTCTAAAGGACAAAACTTTTCATGTATAATAAGGATTTATGTCCACATGAAAGAAAGGTTTCCTTCCTCTTCCACTAGGAATTCCTTGCTTATAGAAAGTTGCCCTCCTTAATCCAGCTATGAAGATGTGATTCCATCCCGAAGACTGTAACAAAGTAGGTGGACACTTCCATCAATAAAAATTCCATCGAATTGAGACACTGAATTTCTTGTTTAGAAATTTTACCTGGTTGCTTTCAGTTTAACACTTGGTTTTGAGGACAATCTTACTGAGAAAATTGCTAGGACCATAATTAGCAACAGTAAGCGTGGCAATCGTGTTCAATCTTTCCATCAATCATATCTGCAAAGTAAAGGAACTCCCAAGAAAGTGTTGTGACTCTCCATTAAGAAATACAGAGTCTAGTCCTAAAAGAGTTTCTACCAAGATCAAAAAAGCAAGATTATCACCATCCTTAACTTGACTCACGATACCTATGGCTCAAACATACACAAAGCTAGGCCTTCCTGAGCAAAGCAAAAATTCTCCCATGAAGTGCAGAGCTGAGCCAAAATTTTCCTGCATGCTGTCAGACACACCATGAGTACGTTTGTTAATAAGTCTTGGAAACAACTTCATGAAGATTTACTATGTGGCCTTCAATCATGCTACTGGTAATTGAAGCAGGAAGCCCTAAAGCATCAGACAAGATCTCCTTATGTTTGGGATCACAAGAAACTCTTACAAATTTTTTGCCAGGATCATAACCCAGAATAGTTGAAAACTCTTCAATTGTGGGACAAAGTTCAGCAGTTTTAAACCGGAAAACATGGTCCTCAGTATCCCAAAACTTCACGGCAGCACAGAGAAAAGCCCACTTGATCTTGACATTCTTTAAAGCCTTGAATTCGTCTAGTTTGTAGGTTGTGAAATTGGTCTTGGTGCCAAAATCAAAGCTACGAACCCATCTATTGATATCATGAATGGTTGAATGAGGAAAATTTTGATTGTTAGCCATGGATAACTCTTGCATGTGATTGTTGTTTCTTGATAACTTTGACCCAAAGATTTGTTTGCAGGTTTGATGCTAAATAAGCTACCTTAGTCCCTAACCAGGTTTAAATAGGTTTCAAGAGTTTGTAGCTAACTAGGAAAGTGTTTCATAGTCCCAAATGGAGAAATTTTTTTTCAAAAAATCCAAAAAACACAGAAAACACGTTGGAAAAGCACGAGGAATCTGGGTAAAATTGGGCATGCCTGTCGGCATCCCAAAGTGCTAATTGGCACTCCCCAAGTGCCAATCGGCACTCCAAGAGAGCCAATTGGAACCCAGCCCAACCATGGCCCAATCACCCTATTTTGTGTTTTCAGGCATTTCATGGGTTCGTTTTGACTTTGCTTTTCCACTAAAAAAGAAATGAATGATTGTGCAATAAAGTTTCTTAAAAATTTGCATGATTTTTTAAACTGGGGAATTTAGAAGTGCTTTGTCCATCTATATTTTTTTAAACAAATCACTTGTTTCAAGAGAGAGAGAGAGAGAGAGAGAGAGAAAAGAAAATTAACCAAACCAAGATTTTCCAAAGTCATGCATCTATTTTCCAAACTAGGGGCATTTGGCTATGCCTAATCCACTTTCTCTGAAACAAGAAAAATCAATCATCCCCTTTCAGAAAAGAAAAAGAGAGACACTAATCAAAAATTAAAAGGTCATCATGCATAAGTTTCCAAACTAGGGGCATTCAGCCGTGCCTCATTTAAGTAAGTACGAATCACATCAAAAGTGGTCAGATAAGTTCAAATTGTTTGCTACAGAGCTTCATCAGGTGAATTCTAAACTTGTCTCATCTGAGTTTCAGCAAGAGTAAAAGCAATCCAAAGAGAAAGAGCTAAGAGTGGAAATCAATACAAATTGTCTAAGGAATACTCTTTCTTGTCATTGTAGGAAAATTAAAATACAAGTCAAGCATCATTTGGACTTCGAGTTCACCTGCGGGAAGATCTCCTGGACCGACCCTTAGAGGAACCACCCTCAGTGTCTCCTTCCTGACTTGCATAAAACCGAGATTCTTTTTGCCAATTCTGAAGTTCAAGATCTCTAATTCTCTCTTCCAAAGATCTTGTGTTGGCATTAGCCATTGCCATTCAGTTGTTCTGAAAAAATCAATAGAGACAAGTGTTAGATCCATTATCATGGAGTTCAAGCAAAAGTATTAAGGAAGCATCATCTTTTACTCAATTCATTTCATTGAGCACATATTGAGAAGATTGAGTGCGTGCCACAAGCTGCAAACCTCCAATCATCTGCATGTTTTCTTCCACAAGATCAATGTCGACCTAAAGCACTAATCCACAAGTTCAAAAATAATTCAATGAGCAAAAATAAGGACAAAAAACTAAAGGGTTCAGGAATATACCGAGTCATTCCAGGGCAAATTTAGGGTATACTCTGGCTAGTCTAGATTCATAAAGCTGTATGACCTATCGGGGTTCATTACTTGGTATTGCCATGCGGGAAAATAAGGATATGTCTCCATGAAAGAACTAGAATAGTCGCTAGCATGGCTAGGAGGAGGACTCTCCTCCTTTTCAGAAAATGAAGCCTAAAAGTACAACATGCATATATTTTCACCAAAGTTAAAACAAAGAAGGTGAAAGATGAGGATGCAAGACATTATACAAATTGATTTTGGAAAGAAAGAAAGCTACCGATGTTACAGGATTGCCAGCTAAACAACCCTGCAATTAAGTCTGGACAAATTTAAGATAGTCTCCTAATGTCCCCTAAACAACATGGCCGACTAGAGCACCAACAATTTCTTTATTAGCCAAAAGGTCAGCCCATTGGATGGAGGGACAAGGATGAACAGGAATATTCTCAAGAGGGTACACATGTTGAACTTGAGGCAATACCTAGTTACACTCAAACAATACTTAACGACAATTCAGCTCTTGAGCCCATTCACACTCAGCATGCTCCTCACATCCAAGCCAAGGATTCAAAGACATCTGAAAATCACAAAGAATCCAGAATGAAAGGAAGCCAAACCATGCAAAAGAAAAAAAGAGAAAGAATACAAAATCCCCAACCAAACACAAAACACCTAAAAAAAAACTTACATCATTGTCGGTTAAGTTATCGATCACCATATGCCAAGCCTGTAGAGAACATTTGGGTGATGTTGATAGACAATACTTAGGCAGCCAATGAAGGAACCTAGGATACATGTCACCAACATCTTCTAAAACTTAAGGACCAACCCCAAAATATTCATACATCCAGACCTGGGAAAAATCAACACACATCATCAACAGCACAGCAACCAAAATAACCTTTCAAAACACATATAACCAAGAATTCGAAACTCACCTGCCAAACAGATGGCACACCTTCAAGCTTGAAAGGCTACGCCAAGAAAGCTGAGTCATGAAGAGCAAAAGGGTTGCATAAACCATACCACCCCAATCATAATTTTTGATCTAACCAATATCCCTCAGACTCCACACATAGTGCAAACTCACAGTACTCCTCAAGTCTAGACATAAGAGAGTTCCAATGAAGAGAAGCATGAACATGCGAGTGTCGATTGCTACAGTCTTACCACTGTCAATATTGGAGTACAACCACATTAAGGGTACATTTTTACTCCTGACTTTTGGAGGCATCACACCCAAAAGACCTCTAATTTCTGCTGAGGTGATGGAATCATTAACTTTAATTCTTTCACCACCCAATTTTAAGCCAGTAATGGCTAAGAAGTCATAGGGTGTCAACATCACCTCACCAATACCCAAAAAATGGAAAGTGCAAGTAGTGTCCCAGAATCGATCTGACAAGGCAAGGAGCAATTGGAGATCCTTGTACTCATTGATATCATGGTCCAACAGATCTAAAAAAAAAGGTTTGGAGGCTGGCTTCATTAATGACATTCTTTATGTCCAGAGACAATACCTCCCACCGACCCTTCAACTTCTATAGACTACCTAAACTCTTGAGGTTTTGCAAAACAAAGTTTACCCAATCTTTGAGATGTTCACAAAACACCATGTCCCAAAATACTCATTCCAAAATCCCAACAAATACCCCTAAAAATTTTAGCTAAAACCCAAAGGCCATTCCATAAATTCAAATCCAATGACCTCCTAACAATATCCACCATCAACCCAAAAATCCTTCATCTCCATAAGTCTATTCAACAATGGCTTAAGTCAACAAAAAAATCCCATGTCCAACAAAAAATCCCATGCTCAACACAAAAAAATAAAATAAAATTTCGTGCCCAACAAAAAAAAATCCCACGCTCAACACAAAAAATCCCATGCTCAGCACAAAATTTTCTTTTCCATGCCCATGCAAAAAAAAAAAAAAAAAAAAAAATCCCCTGCTCAACACAAATTTTTTTTTTTCCATGCCCATGCAAAAAAAATCCATGTCCAACAAAAATCTTTCATGGTAAAAAAAAATCCACACCACCACAAGAAATTTTTCCACACCCATACCCATAAAAATTTCCATTCTCATGAAATAAGACCTACACATTCCAACAAAGTTTCCACACTCATCAAAAACGGGTTTACTAAACCATGCCTACACATCAAATTCTCATGATTTCAATATCCACAAAATTCAAGTCAAAATTCATCCAACAATGCCACAAACTACATACAATACAAAGCTTCATGAATCATCAACATCGTCCAAATTTCATAATACCAAACAATTCAACAATTCAAAAATGCCCCAAAACAAAGAAAACAACATGATCACACAAGGATTTCCAACCAAATCATACAATGTTCAAAATTCATACAAAAGCAAACAACAACAAAATGACAATGTCCCACCATCAAGCTCTTAACAAAACATGAAATCAACAAATTTGCCAACAAAAAATTAAATGAGCTGACCTAAAGTCCTTTTTGGATGAGTGTGGAGCATGGGTTCTAGGGTCTTGAGGGAGCCCCTCTTCCTCATTCCATTCTAGGCATGGATGATATTTCTTCCCATTGAAAGTAAGAAAAGATAGCCCATTGGATGATGCCATGAAAATGCAAAAAAATAAAATAAAATGGAGGTTTGGAGATGGGTTTCAAAAAATGGGTTTGTTGCAAAGATGGTCAAGAACTCAAAGATCTAAAAAGATCTTGAGGGAAATGGATGAAATCAAGTTTAGAAGCCAAAAGAAGTGAAATAGTGTGGAAATGAAGAAAATGCAAAAGGAAGAAGCTTGTAAATAGTGACAATGGAGGAAGAAGAGAGAGTGAAGGAGGAGAAGAGAAAAAAATGATGGAGATAAGCACAAAAGGGGGCCCAAAATTCAGCCCCCTCTGTTTTTTGAGTCACATGTGAGTTGCAAAGTCAACTCACCAAAAAAAAAAAATTATTTTTTGTTTTTTTTTTTTAAATGATGAATCAAAATGAAAAAAAAAATGATGAATGGATAAAAAGAAACTTTTCAAAGATTTCCAAAGACAAATGGTATCAATTCCAAGAAAATTTCAATTTTGAAGGAAGAAAAAATAAAATTTTTCTTAAGGATAATCAAGAACAAAGGGTATCACTTTTCAAAGAAAATTTCAAGTTTCAAAACAAATAAATTATGAAGAATTTTTGAAAGGACTTCATAAAAAATCAATCGTTTTTTCTTTTGAAGAGGAAATTCAAATCTCAAAAAAGAAGGGAAAAGAAGAAGAAGAATCACACATCTCAAAATGGTGGAACAATAAAGCACTAATCATCTAAATCTAATTCCAGACTCTGGTCTTTTGCAAGCAAAGCCGAAGTTCTAACCGAGATAAAGAAGCCTCTTGGTTACCTCTCATTCAGATCAAGATAGAGAAGCCTCTTGGTTTTCCTAGATTTAGATTGAGATAGAGAAGCCTCTTAATCGCCCCAGGTTCAAATCAAGATAGACAAGCCTCTTAGTTACCTCCCATTCAGATTATGATTGGTTGTCCCAGATTGACAGATTGAGATAAAGAAGCCTCTCAATCAACCTTAGATTCAAACCAAGATAGAGAAGCCTCTCGGTCACCTTAGATTCATATTGGCAGATTGAGATAAAGAAGTCTCTTGATCACCTCCGATTTAGATCAAGAAAGAGAAGCCTTTCAATTGCTTTAAGTTCTAACCGAGATAAAGAAGCTGCTCGATCACCTCCAATCCAGATCAAGATAGAGAAGCCTCTTGATTGCCCTAAATTTAGATTGAGATAAAGAAGCCTCTCAATCGTCTCAAGTTCAAACCGAGATAGAGAAGCCTCTCTGTCACTGTCACCTCCGATTCAGATCAAGATAAAGAAGCTCTTGGTCGCCCCAATTTCACGTTGAGATAGAGAAGCCTCTTGTTAGGTAAAAAAAAAATGTATTGAACCCTTGTAAATTAATTAATTACTCAAGTTAATTAATTACGTCAATTAAACATGCAAAGCGTGGAGGTACAAACAAATCACCAATTATACTAAATGCAACGAAAAATAAATTTGACACGAGTGATTTGTTTATGAATGGGAAAAACCTCCAAGGCAAAACTCCACCAGGTGAATTTAAGGTCACCACTCTTAAGAATCCACTATTATCAATTACAAGCGATTATAAGTATAAGAAATCTTACCAAATCCTTTAGCCTATCTCGAAATGCCAACCTAAAGTTGAACCCTTATCCCAATACCCAATTGGACTTGTATTGTAGTGGCAATTTTTCCGTTTAATGCACGAATCCCAGTACGTGACTAACCAATGATGCACAAATCCCAGTATGTGACTAACTCCATAGTAGCCCTTTGATTGTTGTAGTTGATTTGCAATAGCTTCACATAGAAACAATAACAAGATCTTCAATGATGGTGTGAGAGACTTTGCTTGGTTACAAAACCTAAAGGTGTACAAGAAACGCAACAAGAACTCTTGAGCAGTTCATCTTGAACCACTTGTCTTCAATGTAACCACTTGTAATGATCATCTTGAACCTACTTAGATTTGCCAAAATACAAGTAAAGTGCATTTTGTCAAAGGATATGCCAATTATATAAAAATATGTCCCTTACACCTCTTAATCGCCCCAGGTTCAAATCGAGATAGCAAATCCTCTCAGTCACCTCCCATTTAGATCAAGATAGAGAAGCCTCTTGGTTGCCCTTAGATTTAGATTGAGATAGGGAAGCCTCCTAATCGCCTCAGATTCAAATCGAGATAGAGAAGCCTCTTGGTCACCTCAGATTCAGATCAAGATAGAGAAGCCTTTTGGTCCCCCCAGATTTAGATTAAGATAGAGAAGCCTCTCAATTGTCCCAAGTTCAAATTGAGATAGAGAAGCCTTTTAGTCATCTCAGATTCAAGTCAAGATAGAGAAATCCCTTGATCACCCCAGATTCAGATTGAGATCGAAAAGCCTTTCAACTGCCCCTGGTTCAAATCGAGATAGAGATGCCTTTCGGTCACCTCAAATTTAGATCAAGACAGAGAAGCCTCTTGGTTGCCCTAAATTCAGATTGAAATAGAGAAGCCTCTCAGTTGCCCCAGGTTCAAGCTGAGATAGAGAAGCATCTCGCTCACCTCAGATTTAGATCAAGATCGAGAAGCCTTTTGGTCACCCTATATTCAAATTGAGATAGAGAAGCCTCTCAATCACCCCAGGTTCAAACCGTGATAGAGAAGCTTCTTGGTCACCTCCCATTTAGATCAAGATAGAGAAGCCTCTTGGTCACCCCAGATTCAAATTGAGATAGAGAAGCCTCTTAATCGCCCAGGTTCAAACCGTGATAAAGAAGCCTCTTGGTCACCCCAAATTCAGATTGAAATAGAGGATCGTCTCAAACGCCCTAGGTTCAAACTGAGATAGAGAAGCCTCTTGGTCACCTTAGATTTAGATCGAGATAGAGAAGCCTCTTGATCGCCTCAGTTTTAGAATGAGATAGGGAAGACTCTTAATCACTTCAAATTCATATCAAGATAAAGAAGCCACTTGATCGCCCCAAATTCAAACTGAGATAGAGAAGCCTCTCAGTCAGCTCAAATTTCAAAATTTAATTCAATTTCATCAATTATCAAAGAGATCAAATGTTTGAGTTCTCATTTTTCAAAACAATAAAACACTAGTTCTATGTCGCAAGGTTTTAGGTTCTAGGGCTAGGTAATCTTTGAAAAGTCGACCTTAATTAAATCATGGCTGCTAAAATCAGTGTCTTCATTTTACATTGACATTCACTTTGCAAGCTCTATCAATGAAGGGCATTCTGTAGACACTCAATTTTGTACCCATAATTTAATCTTGGAAGATGGTTAGAGTGATCATTCATATACCCAAAATTTAGAGTTGCATTATATGCATTAATTCACTCATTGCATATCATAAAAATGATCTTGAGATTCTAACGGTCGAGATGGTATGCCCAATCACACGTGAATAATTTAAATTAATTCTGATTGGTTAAACAATTAAAATTAATTAAATAATTTTTTGATTGGTTGTTGGTTAGTGTCAAAAATAAGCCTGCTTGTATAGGAATAAAGTGGACCTAACTTGCATGGGAATAAGCCTGCTTGCTTGTTGGTTAGTGTCAAAAATAAAGTGGACCTTATCTTATTTGTTAGAAGAATATGAACCTGTTGGGTTAGTGGAAGCTCTGATACCAAATTGTTGAACAAAAAACTAAAAAAAAACTAAACAAAGGGCTTTTATTTAAAACTTGACTCTTTAAATTACAACACTTTACAAGCACGGATGCTTTGACTCACTAACACTAGTGCAGACACAACACCTTTCTTTCATGGTACACACAGTACTTTTACATTCACACACACTATCCTTAATACACTAGGACACACTTGACTTCTTTACACTCCTACTGACACTAGGACACAACCACTCTTGACTTTGCTCTATATACTTCACCTGCTTCTCTTCACCTCACACACTTCACCTTAGAGCATTCCCATCAAGAATTCTAAAATTTTTAGCATTTAACACTTCAAAAACCTACTTTATTTATTATACCATCCCACTTAAAGATGCATCAAATATCAAAACTTCTATATTTTTTACCATTTCATTTAAATAATATAAACTACTCATTAAAATAATAATAAAACAACTATACAAAAATCTATAGCAACCAGCCAACCCCCTCCTCCACCACCTCTACCACTGCTCCACTTGCCATAACCACCATTGTAGCAACTGCCACCCACCACAACCACCACAAGTCACAGCACCACAGTGGCAACCACAAAACAATTCTGAAGGTGAAAAGCATTATAGATAGAACAAAAACACTATATATTTTCCTTTTCTCCATTTTCTCGGCAAGTAAATAGAGATTCAAGGAAACTCTGAATGTGAAAAGGAACAAAAATTGAATGAACCCCATTATAATTGAACTCAAAAATCAATACATTAATATCTCAATTTCCAATTTTGATTTTTCTTTCCATCCATTTTCTAGGAAACCAAACAAAGAGTAGTATTAACAGAAAAACAGAGTATGAAAGAAGAAACAATAGAACGAACCAACGCCATTGGATCCAACAAGGAGGTAGCAATCACCAGAGTGAAGAGAGAGAGAGAGAGGAATCATCGATTAAAGGAGTGGAACCTAGCGGAGAATGACCTGTGAACAATTACGTTAGGACATATGTGTTTTTACTTGCTAAGAACATATGTCACTTATTTATGTAAATTGGCTAAATCCTTTGACAAAACGCACTCTACTTGTAATTGGGTAGTTCTAAGTGTTTTTAATACTTCAAGAAACAAGGCTTCAAGGTCAAGTGTTGAAGTCATCAAGTCTGTCCAAGAAAAAGCAAGCTGAAGTGCAATTTCATTAAAGCTCGACACCTTCTCGATAGCTACCTCGACACCTGCTATCCGTCGAGATTTATGATTTTAGATTTTCTGATCTGATTTTCTTGGGATCCGTGAATATGCTTTTGGGCCTTCTTTTCTCCAAACCCTAAACATATAAAAGGATTGTTTTAAGAGTCGTCAAGTGGGACACAAGTTGCAAAAGCATTGAGCAATCTCTGTTCAAGCAAATTGTGATCAAAGACGAAGTTCTTGACCTAGTTCATCTTCTCTGAAGAAGTTGCTGTGTATTTGCACCAAAGAGTTTTATGACCAAGCATCTTCCTGATCTTCATCATGTAGGATGAACTGAAGAACTTTGCAGCCAACCTCTCTTCCTTAAGTTGGTGTTTTGAAGTCGCGTACTGGGATTCGCGCATTGGTTAGTCACGTACTTGGGAGCCCTGCATCAAAGGTGGAAATTGTCACTACAGATCAAGTCCAATTGAGTATTTCGGTAAGGGTTCAACTGTAAGTTGGTAAGGTACTTGGGATTCCTTTACTTGTAACCGCTTGATTTGATAATAGTGGAGTTTCGGGAGTGGTGACCTGAAAATCACCCGGTGGGGTTTTTGCCGTGAGATTTTTCCCCATTCGTAAACAAATCACCGTGTTATTTAATTTTCACTGCATATTTAGTTTTTGGTAATTTTTTTGTGATTTCACGCAGCTGCATGATAAATTGATTAATTAATAACTTGGTTAAGTAATTAATTGGTTTAATCACAAGGGGTCATTCAGATTGTGGCCTATCAAGTGGTATAAGAGCAGGCACACTCTGATTAGGTTTAATCTTTGCTGTGTTGATCCATTGACCCCTGCTTGTCATGGATAGAGGACAGTCATTAATTATACTTCCTTTATTTGATGACACTAACTATGCATACTAGAAAGTACGCATGAGAGCTTTCTTGCAGTCTTTAGATGAGAAGGTGTGGCAAGCTGTAGAGATTGGCTGGACCAAGCCAAAAGAAGAACCGGCCAATTGGGATGACACAAAGATCAAGGCGGTCAACTTCAACAGCAGAGTGTTAAATGCCCTATTTATCGCAGTCACCAATGAGGAGTTCAAGAAGATATTCTCAACTAAAACTGCTAAGGAGGCTTGGACCATCCTGCAGACAACCTATGAAGGAACAAAGGCTGTCGAAGATTCAAAACTTCAGAGGCTCACTACAAGCTTTGAAGAAATTAAGATGGAGGAGGATAAATCGTTTGATGAGTTCTATACCAAGCTAAAGGACATAGTGAACTCAGCCTTCAATCTTGGGGAAACCATCCCTGAACCTAAGGTTGTAAGGAAGGTGCTCAGATCTTTACCTGAGAGATTCCATGCCAAGATTACAGCAATAGAAGAATCAAAGGATATTGACAAAATTCCTTTGACCGAGCTAGTTGGAAACTTGCAGACCTACGAGTTAGGACTATCTAGGATTAGCAAAACGGGTAAAGGCAAGAGCATGGCCTTGAAGGCAAAGAGCAGTGATACAGATGAGTCTTCTGATGATGAAGATTCCAAGATGAAGTCCTACATTACAAGGCAGTTCAAGAAGTTTATGAAGAATGCAAATGGGAGGAACTTCGACAAGGACCACAGACAATCTAGTTCTTCTCAGTTTAAGAGCCAAGACAAAGGGAAGAAGGATACTAGGGATGGCAGTCAGTACATTGTTTCGGCTGGACCAAAGTGCTTTGGATATCATGGATTCGGTCACATGAAGCATGAATGCCCAACATATCTCAAGAGCATTGGGAAGAGTAAGGCACTTGCTGCAACTTTGAGTGACACTGAGCCCGAAGATGATTCTGACAATGAGGATAACGGAATCTTAAATGACTTCACTGCTACAGTCAATCCTACTAAAGGGATTGTTGAAAAAGTGGATGAAGAAGAAGAACTAGTGGAGTCCAAATTTGAGAAAATGGATGATCAAGATGATATCCATTCAGCCTATGAGAAGCTTTACAAGCTCTCTGAGAAGTATGAGAAATTGTATAGGCTAGCCACCAAGAAGCTTAGTGATGTGGAACTTAATCATGAAGAGTTGTCCACAAAGTTTAATGAGGCGAATCAAACTATTGGAGCACTGAGGTTTGAGAACTTTTTGGCTGAGAAGACCAAGAAGCTTAAAGCTGAGCTATTTCAAGTTAGAGCTCAATTGGAGAGGACTTCAAGTGCAAAGTTTGATGAGATGCTGAGCAATCAAAAAACTGCTTCGGATCAAACAGGCTTAGGGTATGGTCTTTCTTTCTCTAATACTGCTTCTACTAGTAATACTGTTTTTGTTTCTCCTGCTAATAACATTGAAATTAAGAACACTGATGTTAAAACTGAATTAGCTAGTGAAAACTTAGACAATGGTAAATCTATCTTAGGAGCACCCCCTAATCAAGATAAGAAAGATGCTAAAAACCCTAGGGCTAAGAAGGCTAACTCTCAAAAGCCTAAACAAAAGAAGCAACATCTCTGTCATCATTGTGGAGCTGCCGGTCATACTTGACCAAATTGCTATAAGTGGCTAGCCACTCAACAGAGCAATGGCATGATAGCATCTGTAAGCCAAAATCAGCTTCAATCCTCTTTTGCTCCTCTTGGAGATCTTCTGAAAGCCCTCATGTTTCTTTCAAACTTGAACGGTTTCAATTTTTTCCCCTCACCGCCTGTTCAAGGGTTCAATCAAAGGAAAATTTCTTCCAAGGTGTGGAAGAAAAAGGACTCTAAGTGATTTCATCACCTTCTTTTCCCTTCTTGTTTTTCTTGTTTGTTGCATTACTTGTGTGTTTTGCATTTTTTTTTAGTCAGTCTAGTTTTATGCTTTGTTTTCTTTAACATGTTTTTGTGTGTTTACTTTCAGTTTTGTTTACTTTTGTTTTTAATATTAAAAAAAAAACAAAATTGAAAAATCAGAAAAATACAAAAACAGTGTGTGTTTTGTGTACTTTGGTACTTATGTACCTTGGATGGCCATAAAAACAAAGTTTTTAAACTTTATATCTTTTGTAGCTTAGATAAGCGTCTCTATGCACAACTAAGCAAGTGAGCTTTGTGGCTCTTGTTTGTGATGAGTAAGATTGAGTTATCTCTTAAACTTAACACTCGTATCACTCTTTTTGACGGGTAGGACTAGAAAATCCTAAAAGAAATGCATAAATAACCATCTCACCACTGTTGCTCGCCAATCATAAATGACACCTGTATGCTTCGGCATAGCAAAAGTGCAGTGTCATAGACACTTGTATGCTTCGGCATAGCAAAAGTGCAGTGTCAAAGACATTCGTATGCTTTGACATAGCAAAAGTGCAATGTCAAATGCTTAACATCTTGGGTATTTCTTTTCTCTCTTTTTATGCCCATGTATGATGTGCTAAAAATAAAAGAAAATATGCAAAGAAAATAAAAAGCAAAAAGATTAAAAGTGCTTTAATATGGTTGCAAGCGTATATTCTAGGAGATGTGGGAGTTATAGGATGTACCTCGAAGGTGATAGTCCCCATCAAACAGTTATGATTGTGTGTGAGTTAAAGTTATTTTCTCATATCTCAGATCGTCATAACATGTATACATATATGCAATCTTGCGATATTTTTCACACACAATACACAAATTCTTTACTACTTTTGATACATGTGCAGGTACAAGGTGATTTGGCCATCACAAGTGTTTACATGTGCTAATGTATGCTCACTAAATTGTCTTGACTTGTTTTTGAAAAATAAAATTGGTTAGACTTGTTTAGTGTGTGTGTGTGTTTTTGGGGATCCATGTGCTTAATTCCTTGTTGAGAGATGATTTTGAGAGCCTTATATGTTGATTGGGTCAATGGTTGAGGTGTATGTTGGATTGCATTCATGTTTATGTTTTTCTCTTCTCGAAAAACTGCTTTTTTAACCTGTCTCGACACCGCCTTGATACCTCCTCAATACCTGGTTATCTGTCGAGCTTCTCAAGCAATTTTCTTATCGCAATCTCGACACTTGATGGATCGATCGAGAAAGTTCCAATCTCCTCAATACCTCCTCGATACCTGGTCGATCGATCGAGCTTCTGTGCTTTAAAACTGGTTCTTGTTCCTCGACACCTATCGATACCTGCAGCTGTTGACAGCCATTTTCCTCAACACCTCCTCGACAGCTTCCTCAATACCTCTCGACACCTCAGCTGTCGAGATTTACTGAAGTGTCTATGTAAGGATTTGTCGCGATTCAGACTTCATTCCCTCGATCTCTCTCAATCTGTCCATGACTGTTCATCTCCCAAACACCCTTTTCTCACTCAAATCTTCAAACCCTATTGATTTTCGGCCTTCCCTTGGTTTCAATCACTTGGTATGTTCATTTTTCCCTTCCTTTCTCATGCATTTCAGGTTTTGAAACCTAGTTTTTGGGATTTTTGGAAATTTTTGGGGTTTTTTCGAAATTAATGAGTTTTTCTTGAAATTTTGGATTGGGTTTTTACTTAAATGTTTTCAAAATGTCATACATTGCATTCCATGTGCATTAGAATGATATTTACATGCATTTAGATGTGTGCTCTATGTTTGTGTGTTGGTAGGATTGGATTAGGCTGAGCCCATGATGTTTTTTCAATTTGCATGTCACATGATCATGTATTCCCATCCATACGTACTTCTTGTTCATAATATTTGCTATATCTGAACTGTGTTGAGACTTTTCTGATTGTCTCCCTCTCTATCTCTTTCTCCTTCTTTTACGCTAGTAATGTCTATGGCACCCAAACGTAAATCCACTCCGGCTCAGAACCCTCTGTGTTTTGGAGCTTCCTCTTCTTCTGATTATGCTCCTCTTAACCTTCGGTTCCAGGATGGAGATGCCCACAAGGCATTTTCGGAGAACTTTTCTCGACGAGGTGTTCATTCGGAACGCCAAGTCATTTTGGTGGACTTCGCTGACACTGACCTTCCCTCTGTCATTCACAGTAGGGGATGGGAGTCACTGTGTGACGTCCCAATCACTTGTCCTCTCATTCTGATTCAGGAGTTTTACTCCAACATGCACGGGATAGATCGTTCAGTACCTCTCTTTTTCACTCGCGTTCGAGGTACGCGCATCCCTGTCACACCACAGCTAGTTGCGGATGTGCTTAGAGTTCTTAGGATAGAGTTTCCTGACTATCCTTCTTGTAAGCGTCTGAGGACTGTGTCCAAAGATGAGCTCATTTTTGCCTTTTGTTAGAGCCCTGCTGATTGGGGTGAGCATCAGTACACATCATATAGGCCTTTTGCTAAAGGTCCTAGATTCCTAAACATGGTGATGAATTTTGTACTCCATCCTCTCTCTCACTACAACTCTATTACAAAGCCTCGTGTTCGATTTTTGCTATCTCTCTTAGAGCATCTTACTATAAATTTTCCCTCTCATTTTATCTTTTCTATCATAGATGTTCATCTTGATTCGGCGTCCCGTGATAAGCTCATCTTTCCTTCCGCTATCACGAGGATTTTACGCCATTTTTCTATTCCCTTTCCTGTGTCTGACCACTTCACACACATCTGTACCATAGATCCCGCTATCGTAAAACGTAGTGAGGCTCAGTTTAGGTCGATACAAATGGATTCCACTCCTCCCTCCCGTTCAACTCCATCTAGATCTGCTCCACCTACATCTGCTCATTTTTTCTCTTCGGGCGATGTATCTCTTGGAGACATCATGGCACAGCTGTAGCGCATGGATGCTCGCCTCGATACACTCTCCTCCCAGTTGTATCAGGTGAATGTTTGTGTTGGTCGTATTGCATGATGGCAGGCGACCATGGGTGGTTTTGCTCCAAAGGCTACTCCTTCACCACCTTCTCTAGCGGCTTCGAACTTTGAGGATGGTGATGATGATGACGCTTCGGATGATAATGATGGAGATGCTAGCTCTACTGATGAGATGTCTACATGCCCTTTGTCACTCGTGACAAAAAGGAGGAGTAGTTTTGGGTTATGAGAGTAGTCATCTTAGAGGGAGAGTTAGCATAGGACATTTTTGATAGGGGGAGTGTTGATATTCTTGATGGATGTAGTGAGGTTTTGATGTATCTTTTCTTTTCTATTCTTTATAGATACATTGATATTGTATATGAGGTCTTTGGACTAGTTTTACATACATTGTATTTATTTTCTTTATATATGGATGTATGTTTCTTTCACCTCTCTTTTCATGTGTTGTTTCTTTTATATCTTTATACACATGTTCTTTATACTCGTCTGCAATCTATTATTTCTGTTTCACACAAGATGCCTTGATGAGTTTTGTTTAAAGTGTTTCAGAAATACAGGTTATCAAAGTCTACTTGCCATAAACTCTCTTCTTGCAAAGTTTTTCAAGAGTTTGTGCTAGAATAGATTTTATTGTATTCAACAAGTGAATATGAGTTTAGTGATTTCTGACTTCTCTCTTATGTTCATTTGTTTGTTGTGGTTTTGTCACAGATTGCCAAAGGGAGAGATTGTTAAGACATATGTGTTTTCACTTGTTAAGAACATATGTCACTTATTTATGTAAATTGGCTAAATCCTTTGACAAAACGCACTCTACTTGTAATTGGGTAGTTCTAGGTGTTTTTAATACTTCAAGAAACAAGATTTCAAGGTCAAGTGTTGAAGTCATCAAGTCTGTCTAAGAAAAAGCAAGCTGAAGTGCAATTTCATTAAAGCTCGACACCTTCTCGATAGCTACCTCAACACCTGCTATCTGTCGAGATTTATAATTTCAGATTTTCTGATATGATTTTCTTGGGATCCGTGAATATGCTTTTGGGCCTTCTTTTCTCCAAACCCTAAACATATAAAAAGATTGTTTTAAGAGCCGTCAAGTAGGACACAAGTTGCAAAAACATTGAACAATCTGTGTTCAAGCAAATTGTGATCAAAGATGAAGTTCTTAACCTAGTTCATCTTCTCTGAAGAAGTTGCTGTGTATTTGCACCAAAGAGTTTTGTAACCAAGCATCTTCGTGATCTTCATCGTGTAGGATGAACTGAAAAACTTTGCAGCCAACCTCTCTTCCTTAAGTTGGTGTTTTGAAGTCGCGTACTGGGATCCGCGCATTGGTTAGTCACATACTTGGGAGCCATGCATCAAAGGTGGAAATTGTCACTACAGATCAAGTCCAATTGGGTATTGGGGTAAGGGTTTAACTGTAAGTTGGTAAGATACTTGGGATTCCTTTACTTGTAATCGCTTGATTTGATAATAGTGGAGTTTCGGGAGTGGTGACCTGAAAATCACCCGATGGGGTTTTTACCGTGAGGTTTTTCCCCAGTCGTAAACAAATCACCGTGTTATTTAATTTCTGCTGCATATTTAGTTTTTGGTGATTTGTTTGTGCTTTCACGCAATTGCATGATAAATTGATTAATTAATAACTTGGCTAAGTAATTAATTGGTTTAATCACAAGGGGTCATTCAAATTGTGGCCTATCAAATTAGACCCACGCTTCAATCCACCCTTCGATCCACGCTCACGACTCCTTCGATCCACGCTCCAAACCAAAAACCCACACTCCGACCCACGAAGAGAGAACAAAGAAGGGAGAATAGAGGGAGAGAAGAGAGAACAAAGGGAGACCATCAGACCATAACGGGCCATCAGACCACATTGGACCCATGACTATCGGACCACCATTGCCGAACCAAAACCATCATCGAACCGGAACCATTACCGGATCACATCCATCGGGAGAGAGAAGAGAGAAGGGAGAAAGGAAAGAGAAGAGATAACTGAAAGCGAAGAGAGAGTTGTGAGAATAAAAATCTATATATATATATATATATATATGTAATTTTTTTTTTTTTTTTTTTTACAATTCAACCATAGTGAGCTTGTATTGATACAAGCTCACTGTAGTAGTATGTCAAAAAATTTGCCATTTGAAAGCTTTGATGAAGTTGTTTTTTTGGTGTTTTGATGGTAAAATTTAGCATATACCCCTTTTAGCATCTTTAATGGAAATGTTCTTACACGTCTCACTTGGTGCTATTATGACACATAAAAACTGAGCACCATTTCTATATGTATACTTGTTCTATGTCAGTTAAGAAGCTTGAAGCTTCATCTTTTTAACAACAATAAAATACTATCTTTCTCCAAGCTTCTAGATATTGTACAAAGTTGTGGCTGAAATTGATTTAGTCAATGAAGTCTCTAGGAAATTTCGGAGAAAGAGAAATTGAGATAAACTCTAGATATTTCTAGAGAAAGAGAGAGAGGCAGAGCTTGAAGAACCAAGTACGTTTCTTTTGTAATTAAAGCCTCCCAAACCGTTCCTTCAATTACTGTCATTGTGTTTAGTGAACAAACACATTTCTGCACCACAGCTTACCAAAAAGAATCAGAGGCTGTCTTTCATGGCAAGCATAGCACGAAAATTTATCTTCAATTTTTTATGTCTGCTACACTTCCTAGGTCTATCTTCCTCTCAGCAGTAGAACACATTAGTGCAACGGCAGGAGCTCAAAGATGGAGATGAATTAGTTTCAGCTGATGCAAAATTTAGATTAGGATTCTTCAACCTTACAAGTAACAATTCCTACTTAGGAATATGGTACGATGGTGACTCTCTCACGAATGTAGTGTGGGTTGCCAATCCAAATGCTCCACTATTTGGCAATTCTGTAAGTCTTATTATTGATGACTATGGGAGTTTGAAAATTTCATACAGCAAAATGGGTCCTTCTATTTCATTAAATACAGGACAAGAAGCCAATAATTGCAATGCTGTTCTACTTGATACTGGTAACTTTGTACTACATGAACTGAATTCAGATGGAACTATGAAGAGGGACTTGTGGCAAAGCTTTGACGATCCCACTAATACACTTCTGCCAGGGATGAAACTGGGATTCAACGAAAACAGTGGACAAACTTGGTCTCTAAAATCATGGAGAAGTGATGTGGTACCTGACACAGGGGCCTTTACTTTTGGCATGAACATGGACTCTATACCTAGAAATTAGTTCAACATCATACAGCACGAGGACGAGTATTGGACAGGTGGGTTTTCGCAAGATGAGGGTTACCAACACAAGCCAATAAATGGTGTTGAGAATGCAACCGAGAAAGAAGAAATAAAGGAAAGCAATACAGAAAAGAAGAAAGAAGCAGAGCACAGATGCAGTGATGTAAACGACAGAGTTTAGAAGCAAAAGAAGAAAGGAAAGTTAAATGATTGGCACGTGAGAGTGTTTAAGTGGTGTACAGCTGTAACATTAGGATTGATTAGTTTGTTAAAAGTTAGTTAGAGCAGTTTTAGTTTCCATCTTGCTCAGTAAACATGTATATAAGGCAGAGCCTTACTGTAACTTAATTACTTCTTCATTCTAATCAATTAAAGCAAATAGTTTTCTCTCAAAGCAGTTTCTAGAAGTTCTTTTCTTTAATATGGTATCAGAGCTTAAATAGCTCATCAATGGCTTCCATCTCTAACACTGCTTCAGATTCTGGAACTCTTCCCACAAACACTTCTGATACTGCAAATCGTAGACCATCCAATCAAGCTCCTTCAATGGATGATGTGAATACCAACCCTTCGAGCCCTTAATTCATTCCACCATCTGATGTTGTTCTGGTTTCCCAACCGTTGATTGGTCCAGAAAATTATCTCAGTTGGTTGAGGGTTGTGTTTCTATCTCTCAGTGGTAGAAACAAATATGGCTTTCTTGATGGTTCAATCCTACACCTGATCTCTCTCATCCTTTGTACAATTCATGACATAGAGCAAACACCACCAGTCTTTCATGGATGGTGAATTCTTTGAGCAAGGATCTAGCTACCAGTGTCATGTACATTCACACTACAAGGGAATTGTGGATTGATATGCGTGATAGGTTTTCACAGCCAAATATTCCAAAATTCTATGAGATTCAGAAGGAAATTTTGAAGCTTTCACAAGGTTCCTTATCGATGAATTCTTATTTCACCAAATTTAAGATTTTATGGGATGAACTTGTGCATTATCAATCTTTCTCTGCCTGTACTTGTGTTTGTACTTGTGGTTCTCAAAGAAATCAACTGTGTACTCAGCAAAAGGATCAAGTTTTTCAATTTCTTATGGGACTCAATGACAATTATTCCACTGTTACTAGTCATATCTTAATCACTAAGCCATTACCTGCTTTGAATAAAGCCTATTCTTTGATCTTACAAGAGGAAAAACGTAGGCAAGTTGGTCAAGCTGATTTGGTCATTGAACCAACAGCTTTATATGCTAATAATTCTAATCCTAAGGGGTTTCAAGGTCATCAAGGTGTGACTCATGGAACTTATGGCAATCAAGGTGTGACTTATGGAAATCAGGGTGGAAAGAATGGCAATTCAGAGAAGGAGAGGCCTGTGTGCATTTACTATGGGATTGTTGGTCATGTAACATATAAGTGCTACAAACTACATGGGTACCCTCCAGGATATAAGCACAAAGGGAAGGCATTTGCTAATCAGGTTTCTAGCAATGGCTCATTTAGAAGTTTCTTTTGCAACAATGGTGGTTTTGGGAATGTTACTTCTCAGCCTATGCAAAGCTTTCCCAATCAATCTAATCTAATGCATTATACCCCACAGCCTCAATTATCCATGCCACAGTCTCAATTCAGTGCACCCCAATCTCAATTCAGTGCACTTTAGTGTCCCATCACTCAGAGTCAGTGTGAGCAACTGCTTTCATTCCTTGCTTCTTAGTCTAATGCCTCTTAGCCTTCTCATCAAGCTACCTTAGTCATGTCTCCACTAAGTGGTGTTGCTGCTACTGTAGGCCCTAGCTCTTCCATGCCTTATCTTGCTAATTTTTCAGGTAACTCTTTCTGGTTGCCTCCCAATTTTTCCCATTCCTTTTTTTCTTTTTGGCTCATATAGTTGATAGGCATGCTAATAAATCCAATGACTAGATTATTGATACTGGTGCTTTAGATCATATGGTTCATTCAGTGTCTTGCTTATTCTCTATTACTTCCACCATTAACACTTTTGTCTACTTGCCCAATGGAGAAAAGGCTTTAGTTACTCATATAGGCACAGTTCTTATCTCAGATCAACTTACTCTTTATGGAGTTTTTTGTGTACCTTCTTTTACTTTTAATCTCATCTTAGTTAGTCAACTCACTAAAACATTGTTTTGTTGTCTTGTATTCTTTGGTTCTTTTTGCTTTATCCAGGACCTGGCCAATTGGAACATGATTGGATTGGGTAAAGCATCAAAATGCCTTTATCTTATACAACAAAGTCTTCCATCATCATCTATTCTTGCTGCTTCTTCACAGATACCTATTTCATTTTCTTCTGTTAATAATACTTCTGTTAATAATGTTGATTTGTGGCATTTTCGTTTAGGGCATCCTTCTTATGCCAAAATGTCATTCCTTAATAAGTTTGTATCTTGTTTAAATACTAATAAAGTAGCTTGTTGTGACATTTGTCATTTTTCCAAACAAAAGAGGTTATCTTTTCCTAGTAGTACTCCTGTATCTCATTGTCCCTTTGATCTTGTGCATTGTGACCTTTGGGGACCTTTTTCAGTTCCAATTGTTGAAGGTTACAAATACTTTCTTACCATTGTGGATGATTACTCTAGATGTACTTGGGTTTACTTGCTCAAATCTAAGTCAGAAACACAAGCTCCTATTGAACAAGTAAACCAAAGTACTGGGATTCCTTTACTTGTAACCGCTTGTTGTGATAATAATAGAATTTCGGGAGTGGTGACCTTAAAATTACCCGGTAGGGTTTTTGCCGTGATTGGTTTTTCCCACTCGTAAACAAATCACCGTGTCAATTTATTTTTCACTGCATACTTAGTTTAATTGGTGATTTATTTATGCTACCACACATTTGCATGTTAATTTGATTAATTAATAAACTTGGCTAATTAATCAATTAATTCATCACAAGGAGTCAATTTGTTTTTAGCCTATTAAGTGGTATCAGAGCAGGCACACTCTGATTAGGGTTAATCTTTGCTGCGTTGATCCATTAACCCTTGTTTGTCCTAGATAGAGGACAATCATTAATTATACATCCTTTATTTGATAGAACTAACTATACATCCTAGAAAGTACGCATGAGAGCGTTCTTGTAGTCTTTAGATGAGAAAGTGTGGCAAGCTATAGAAATTGGCTAGACCAAGCCGAAGGAAGCGCCATTTGATTGGGATGATGCCAAGATCAAGGCAGCAAACTTCAACAGCAGGGCATTGAATGCTTTATTCAGTGCAGTCACTAATGAGGAGTTCAAGAAGATATCCTCTACTGAAACTACTAAGAAGGCATGGACCATTTTCCAGACAACCTATAAGGGAACCAAAGTTGTCAAAGATTCAAAGTTTCAGAGGCTCACTACAAGCTTTGAAGAAATCAAGATGGAGGAGGATGAGTCGTTTGATGATTTCTATGCCAAGCTCAAGGACATAGTGAATTCAGCCTTCAATCTTGGGGAAATCATTCCTGAACCCAAGATTGTGAGGAAAGTGCTTAGATCTCTGCCCAGGAGATTCCATGCAAAGATCACGGCGATCGAGGAATCAAAGCATATTGATAAGATTCCTTTAACAGAGCTGGCTGGTAATCTGCAGACCTAGGAGCTAAGGCTAACTAGAATTGGCAAGTCGGGTAAGGGCAAGAGCATAGCATTGAAGGCAAAGAGCAGTGACACTAATGAGTCTTCAGATGATAAGGATTCTAAGATGAAGTCCTACATTACATGGCAATTCAAGAAGTTCATGAAGAATGCCAATGGGAAAGGCTTCGACAATGATTGTAGGCAATCTAGTTCTTCTCAGTTCAAGAGTCAAGATAAAGGGAAGAAGGATTCTAGGGATGGCAGTCAGTACACTATTCCCACAGGACCTAAGTGCTTTAGTTGTCAAGGTTTTGGTCACATGAAACAAGAGTGTCCTACATATCTCAAAAGTATTGGGAAAAGCAAGGCAGTTGTTACTACTTTGAGTGTCACTAAGCCTGAAGATGATTCTAAAAATGAGGATGACGGAATTTTGAATGCCTTCACGGCCACTGTCAATCCTACTGAAGGGATTGTTGAAGATGTGGATGAAGAAGAGGAATTGGTGGAGTCCAAGTTTGAGAAGATGGATGAACAAGATGACATCCACCAGCCTATGCAAAGTTGTACAAGGTCTCAGAAAAGCATGAGAAGTTATATAGGTTGACCACCAAGAAGCTTAGTGATGTGGAGCTTGAGTGTGAAAAGCTTTCCATAAAGATTGATGAATCTAATTAGACTATTGGAGCACTGAGATTTGAGAACAACTTCTTGGCTGAGAAGATTAAGAAGCTTGAGGCAGAACTGTTCCAAGTCAGAGTTCATCTGGAAAGGACTTTAAGTGCAAAGCTTGACGAGATGCTCAACATTCAAAAATCTGCTTTAGATCGAACAGGTTTAGGGTATGGTTTCTCTTCTTCAAATATTGCTTCTACTAATTCTACTATTTTGGTTCATTCTACTAATAATGTTGAAATTAAGAATAATGATGTTAAAACTAATTTAGCTAGTGAGAACATAGACAATGGTATATTTATCTTAGGAGCACCCCTTAAGTAGGATAAGAAAGAATTAAAAAATCCTAGGGCTAAGAAGGCTAACTCTTAAAAACCTAAACAGAAGAAGCAGCATTTTTGTCATCATTATGGAGCAGTTGGTCATACTTAACCAAATTGCTATAAATGGTTAGCCACTCAACAGAGCAATGGCATGATAGCATCAGGAAGATAGAATCAGCTTTAATCCTCTCTTGCTCCCCTTGGAGATCTTTTCAATGCTCTCATGTTCCTTTCGAACTTGAACAATTTCAATTCTTCTCTCTCACCATTGGATCAAGGATTTGCTAAACGGAAAGGTTCTTCCAAGGTGTGGAAGGAAAAGGGCTCCAGGTGATTCTATCACTTTTTTTCTTTCTTCTTGTTTTTGCTTACATTACTTGTGTGTTTTGCTTTCAAGTTCTGAGTTAGTCTAGTTTTATGCTTTGCTTTTTTTAACATGTTTTTGTTTTGTTTTCAGTTTTATTTTTATTTTTTCATATAAAATTAAAAAAAAAAAATGAAAATCAGAAAAATACAAAAACAATGTGTGTTTTGTGTACATTGGTACTTGTGTACCTTGGATGACCATTGAAACAAAGTTTTCTAAACTTTGTATCTTTTGTAGCTTAGATGAGCATTTCTATGCACAACTAAGAAAGTGAACTTTTTGGCTCTTGTTTGCGATCAGTAAGATTAAGTAATCTCTTGTACTTAACACTTGTATCACTCTTTTTGATGGGAAAGACTAAAAAATCCTAAGAGAAAGGCATAAATAACCATCTCACCACTGTTGCCCGCCAATCGTGAATGACATCTATATGCTTTGGCATAGCAAAAGTGCAATGTCAATGACATTTGTATTCTTCAACATAGCAAAATTGGAATGTTAAATGCTTAACATAATTGGGTATTTCTTTTCTATATCTTATATACCCATGCATAATTTGCTCAAAAGAAAAATATGCAAAGAAAAATAAAAGTAAAAAGATCAAAATACTTTAAATATGATTTCAAGCGTGTATTTTAGGAGATGTGGGAGCTATAGGATGTACCTCAAAGGTGATAGTCATCAAATAGTTATGATTGTGTGTGAGTTAAAGTGATTTTCTCATATCTCAAATCGTCATAACATGTATACACTTATGCAATCTTGCAATGTTTTTCACACACAACACGCAATATTCTTTGCTACTCTTGATATATGTGCAGGTACAATGTGATTTAGCCATCACAAGGTTTTACATGTGTTAATGTATGCTCACTAAACTATCTTGACTTGTTTTTGAAATATAAAATTAGTTAGACTTGTTTTGTGTGTGTGTGTGTGTGTGTGTTTTTTTGGGATCTATGTGCTTAAAATTGTTGTTGAGAGATGATTTTGAGAGCTTAAAATGTTGTTTGGATAATTGATTGAGTTATATGCTTGATTGCATTCATATCTGTGTTTTTCCTTTCTTGAAAAACTGGTTTTTAGTAATCTTGACAGATCCTTGACACTTCCTCGACACCTGGCTTATCTGTCGAGCTCTTAAGCTGTTTCTTATTACAATCTCGACACCTACTCGACAGCTACGTGGATCGATCAAGAAAGTTCCTGGATCCTCGATAGCTTCTCGACACTTAGTGGATCAATCGAGTTTCCTTTTGGCTTTCTATTGATTTGTCCCTCGATAGATCCTTGACAGTTGCATTTGTCGACGTCTTTTTTTTCTCGACACCTGTCTTAACACCTCTCGACACCTCTATTTGTCGAGCTTTACTGACCTTCTATATAAAGGTTCAACGTGATTTCCCTCTCACTTTTCTCAATCTCTCTCTTGACAGATCCATCCTTTCACCTCTCTAAACACTCTCTATCACTCCAAACCTCTTTCCAAGCAATTTCCAAGCTTTCTCAAGTCTTTTTCTTCACTTGGTATGTTTCTATCTCTCATTTACATGCATTTTTTCATGTTTTGACACCTAGGTTTTGGGGTTTTTCAAAATTGTTGAGTGTTTGTTGAAATTTTGGGATGGGTGTTTGCTTAAATGAGTTTAAAATCTCATACATTGCATCACATATGCATTATAACAGTATTACCATGCATTTAGATGTGTGCTAGTAGGATTGGATTAGGCTGAGCCCATGATGCTTTTTATATTCCATATCACATTTTCATGCTTTTCCCATGCATACGTACTCTCTTTTCAATATACTTGTTATATTTTGAAATCTGTTAGGACTTTTTTGATTGTCTTTCTCTCTCCCTCTCTTTTCTGTTTACGTTAGTCATGTCTATGGCACCTAAATGTAAGTCTACTTCATCCCGAAACCTTCTTCGTTTCTGGGCATCCACTTCATCTGATCCTACTCCATCACATATTCGGTTTTGAGATGAGGATGCCCGTAAGGCCTTCTTGGAGAACTTTTCTCAATGAGGCATTCATTTGGAACACTGAGTCATTTTGGCAAACTTCGCCGACACTGACCTACCCGATGTCATTAACAGTCGAGGTTGGGAGTCACTATGTGACGTCCCGATCACGTCCATCCATGCTGATTTAGGAGTTTTACAAAACCCTACGGTGTACAAACACAGCAACTTCTACAAGAGAGAGATGAACTAGGGAAAATTCTGTCTTTAGTCATAATTTGTATGAACAAAACTTTGCTCCACACTTATACAATTTGTGTCACCTTTGACGGCCCTTAAAATAATCTTTATATATGTTTAGGGTTATGAGAAAAGAAAGCCCAAACATATACCCATAGATTGGATTGAAATCAACCCTGAAAACCTGAATTTCATAAACCTTGATAAATAGCCAACTATTGATTTAGCTGTTAAGCCACAGGCTTCAGCAGCTTTTAAACCTCAATAGATGCTAGTTGTCAAGCTAGCTATCGAGCTTTAAAATCCAACACTTTCTCACTTGATTCTTGGACAGACTTGCATAGTTTTAAGACTTGAACTTGAAACCTTGTTTTTTGAAGCATTAAACACATCCTAGATCTACCCAATTACAAGTAAAGTGCGTTTTGTCAAAGGATTAGCCAATTACATAAAATAGTGACATATGTTCTTAACATTGAATCACATATGTCCTAACAAACTTGAAACCTTGTTCCTTGAAGTATTAAATACATTCTAGATCTACCTAATTACAAGTAAAGTGTGTTTTGTCAAAGGATTAGCTAATTACATAAAATATTGACATATGTTCCTAACATGACACACATATGTCCTAACAATCTCCCTTTGGCAATCCATGACAAAATCAAAACAAACAAATGAACAGATGAGAGAAGTCATAAATCACTCAACTCATTATTCACTTGTTGAATATAATAAAACCTATCCTAACACAAACTCTTGAAAAATTTTGCAAGAAGAGAGTTTATAGCAAGAAGACTTTGACAATATGTATTTCTGAAACACTTTAAACAAAATTCATCACGGCATCTTAGTTTGAAACAGAAATAGCATACAATAATATAAGAAGCATGTGCATAAAGAGAAAAAGAAAACAACACATGTAAAGATATGTGAAAGAAGTGTAATAACAACCTCATCATATATATAACATCATAAGTACAAGGTTTGCTATCACAATGTAAGAACAATGTATCTTTAAAAGAAGAAAAGAAAGAAAATACATAAGTCCTCACTACATCCCTCAAAAATATAGACACTCCCCCTAAAAAAAATATCATATGTTAACTCTCCCCCTAGGTATATAACTACTCTCATATCCAAAACTACTCCCCCTTTTTTGTCACAAGTGACAAAGGGTAAGTAAATCAAGTAGACATCTCATCATCATTGGGTGAGCTAGCACTATCGTCCTCATTGCCATCATTATCAGAGTCACCATCGTCGTCCTCGTCCTTTGAAGCCTCTGGAGAAAGAGAGGGAGACTCGATGAAATCAATAAGGCGAGCCTGCCGTCGAGCAATATGGCCAACATGGGTGTTTACTTGACACAACTCATCACTGAGAGTGTCAAAGCAAGCATCCATGCGCTGAAGCTGTGCCATAATTTCATCAAGAGTCAAACCACCCACAAAAGAAGAGGGAGAAGAGGTGGATGGAGCTGAAGAAGCCAGAGGATCTGCTATCTCGATCTACATTTGCCTCGAGCGAAGTTGAGCATCACTCCGTCTAATGGTAGCAGCGTTAATGGCACCTATGACGAAGAAGGGATTAGAAGCTAGATAGGAGACAGAAAAATGCCAAAGGATCCTCGTGATAGTCAAATAAAAAATGAGCTTATCACAGGTCACCATATCCCTATAGACATCTATAAGGGATAGAATAAAGTGAGAAGGGAAGTCAATGGAAATGTCCTCTAAGAGAGATTTAAAAAAAAAAAAAAATCAAGCACGAGGCTCTATGATAGTGTTATAGTGAGACAAGGGATGAAGAATAAATGTTATCACCATGTTAAAGAATCTCTGACCTTTAGCAAAGGTCAAGCATCGGGTGCTTTGACGATCACCCCATAAAGATGGTGTCCCATAAAATAGAGACATGAGTTCATCTTTGGATACAGTCCTCAGACAATCGTGACCAGGGTAGTCAGAATGCGCTACCCTAGGAATGTGTAGCACCTCAGATATAAAATCTGGAATGACTACAATGCGCATACCCCTAAAGTGGGTGACAAACTGGGTTATAGAAGTATTAAATCCATGCATGTTGGAGTAAATCTCTTGTATGATCACAAAAAGGCACGTGACCGGGATGCCGCACAGTGACTCCCAATCCCGACTGTAGATGACAGTGGGAAGGTCAGTATCAAAAAAATCCGATAAGATGACTTAGCGTTCCAAATGAATGCCTTATCTAGAAAAGTTCTCCGAAAAGTCCTTTCGGGCTTTATCATCACGAGACCAAACGTGAGATGGAGTGGTGTTAGAAGAAGAAGATGCCCTAAAACGAAGAGGGTTATGGGACGGAGTGGATTTTCATTTAGGTGCGATGAAGCAACTAACCGAAAGAAAGAGAACGGGAGAAAGAGAAACAAGAAGAAAAGCACCAATAACATCAATATGTAAGAATATAAAGAGCTAAAGGTATGTATGCATGAAAAATGCATGAACATGTGACATGCAAACTTAAAAACATCATGGGCTCAGTGCAATCCAAACCTTTCAACACACATCATTGCAATAATATAGACACACATCTAAAATGCATGATACATTGTTATAATGTAGATGTGATGCAATGCATGATGTTTTAAAATCATTTAAGCAAAACCCAATCCAAAAAATTTTGCAAAAATCTCATCAATTTTGAAAAAACCCAAATATTTTCCAAAAACCCAAAACTTAGGTCAAAATGCATGAAATGTATGATAAAAGCATAGAAAGAAGATCATACCAGAGTAAAAATGCAAGGATCGGATCGAAGAATGAGTGAGGAATGTGAAGAGGTTGAGTTTGAGGAGATTTGGAGTGAGATAAGAGAGGATCTATCGAGAGAGATCGGTGAGAATGAGAGAAAATTGCGTTGAAAAGTATATATAGACAAATCATAAATCTTGATGGATCGAGAGGTGTCGAGAGGTTTTGAGATTTAAAACACATGAATTAGCTGTCGAAGAGCTATCGAATATCTGTTGAGAGTTGTCCACAACACAAAGAGTCTAGATAGATCAAGAAGCTATCGAGAATCTATCGAGCATCCAGAAAGTTTCTTGATGGATCGAGTAGCTATCAAAAAGCTATCGAGAATGCGATAAAAAGTAGCTAAAAGGGCTTGATAAATAGCCTAGCTGTCAAGAGATATCGAGAAGCTATTGAGATTGCTTAAAAATAGTTTTTCAAGGAGAGAAAAACATAGATATGAATGCAATCAAGCTTGCTATACAACCAAAGATCGAAGCAACAATTTAGGCTCTCAAAATCATCTCTTAACAAGAAAAATCTCAAGCACATAGATCCAAAACACACACACACACACACACACTAAAAAAGTCTAACCAATTTTATATTTCAAAAACAAGTTAAGACAGTTTAGTGATCATACATGAACACATGTATTCCTTGTGATGGCCAAATCACATTGTACCTGCACATGTATCAAAGGTAGCAAAGAATATTGCGGGTTGTGTGTGAAAAACATTGCAAGATTGCATAAGTGTCTACATGTTATGAAGATTTGAGATATCATAAAATCACTTTAACTCACACACAATCATAATTGCTTGATAGGGACTATCATCTTCGAGTTACATCCTATAACTCTTACATCTTTAAGAAGACACGCTTGCAATCATATAAAGCATATTTATTCTTTTTGCTTTTTATTTTTCTTTGCATATTTTTCTTTTAAGCAAACCATGCACGGGCATATAAGAGATAGAAAAGAAATACCCAATGATGTTAAGCATTTGACATTCCACTTTTGCTATGCTGAATCATACAAATGTCATTTCATGATTGGCGGGCAATAATAGTGAGATAGTTATTTATGCCTTTCTCTTAGGATTTTCTAGTCATTCCTATCAAAAAGAGTGATACGAATGTTAAGCACAAGAGATTACTTAATCTTACTCATTACAAACACGAGCCATAAAGCTCACTTGCTTAGTTGTGCATAGAGATGCTCATCCAAGCTACAAAAGATACAAAGTTTAGAAAACTTTGTTTCAAAGGCCATCTAAGGTACCAATGTACACAACCACACACTGTTTTTGTATTTTTATGATTTTTCAATTTTTTTTAAAAATTTTCGTGAAAAACAAAATAAAGCAAAACTGAAAATAAACAAACAAAAACATGTTAAACAACGCAATGCATAAAACTAGATTGACTCAAAACAAGAAAGCAAAACACACAAGTAAAGCAAAATCAAAAACACAGAGAGAGAGAGAGAGAGATGACATAATCACTTCGAACCTTTTTCCTTCCACACCTTGGAAGAACCTTAATTTCCTTTGTACGAACCCTTAAGCCAGTAGTGAGGGGGAAGAATTGAAATTGTTCAAGTTTGAAAGGAACATGAGGGCTTTGAGAAGATTTACAAAAGGAGCAAAGGAGGTTGGAAACATATTCTGGTTTCCTGATGAGATCATACTGTTGCTCTGTTAAGTAGCTAACAACTTATAGCAATTAGGTCGAGTATGTCTAGTTGCTCCACAATGATAACAAAGATACTGTTTCTTTTGTTTAGGCTTTTAAGCATTACCCTTCTTAGCCTTAGGGTTTTTATTCTCTTTCTTAACAAGTTTAGGGGGTGCTCCTAAGATAGATTTACCATTGTCTGTGTTCTTACTAGCTAAAAATTTTTTTGACATCATTATTCTCAGAAACAACATTATTAGTAGGAGAAACAAAAACAAGAGTACTAATAGAAGCTATACTAGGAGAAGAGGAATCATACCCTAATCTGGTTTTATCAAAAATAGATTTCTATAAACAAAGCATTTCATCAGCTTTGCACTTGAAATCCTTTCTAGCTGAGCTCTGACTTGAAACAGCTTTGCCTCAAGCTTTTTAGTCTTTTCAGCCAAGAAGTTATTTTCAAATCTTAGTGCTCCAATGGTCTGATTGGCTTCATCAAACTTTGTGGAAAGCTCTTCTCGATCAAGTTCCAAATCACTCGGCTTCTTGGTGGCCAGCCTATATAGTTTCTCATGCTTCTCAAAAACTTTATACAACTTTTCATAGGCTGTATAGATATCGTCTTGATCTTACATTTTCTCGAGCTTAGAGTCCTCCAAGTCTTCTATCCATGACAAACATGGGTCAATGGATCACACAGCAAAGATTAAAACTTCAGAGTGTGCCTGCTCTTATACCACTTGATAAGCCAAGAATGTATTGACCCCTTATAATGAATTAACCAATTAATTAGTTAAGTTGATTAATTAATTAGATTAACATACAATATGCATGACAACACAAATAAATCACCAAAAAAAACTAAAAATGCAGCAGAAAATAAATGGATACGGTGATTTGTTTACGAATGGGGAAAACTTACATAGCAAAAACCCTGCCAGATGATTTTAAGGTCACCATTCTCGAGAATCCACTATTATCACAACAAGCAGTTACAAGTAAAGGAATCCCAATACCTTATACCAACCTAAAGTTAAACCCTTACCCCAATACCCAATTGGACTTGTTCTGTAGTAACAATCTCTCGTTTTAATGCTCGGCTCTCAATACGTGACTAACTAATAGATGCGCGGATCCCAGTACGCAATTTAATCACCAACTTGAGAAGAATATTGGCTACAAAGTTCTTCAATTCATCACACGATGAAGATCATGAAGCTCCTTGGTTACAAAACCCTATGGTTTACACAGCAGGTTCTTGAAGAGAAAGATGAACTAGGGCATATGTCCCCGATTCACAATATGCTTGTAAAAAACTTTTGCATTAAGTTGCATCAGCTGCGACGGCCCTTAAAACAAGTCTTATATATGTTTAGGGTTGTGAGAAAAGAAAGCCCAAACATCTATTCACGGATTGGAGTGAAATCAGTTCTGGAAAACTGAATTTCATAAACCTCAATAGATAACTTATCTGTCGAGAAGCTATTGAGCATTAGGCTTCAGCAGCCTTTTAAACCTTGATAAATACTAGCTGTCGAGTTTTATAATCCAACACTTCTTCACTTGTTTCTTGAATAGACTTGCATAGTTTTAATACTTGAACTTGAAACCTTATTCCTTGAAGTATTAAACACATCTTAAATTTACCCAATTACAAGTAAAGTGCGTTTTGTCAAAAGATTAGCTAATTACATAAAATATTGACATATGTTCCTAACATAACACACATATGTCCTAACAATATTTCTTGCTTATAATTGATGTAGAACATGTGCTAAGAACATGACTTTGATGTGTAGGCTTGATAATCTAGATGCTTACGAAAGACCTTTGTAGAAAATAGATAAAATCAACTCCATTGATTTTTTAACTAGTAGATCAATTGCCCTAAGTTTTGTCTTGAGATGCTTGAGAATCACCCAAATTTACGAAATAAACTAAAACAATGAGATGAAAACAAAAGTTATCGAATATAATAACTACCATAGAGTCCTAGTCCTAACTTAAAAAATAAATAAAATAATAAAATAAAATTAGAGAATCTCAGAAGATTTGACGGATCATTATGTCAACGCCTGTTAGGAGAGCTTATACACTACAAGAAAAAAGGTCTATTACAACGGAAAAAATCGTTGCAATAACTACAAAGTCGTTGCAATAAGGTGTTATTGCAACGACGAAAAAGTTGTTGCAAGCCGTTGTAATAAACTCCGAGGCAATAGGTTTATACAACAAAAAAATCTCGTTGCAATAAATCCTAAATATTGCAACAAACAAGTTGATGCAATAACTTCTTTATTACAACAAATAACTTTGTGGCAATAGCTTATTGCATCAAAAGTTTTGTGAAAAATGTCATAACTTATTACAACAAACAACCTTGTTGCAATAGGTTGATTTTTAAAAAAAATAATAATTTGTCTATTACCCTATCATGCAATATAGGCATTATAAGATAGTATAAAACATTATATTTAAGAACTACAATTTAAAGATACAAATTAAATGAATGCAAAAGTCAAAGTACTCCATCAAATTGATACGTCCAAGAACACAAATATACACATAACTTGTTTAGTTAATTACGATCAAACACATAGTTTCAAAAGTAAATATACACAAATATATACACAACTTGTAAGAAAAGTTCCCTTCAGAAAGTGATATCCATGCATGTTTCACAGCCGCTTCATTGGTCTCCACCCTATACAATTGAAAAAAATAAATAAATAAGTATAAATTGAGGACCAAATTTATAACACTCTATTACTGGTAATTTCTAAGCATAGAAATTATCACAAAAATTCCATTTAAAACCATGACATGAGCTCCAAAAAATACCTAAAGATACCAACATTGAGACAAATGTAAACACAAGAGTGATCATATACAACAACAACAACAACAACAACAAGAAGCCTTAAATCCAATTTGAACAAGTAAAACAATTCAGTCCTTCCAACTTGAATAGATTAATCCCACATGCTTGCACAGAAATAAGTTCCCAAACAGTCAGACAATCAATTCAGCAAAACAGTATTTTTAACTCAATCAAAACATTCCAACCTGAACAGATTGATCCCACATGCTTGCACAGAAATAAGTTGTCAAAAAGTTAGACAATCAACTCACCAAAACAGAATTTTTACTCAATCAAAAGAAACTATATGAAACTAAATAACCATATATATATATATATATATATATATATTGTCAACAACCACCATCAACAAAACGACCTACTTCCACAACCCACGACCAACAAAACAACCCACCAAAAATTTATATAAGATAGGTGTACCTGAGATTGGTTAGCTAGTATTGCCAGAAATTCCTCACGCATAGTTTGTCGGAGTCTTTGAAACTGTACTTCCATTTCTGCATGTTCAACCGCCCTTTTAGCGCGTTCTGCTTCAAATTTTGCTTCTATTTCTGCACGTTCAGCTAGTACTTGGATAATTATAAAATGAATTACATGGTTCTATTTTGTTTCACATCAAACAAAAAAAATCACAATTTTTAGCTGCTAAGATGGAAGCCACATACAACAAAAAATGGCATGTTCAAGTTAGAAAAGGGAAGGGAAAGAAGGGGATGGTTAATTAAATACAACCAGAAGGGAAAAATCAAATTCAAATATACCATTTGAACATAAGAATACCCATCTAATCTGTTTCTTTCGTCATTTTCCACATGCATGAACCAAAAAATATGTTAATTTAGCTCATAAGCAAACAGAATATACACTTTCAAATTCCTCCATGCTGGGTAGTAAGCATGTGACAAAGTTTAACTTAACACACATATATATACACTGATATATCTTCTTTTAGTAAAAGCTATATCTGTTTGACAAAAAGCAGGTCAAATGAGAGTGTGACAATCACTTTCACTTTCTCTCTGTACCTCTAAACTATCTCTGAGCACCCCCTCACATTCAATTTGGGGGTGCAAACTGCCATAAAATCTGTTGGAAAGAATGTTAGGTCTTTGACACTTTTTTTAGGGTTTTTTAAAAAATGGTAGAAATAGTAACTAACCAATCAGGGTGTGTGACCCAAAAGCAAGCTAACATGTTAGAAGATTCAGGTATTTCAAATGAACAAGAACTCAAGAAGCCAATAAAATTAGCAGCCAAGAATCTAATCAATACAATGCCCATTGGATTATGGTTTGAAAAAAATGGTTATCTTCACAAGGTATCAATAGAGTGGCGGTGTTATTTGTGGACTAGTCTAGAAGCATGGAGCCAAGGGCCCCCTGGCCGCAATGCCCTTTTTTTCTTCTCAATTGTAACATTTGTTTTATTTTATTTTATTTTTATAATTATTTTATATCTTTTTTTACTTACATTTTGTTAACATTAAATAAATACTAGTTTTATTTTTAATAGTATATCAAGTCCAATACTAGCAATAAACTAAAGTGAACTAGTGCAAGTCTCCACCATATACGACACTTTCAATAAACTAAACAAAAAGAAAGAATATATATATATATATATATATATATATATAGCAATAGAACAACCAAAAACATCAACATCCAAGAGTCTAGCATTCAGGAAAAAACTAACCTTGATCGTGTTAGTCCACTTGCTTAACTACTTGCTTTTGAGGACAAGCTTCTAATCTTCCCTTGCCTACCTTGTTGTGATCTGGTGAGGATGCAAAAGCCTTGGAATTATTCATATCTAAAATGCTAGGATGCCATTAAAGTAAACAAAAAAAGCAGTGACCATTGATATCCTGATTGACTGCCTAAGGACCATGTACATTACACTAACAAGATTTGGTCTAATAAAGCTCAGCATGCATTAGTGGGAAACATAAATTTTAAAGGGGTTCATCAGCCAGAAACAACTCACCTTTCTTTGTTCTCGATGAAGTGATAGCCTACAATAATAAATTCCATGAAACATTAGAAACATAATAACTTCATAATATTGAAGCCAGAATGTTCAAACTAATAGGACATGCAAATATCATGCATGACAACCCAGATTAAGAGGACCATTCCCACAATAATACATTATCATTTGATTTACTGGAATGTTGGAAGGAGAGGTTTGCTACTCCTCTTAACAGTGATATTTGGGATGCAATACCAATGTGCATTATGTGGACTATTTGGAGAGGGTAAAACAGATCTTAGGAAAATGCTTTTACGGTCCTTTTTTAAATGGATGTCTGATTTAACAGACCTTTCTGGCTCTAAATTGTGACAAGTTTATCGGTTGTTGCACTTTTTCTTGACATTGATGCCATTTAAGTTAACATCCTGTGAACTAGTTAGTGATTTTCTTTTTCAATAAAGTTTATTAATTTATCAAATGCCCCAAAAATCATCTTAAATATATGTGAGTAAAGGCAAAGAAAATCATACAGCTACACGCTTAAAAACCCACTTAAACAACCAAAATTCAAATTTAAAATAAAAACAAAGTTCACTGACCCCCTATAGTGCACTTGGATTCAACAAAACAACTACATAACTCCAAAAACATGAAGAAGAAAAAAAATTATTTCTCACTCACTAACACATTATAAAGCATAGATCTTTGGACTGAGCACTCTACTAATCCATACATTCATCAATAAAATCTTCGAAGACTGGATTCTAAAGCAACAAAACATATATCTCTGCATGTATATTAATTTGAATATAACCTATCAATACACAGAAACCACACACAAATACAGCCCCAATTATATAGTTAAAAAAAAAAAAAAAAAGTTCACTATATCCCTACAATGCAGTTGGATTCAGCAGAACAACTATATAACTCCAAAAACATGAACAAAATCTTTTCCCACTCACTAACAGTGTAAAGAATAGATCTTTGCACAGAGCATTCTATAAATTCAAACTACACATATAATTTGAATTTAAAAAAAACACAAGTTTAACCTTACATTCACCAATAAACCTTCAAAAATTAGATTCCAAAATAACAACACCTATATTCTTGTATCAGTCTACTTGATTCCACTTCACTGCTCAAAATCCAAAGTAAAATTTCGTTTTTTTTTTGCTAAGTCTTCTCTAGAAACAAATTAATAAAAATTAAATTTAAAGAGAAGCAAAAGATTATACCTGCAAATCAGAGAAATTTCTCAAGCCAACCGGAATGAGAGATTGAAATTCCTCAAAGAAAACCCAGTAAAGGAGAATGAACTCCTCTGCTGCTCCTCAAATCACAATCTTCAATAATCTCTCATCTTTGCCTCCTTCAAATCTCATGTTTTTTTTTTTTTGGACAGTTTCTGGTTGTTTGCGTGAGAGAAACCAAATTCAAGCCAGTAGAGATAAACTTCAAAATTGAGATACGGTATCATGGATGGAGACAAACACGGAACTGAGAGGATATGGAGAAAACGGAATAGATGAGAAAAAACTGGGAAAATAATTCACTTTTCCCGCTCCCCAATTTTTTCTCTCAAATAAAACTTTCCCGCTACCCAATATCTTGTCCCGTGAAATAATGCAACAATATCCGGCTCAACACTATTGCACTGCCTTGTTTTACTCTCACTGATGCTTTACTGTTACTCACTTATGCTTTGTGTAAAAAAATTCTTAAATATTATGGGAACCTTTTCTGTATTTAACCCATTTTTTAATTGGCACAAACCAATGTCCGCCCACTCCACTTGTATTTTTTTTTCTTTTAAATTCACAAATGGTTGAATGGGCATAAAAAAGAAAATATTGGATTGTCAATTATGCTTAGAATTTAATATTTTTTATTTGCATTATGAAAGTTATGACATAAGAAATGTATTTGAAATATAATTCTTTATATTTATTTGGATTATTTTAGGTAATTTTGCAATTTTTACTAATTTAATATATTTATTTATCTTTTAAATAATTATTATATTAATTATAATGTTATCACAGTTCGACCTCAGTTAAACCTTGGTCCGACCTTAAAAACTTTGAACCGTTCTCTTTTCAAGTTGTTTGAACGATCCGGGTCTAAAAACCATATTTATCACATCAACAAGTGTGAAATGTTTTGTCAAATTTTGTGTCTACCCTAATCACCAAAAAAACGGTTTCTATATCCTGCGCACAAGATTCACAATAGACTACAAAACGGGCCAAAAATTTATTTATCTTTTAAATAATTATTATATTAATTATAACGTTGTCACAATTCGACCTCAGTTGAATCTTGGTCCGACCTTAAAAACTTTGAACCTTTCTCTTTTCAAGTTGTTTGAACGATTTGGGTCTGAAAATCATATTTACCACATCAACAAGTGTGAAATGTTTTGTCAAATTTTGTGTCTACCCTAATCACCAAAAAAACGGTTTCTATATCCTACGCACAGGATTCACAATGAGTGCTACAGCTTGGGCCTATCGGCCCAAGCCTCCGCTCCATGGACTAAGCCTCAGAAAATCTGCCATTAAAAATCATGCAACATCATTTTGGGTCGGGTCAGGTCGTCATCCGGATCAAACACAACTAAACTCCACATAGCCCAACAGTTTATATAGTATTTAATTTTTTTTTTTACGTCATATTTAGAGAGTGAGAGATAGAGAGAAATATGATAAGATAGTGTTCAATTGATGGAGTGTGGTCATGAGTCGTCAAACATGAGTTTTAGCCATTGGATTAGACCATGAGATAGAGAAAGTTCACATCATCGATTTTCGGACATGGGTTTATGGGGAAGAATGATTTTCGGCATGGATCTACAGGGAATATAGGTTTTTGGCTTGGGTTTTTGGCCATGGGTTTTAGGGAAGAAGAACATGAAAAAAGTGTGGAGATTTTGGGTGTGGCATGTTGTGGGTCTTTGGAGATTTCGGGGTGTGGCTAGCTAAGACTTTGAAATTTGATGATTTTGCTTGTGTTTGAGAAAATATGGGCTTTGGGATTTATTATTTTGTATTTAAGCTAAATTTTTTGGGTTTTTTGTGTATGTTTTCGAAGAAAATTTATAGGTTTATGGGTTCGTTGGAGATTGGTTTGTTTACTGGGTTTATGGGTTTGAAGGGGTGTCCACGGGTCAGTCTGGGTTTGGTTTGTGCCCAACCCGTGACCGACCTAACAGAATCGAGTGAAGGAAGTTCAAACCTGTCGCTGACCGGAGAGGGAGTCAGATTAGAGTGGTCGGATTCGTGCCAGAAAGTGGTCAATTCGGTACAAACCGTCCACGGTGGAAAAATCCAGCCTAAATAGTTTATTTTAGACAAAATTTTGCCAGATCTGGCGGAGATCTCACCAGATCTGGTGAGATCTCGCTAAATCTGATGAGATTTCCACCAAATCTGGTTGAGATCTCACTAGATTCAGTGAGATATCCCCAGGCATAAATCTCGTCGGATCTAAAGTATTTTGACCAAAAACTTGCCAAAAAAAGTTTGAATCGTCGGATTTTGGTAAGGTTCCGATCAAGTTGGTTGAGGCGAGGTTTAGAGGAAAGAACCCGCCAACCAACCCACCGAAGTTGGTTTATTGGATCTGTAACCTGCCGCCGATCGTTGGAGCCGGTTTTTGGGATCTATAACTCACCGCCGACCGCCGGAGCTCTCGGGTCAGTTGGACATGTCTTGATTTGAGGAAGAACATGAAGAACATGTTCTTATGTTCTTCCTAAAAAAAAATAATAATGAAAAGCAACAAAAAAATATTTTATTATTTAATTTAATTAGATTGAAGGTTTGCTACGTAGACAATTTCCATTATTGAGATGACAGTAGTGACCAAAATGGTAATGATTTTTGATTTTGAGGAATCAACATAGGCGCTCCAAAAAAGTAGAGACCAAAATGAAAATTGGCTCAAAATATAAGGACCAAAAGTGTATTTTTGCCTTAAATATATAAAAAGCCTCAATTTCAGCTTTTGCCTTAAACCCCCAAATGCATCAAGCCGTCCTTGACCTCTATTACAACAACTTCATTTGATGTGAAACAAGTATTACCTATTACAACAAAATATTTTGATGTGAAATAAGTGGTTACTTATTGCAACAACATTATTTTGATGTGAAATAAGGTTTAACTATTACAACAACACATTTAGATGTGACAAGGTAATTCTTGCAACAATCTTAAATTGATGTAATACATTTAAGTTACTATTACAACAAAAAGTATATTTTTCATCTATTACAACAATATATTTTGATGTGAAATAAGTGGTTACTTATTGCATCAATATATTTCAAAATAAAATAAGGTTTAGTTATTACAACAACACATTTAGATGTAACACGGTAATTCTTGCAACAATCTTAATTGATGTAATAAATTTAAGTTACTATTACAACAAAAAACAACTCACAGATGCAATAGTATATATATTACTCCAATTATTTTTGTTGTTGTAATATTACTTGTTGTAATAGGTCTTTTTTCTTGTAGTGATATGACATGTAGTTTTGTAAATTTAAAGACAAACGGCCGGTAGCATAGACAGGACGGAGCCATGTACATGGCCCAAAATTTTGAAATTTTCCTATATATATATATATATATATATATACACACACACATAATTATTTTAATGTTTTCAAAATTTAGCGAACAAAAATAAGAGTTAGCACCGCCATATATTTGAATTAATCCAATGATGCTCTTAAAAAAAAATAATTGGTCTAATAGTTATAAAAACGTAACTTTATTTTTTCAATTTTATTTTTTATTGTAAAATGTACTCATAAATCTGTTAAATATTTGATAAAGTTTGATACCAAACATGTTTGGATCTATCTTTTTCAACCTATTATGTAGCGATTAACAAGTCATTGACTTATTAGAAAAATCTTATCACCAAAACTATATATGAAATGTCTCTTTAGTTACCACATAATAGGTTAGAACAAGATAACTTCAAATATGTTTAAAGCATAACTATTTCTCCAAGTTTTGGATTAATCATGTTTTTGAAAATTTCACTAGTTCAGTTAAAAGATTTTTTTACTTATTTTAGTATAAAATATGATAATTTGTATTGAAAGGAAAGTTTTAAAGAATTTCACACTAAAAATGAATTTTATTTTATAAAAGATCGTCATCAAACATATTTTTTATTGAAAATACTATGCAATTTTTTTTTTTTTTGGTTGGGTGTGTGTATATATATAATTTATCAAATAAAAAAGCATGTGTGTGTGTATATATGTGTGTGTGAGGAGTTGTCTTAATAAATATATTAGTGCCGCAACTTTGCCCTCCAAACAAAAATTCCTGGCTCCGGCCATGCATAGGAATAATCTTATAGTGGAGTTAGTTACCACCTGGGAAGCTGACTTGGAGTTTTTTATGCTATTGCTACATTATAGTTGCTTTTTTTCTTTTTTTTTTTCTTTTTTTTTTTTTTTTTTTGGAGAATGATTATAGTTGTTGCTAGTTTATTATTATTTTCCGTCTAACTCTGTTACTAACTTAGTATATAAACAAACTGAGCTTGTAATTCACTTTAAGCTTAATGCAATATATTCATTCAATCTTAATAAAGCACAAACAGTACATGCATCTTAATACATAGTAAATGATTAGAAGAAGAAAAACGAAAAAAAAAAAAATACTATTGCTAGTAGAATGGTAAAAATTTGTTTGTCAGTGCAGCAAAGCCAAATAGGTGGTGGATATGGCTCATTGTGGCAGTAGGAGTCGTCATTATCATCTTGTTCTTCTTCTTATGCTACGCAAAAATAAATAAATAAACGCGTAGCGGAAGGTAATCAACGCTCTTGCTATAAATTTTGTTAGATATATTGCTGATAATCAAGTAGTAACAAAATTCCAATTAATACTTTGCATTGCATTTATGTTAAGTAGGGGAGAGAAAAAGGAAACAAAATATGCTCATTCAAGAAGTTGGTGGTAATGCAATACCTTCCACTGTACATGACAACGCGAAGAATCAAAACAACGATGGGCAAACAAGCCATGAGTTGCATGTCTTTAGCTTTGAAAGCATTACTATTGCTAGAAGTAATTTCTCAACCGAAAATAAATTAGGAGAGGTTGGTTTTGGACCGGTTTATAAGCTAAGGCCTGTCAATTCTCTATCCATTTCTTTACAACATTACTAAAAGTATAAATATAACAAATTTTACTGTTTGGTGGGGTGATAGATTTTGATTAGCACAACATCATTTTTATTATTGGGGTCTTTACCAACATTATTTTTATTGTACAACAATCATAACTGGCCATTTTTGCAGTTGTGACAAATCTTGTAAACTTTGTTGTACTTTTATACTAATGGATTTCTTTATTATAACCATTTGAATCTAAGACCTAAATTAACCTAATTCTCTCTCCTTTTTTTATTTTTTATTTTATTTTTTTTGGGGATAAAATTTGAACTCAAGACTTAGTCTAATTAATCCAATTAATCTGATCAATGAATTAGCACTTTGAGTAAGCCCTAGGGATAGCTAGAAACTTTCTAGAAAGTTAGAAAATGAAAGTACATATTGAATTAAGATAATGAGAGTAAATTATGACTAATGCAATATACTTTCAAGGAAAATTACCCGATGGACGAGAAATAGCAATAAAGAGACTTTCAAAAAGTTCCGGACATGGATTGGTAGAATTCAAGAATGAAGTTATTCTCATTGTCAAACTCCAACACACTAATCTCTTAAGACTTTTAGGATTTTGCATTCAAGAAGAAGAAAATATAGTAATCTATAAGTACATGCCCTGCGAAAGTTTAGACATCTTCCTATTTGGTAAGACATATGTCCATTACTAGGGAATATATATATATATATATATATATATATATATTCCCTTTTATATTATATAGATTCAATCAATACTTATCATTTTCTTGCTATTTTTTCTTTTATATTATATATGCAAATTGTGGAGATACCAACAAATCACCAAATAAACTAATATACAGCAAAAATTAAATAACACAGTGATTTGTTGACAAATGGGGAAAACCTCTCGCAAGGCAAAAACCCCACCGGGTGAATTTTAGGTTACCACTCCCAAGAATTCACTAAACAATAATCAAGCAGTTACAAGTATAAGGAATCTTACCACTACCTTAGCTTATCCCAAAATAATAACCTACAGTTGAACCTTTACTCCAATCCCTAATTGGATTTGATCTTATAGAGACTTTTTCTTTTGCACGGATCTCAGTATGTAACTAACTCCAAGCAACTGATTGACTGTTGTTGGCTGTAAAGTTCTTCACTTTAAAGCACGTTGAAGGTCAGGAAGCAATTAGTTATAAAACCCTATGGCATACAAAATGCAGTAACTTCTTACAGAGTGTATGAGTTTTCTAATTGACTCTCTGTGTCCTTGATAACTTTAAAATAAGTCTTTTATATGGTCTAGGATTGTAGAAAGGGAAACCCTAATCATCCAAGTCATCATCGGTCGAATTTTAGATATGAGATTTCTGAAATCATAAGTCTCGATAGATCAAGCATGTGTCGAGTTTCACCATTAATTCTCGATAGATGCTAGTTTCGAGCCTAATGCCGAGAATTACTTAAACTACTTTTCTTCACTTATTTCTTGGATCAATTTTCATGTCTTTAATAATACCACTTGTTATGTTTGAGCAAGACAATTCTTGATACATTAAACCTAACTTAGATCTACCCAATTACAAGTAAAGTGTATTTTGTCAAAAGATAAGCTAATACATAGAAAATATGACCCTAACAATAAGAATATACTTTTTCTATTTTTCATATTCATTTTTTAGAACACTCTATATCAGATTATCTATTTTACACTACATTTCATTAAAATATCAATTTTCATGATTTTTTAAAATTGTTTCTCTTTCTTCATACACAACAACCACCATCTACTATCTTCCTTCATTCTCAAGATACATAAAAAAAGAATAATCATTATCCTTGATATACATCTGTGGGGGAGAAAAGCCCAACCCAACTTATTGGGCCCAAGGCCCTATCCGAGGACCACTGTTAGTCCGAGGAGACCAGGACACAGTCAGGCCCATGTGAAAGGAGAATGTCCGCAGATGTGCACGTGCACTTTCCGAGGAGATGCTCATGCGTCCGAGGATCCCGATACCCTCGGACCCGACGAGGTCTTTGTCCGGCACGTGTCAAGCGATCTGTTTGACAAGTGTTAAGGGAGAAAGGGGACCTCGGACACACAAGGAGGTGGCAGGAACAGAGAAATATCAAGGAGACAGACTTCAACCACCGCATTTAATGCACTGCACCTACCCTCCTGGCCGCATTTATGTGGAGAAGACCCCTGAACAGTGCATCCTCAGCTACCGCCACTCAGACAGGGCTAAAGGGGGAGTGTGATGGGACATGCACTCAAGTGGGCGCCCAGATGGTGAACAAGTGGACGGTGGAGATGCAGAAAGGCAGCACTATATAAGAGAGAGAGAGGTCTCTGATAAGGGGATCGAAAAGAAAAGAGAGAGAAGAGCATATTATTTTACTGTAGCTCCAACATTTGTAACCTAAGTCCATCAATGAGAATCACCTCCTCGGACGAGACATTCACCTCTGTCCGAGCACGTATTAGTTCAAATCTTCTTATCATCAGTGCCGTTTAATACTGTTATTTTTCATTATTTGCCTAGCTCTTTCACCCACTCTCTACAAAATTTATTGTTTTGGGTTCAGTGGGCTCCAAATCCACATCTCCTTGGGCTTGGACTGCAGAAACTGACCCTACAATTGGCGCCGTCTGTGGGGAGAGCTTGTGCAAGAGTGGAATAAACGGTTGATAATGGCAGAACAAGGTGAGCAACAAGCAGAATCCAGGGCATCCCAACACGTGGACCGCTCTGGCAACTTAGGGAGGAGACAAAACCGTGAGGGCAGTGTACACACTGTGCGCCTTAGCCAGAGCCAATCACAGAGCGGAAGTCGCATGTCCCATGCAGAGAAGAACCGTGACTTACAACTGGAAGTGGAAAAACTAAAGAGGGAGTTGCGACACGCAAAGAGGAAGCGGGCTTCCTCGTACTCTGAAGATGATCTTGATGATGAGCAGGACGTCTCTTATCAACACAAGTCCAAGACACCAGCTAGCGAGTCCTACACCTATGTAGAGGAGTCCCATCATAAAAGGGAGCGTAGGAGCCCATCGCGCGAGGACATGGAGAATGATGCCATGAACAGGGCTCTAAATCAGATATCTAGATCACCCTTCACGCGCAGGATAGAGGAGGCCAGACTCCCTCGGCGCTTTAACCAGCCAACATTCACCGTTTACAATGGTAAAACTGACCCCGTGGAGCATGTGAGTCATTTTAACCAGAGGATGGCTGTCTACTCCAGAGATGAAGCTCTGATGTGCAAAGTTTTCCCTTCCAGTCTTGGGCCCGTTGCTATGAGATGGTTTGATGGTTTGAAGGCGGGCTCCATCGACTCCTTCAAAGAGCTCACTCAGGCATTCGGCTCCCGTTTTGTTACGTGCCGAAGAGTGGCCAGGCCTCTCTCTTCCCTGCTATCCTTGTCCATGCAAGAAGGCGAATCCTTGAAGGCATATTCAGATAGATATTGGGAGATGTTCAATGAGGTGGAGGGCAACAACGATGCAATGACCCTCAGCACGTTTAAGCTCGGCCTCCCTACTGATCACGGTTTGAGGGGATCCCTATCTGGCAAACCAGTCACAAACGTGCGTCAACTGATGGACCGCATAGAGAAGTATAAGAGGGTTGAAGAAGATCAGCAGCAGGGCAAGGGAAAGGATAAGATTATCCCTCCGGAGAGGAGAGATTCGCGGTCGGACCGGTACAACTACAATAAACCGCGGAGGGATTTTGCCGGACAATCAGGATCGATGAATCCTCAATCGGTCAACACCGTGTTCAAGGAGCCAGTGCATCAGGTCTTGGAAAAGATTAAGAATGAATCATTCTTCAGGTGGCCGAACAAGATGGTAGGAAACCCCGAGAGACGCAACCACAATCTCTACTGTCAGTACCATCAAGACCATGGGCATACAACGGAAGATTGTAGGAGTCTGTGGGATCACCTGGACCAGTTGGTCCGCGATGGTAAACTGAAACATCTTCTGCACCCCTCCAGCGGCCGAGCGCCGACCGGCTCAGGGCCACACAGGGAGGATCCCTCAAAGCCGCCGCTTGGGACTATAAACGTCGTCTTCGCTGCGCCGGGGAGAACAGGATCCTGGCCTTTGAAAGTTATGTCAGTAGGCCGACCACCCGCAGGGGAGTCGAGCCGAGGGCCGAGGAGAGCTAGGTCTGATGCCCCGCTGGTTATGGGATTCTCGGACGAAGACATGATCGGCACCATCCAACCCCATGATGATGCACTAGTCATCACCCTCAGAATAGGAGGGTACGATGTAAAGAGGGTAATGGTGGACCAGGGCAGTGCCGTGGAGATAATGTACCCGGACCTCTACAAGGGGCTAGGCCTAAAACCCCAGGACCTGACGCCGTACGATTCCCCCCTATTCACCTTTGAAGGAAGGCCTGTCATCCCGAAAGGCCGGATATGCTTGCCTGTGCAGTCCGGCTCCGACGTTGTGGAGTTGGACTTTATCATCGTGGACGCATATTCGCCCTACACGGCACTTGTAGGCAGACCTTGGATTCACGCACTTGGGGCTGTCCCCTCTACTTTGCACCAAAAGGTCAAATATCCATCAGGAGGACAGATACACGAAATCCGAGGAGACCAGTCTGTTGCTAGACAGTGCCTGGTAGCCGCCATTCAGCATGAGGCCCCGGCCGAGTCCTCGGACGTAGCTGGAAGGAATTTATAGCAACTACAGTCCCGGGGATTGCCCTTTGAAGAACCAGATGAAAGCGCTCGGTGTGAGGATCTGACGAAAGTGATCATTGGGGATGATCCTGACAGGTTCTTTCAAGTCGGATCTCAGCTGCCTCTTCAAGAGAAGGAGGAGCTGGTAGAATTCCTCAAGCAAAATCTCGACGTGTTTGCCTGGAGTGCTTACGAGGCCCCAGGGGTGGACCCCGAGTTCATATGCCATCATTTGAAGGTGAATCCACTGGTCACCCCCAAGCAGCAACCTATTCGGCGCCCATCCAAGGAGCATGCTGACGCAGTGAGGGACGAGGTGGCGAAACTCAAAGCAGCTGGGGCTATCAAAGAGGTTTTTTATCCCGAGTGGCTAGCGAATACTGTGGTGGTAAGGAAGAAGAGCGGGAAGTGGCGAGTATGCGTTGACTTCACGGACCTGAATAGGGCATGCCCCAAAGACCCGTTCCCTATGCCGAAAATCGATCAGCTGGTTGATGCCACTGTCGGCCACCCTCGGATGAGCTTCCTGGACGCCTTCCAAGGCTACCACCAGATACCATTAGCCCCGGAGGACCAGAAGAAAACTGCCTTTGTCACCCCTATTGGCAACTACCACTATAAAGTGATGCCGTTCGGCCTAAAGAACGCGGGAGCTACCTACCAGAGGATGATGACAAGGATGTTCGAGCCACAGCTGGGCAAGAACATTGAGATTTACATAGATGACATGGTGGTGAAGAGCAAAGTTATAGTCGAGCATGTGAAAGACCTCGAAAGTACTTTTGAGGTTCTACGGAAATACAAGCTACGACTAAATGCCTCCAAGTGCTCGTTTGGGGTAGGGTCCGGCAAGTTCTTGGGATACATGGTCACCCACAGAGGAATTGAGGTCAACCCCGACCAGATAAAGGCCATCAACAACCTCCGAGCTCCTCGGAATCCCAAGGAAGTTCAAAAACTGACCGGAATGACTGCTGCCCTCAATCGGTTCATCTCAAGATCAGCAGACAGGTGTCGGCCCTTTTTCTCTCTGCTCAACAAGTGGAAGGGATTCGAATGGACTGAGGAATGTGCTTTGGCGTTCCAGCAACTCAAGGATTACCTGTCTCGGCCACCAATCATGTCCAGTCCTGAGCCAGACGAGGTACTGTTCGCCTACATCGCTGTGGCTCCTTATGCGGTGAGCCTGGTGTTGATACGGTCAGACTCTGGTGTACAAAGGCCCGTCTATTACGTAAGCAAGTCGCTGCATGAGGCTGAGACTCGTTACTTGCCACTGGAGAAGGCCATCTTAGCAGTAGTGCTTGGCACACGAAAGCTACCTCACTACTTCCAAGCCCACACGGTGATCATTCTCACACAACTCCCACTCAAAGCTATACTCCGAAGTGCCGATTACACTGGTCGGATTGCCAAGTGGGGTACAATCTTAGGGGCTTTTGATATAAGATACATGCCCCGCACATCGGTCAAGGGGCAGGTCCTCGCAGATTTGGTGGCTGAGTTCACGGAGCCCCAGCTAGAAGAGGTGAAGCTCACGGCGGGCATGGATGAAAAATCAGTTGGCATGGTCTCTCAACAGAATCCCTCCCATTGGGAAGTGTATGTCGATGGCGCGGCGAATCAAAGAGGCTCTGGAGTTGGGCTAGTATTGATATCCCCCGAGAAAATCATTATCGAGAAATCGCTGAGGTTGGACTTCTCGGCTACAAATAACGAAGCAGAGTATGAGGCCCTACTGATGGGGATGACTATGGTCCGTAAAATGGGTGCGAAGTCTGTGGAGTTGTTCTCGGACTCAAGACTGGTAGTAGGTCAAGTACAAGGCGAGTTCGAGGCAAAGGACGAAAGAATGCAGGGATACTTAGGTCGTGTTAAACACCTACAATCAGAGTTCGAATTTTTCAGTTTGCTGCACATCCCCAGGAGTGGCAACTCACATGCGGACTCCCTGGCCACGTTAGCCACCTCTTCGGCACAAGGCTTGCCGAGGGTCATCCTCGTCGAGGACCTGCACAGGCCTACAGAGACGAGGTCAGGGGGAGTCCAGGTTCACCAGATCAGGGCCGGGCCGTGCTGGATGGACCCGTTGATCAAATTTATCAAAGAAGATATATTGCCAGAAGAGAAGACAGAAGCCGACAAAGTTCGGAGGAAGGCGACTAAGTTCTGGCTATCCGAAGACCAGAAACTATACAAGCGCTCCTATTCGGGACCATATTTGTTATGCGTACATCCCGAGGCAACCGAAACACTGCTAGAAGAGTTACACGAAGGAATCTGTGGGAGCCACACCGGAGGCAGGTCTTTGGCTCACCGAGCCCTCACCCAAGGCTATTGGTGGCCTAACATGCAGAAGGAGGCACACGAATACGTCAAAAAGTGCGATCAATGTCAGCGCTTCGCTCCAAACATTCACCAGCCAGGGGGAAACCTCAATCCACTGTCTAGCCCATGGCCCTTTGCCCAGTGGGGCTTGGATATTGTGGGACCCTTCCCCAAAGCTGCAGGAAACAAGAAGTACCTCCTGGTCGGAACAGACTATTTCACCAAGTGGGTTGAAGCCGAGCCACTAGCCAATATCAGAGACGTTGATGTGCAAAAGTTCGTGTGGAAGAACATTGTCACACGGTTTGGAGTTCCTCACACCCTCATCTCGGACAACGGTTTACAGTTCGACAGCAAGGCATTCAGGAATTACTGCGGCGAGCTGGGAATTACAAACAGATACTCCACTCCAGCCTATCCCCAAGGTAATGGCCAAGCAGAAGCTTCCAACAAGGTCATACTGAACGGCTTAAAGAAGAGGCTAGATGATGCAAAGGGCAGATGGGTAGAAGAGTTGCCACATGTGCTTTGGGCTTACAGAACTACGCCCCGCAGGTCCACTGGAGAGACCCCCTTCTCGATGACCTATGGGGCTGAAGCTGTCATTCCTCTGGAAACAGGGTTCCCAACACTAAAAACTAGCTCATTCAGTCCAGCCGACAACGACGAGCAGCTACAGAAGAGCTTAGACTTAATGGAGGAAAGAAGGGAGAACGCAATGGTCCGGCTGGCACACTACCAACAAAAGCTCAGACAAGGCTACGACGCTAACGTGAAGCTGAGGCCTTTGGAGCCCGGTGATCTGGTGCTGAGGAAAGTTGTGGGCACCGCGAAGAACCCAGACAAGGCTACGAGTTAGCACTCGGTTACGGTTCTCTAGTGTTTAAACTTAAATCCGGTCATGCCTGTAGTCCTCGGACCAGATGACTAGGGTTAGTTAACACCGGTGCGGTTCGTGTTTAAACTTAAATCCGGTCATGCCTGCAGTCCTCGGACCAGATGGCTAGGGCCAGTTAACACTCGAGTACACTCAAATCCTATAGTCCTTGAACTGAACGACAGGTTAGTCAATACTCCCACGCGGCCAGTGTCACTGGGGCTTAGTGCTAAAACTCTTAATCGCGTTTAAATTGATTTTAATCTCTACATGTCTCCCCTAGTTGTGTTTAGTTTGAAGCCGAGAAATAATAACTTATGTTTAACTTGGAAAGACGTGCTATTCATCAGTAACCCTTGGTTGGCATATCTTTTTCAATATTAATTTTGGTTACTTACACCATAAGCATGATGTATCAAGCAGATTTATTTGCATTATTTGGTTATAAGTGCAATGTACAGTTATAAGTGACAGTAGTAGTTAGTAAGGCAGATATTTAAAACATCATAGACAAAGGAAAATCTATTCCATAAATAGAAATACAGTTTACATTTCTTCGGATAAAACAAAAGAAAACACAGGTGCAAAAGTAAAAGCCCTATACGTCTATTCTTTTGCTGAAGGGAGCACGGGGTCAGCAGCCTGGCCTATCCGAGCAGTTGCTTCAGGGGCTCGGTCCTTGGGCTCAGAAGGGATTTTCTCTTCGCCTGACCCTTGGCCTTTCTCTTTGGCTGGTTCAGCTGGCTTATCCTTGCCGCTTGGCTGACCAGTTTCCTTGCTTGCACCGAGAGTGAGTGGAGGAGCATGGCTGACCAAAGTTGGCTCCGAAGCCTCTAGAAGCTGTGGAACCGAAGGGAGATCAGTTCCTGGGAGCTCTCGGATATCAGGATCATAGTATACGCTCCCAGGCAGCCTCAGCTCCGAGTCGGCGGAGACTCCAGCTGCATCCAGGGCTTTGCCCTAACTTATGTTGCAGTAATCTCGGCTGACCGAGGTGAACTGCTCTAGAAGCTGGGACGTGGCCGTCTCTACGCCCAGCTGGTAAGCTGTCTTCTTTTCAGCCTCGGTCGCCTCCTGGGTCAACTGGGCTCTCTCTTCGGCATATCGGACGCTGTCTTTAGCTCTTCGGAGTTCATCCCTTAGCCCGTTTACCAGCTCCCTCTCGGTCTTCAGATTGGCCTCCGCCGCCTTTAGCAACTTGCGCTGGTCCTCAACCTGCTTTTCAACATTCTTTATCCCAGCGTCAAGACTTTTCTTCTGGCTGGTCATATCCGCGAGCTCCCCGGACAGACGGGTATAATCGTCTTTCAGTTGGCCCAGAGATTTCTCCGCCTCATCTCGGGAGTAGAGAGCCGCCTGGGTTTCAAGGCGATTCTTCTTGTCCCATTCCTCGGCTACGTAAATCTGCTGAGTTACCTGCGTGATGAAAACTCTAGTGTCAGATACAGAAAAATAGGAAAGGCAAAAGTCAATGATTCAGCTAATCGGATTGAGGTTACTTACGATGGCCAAATCCCTCTTCAGGGATCGAAAGAGCTCCGGCTGATTGAAACGCCTGAAGGACTCCATGTCATGAGGGAGGAGAAGTGGTTGCTGCAGGGCCTCAGCAACGTAGCCGGCCCTCCCTCCATCGTAATTCCTGAGGGAGGTCTCCCAGAGGATTGGAGCGCCCTCCAACTCCAATTTTGGAGACCAAATCCGTGGTCCCCCTCCTCCTCGGCGCACCTCTGCCACCGTGCCCTCGTCTCGGCTTTCAGTAGACGGAGCCCTGCGACTTCGGTTGTCCTGTGCCACCTTTTGCTGCTTGGCCACCTTGGTTGGTGGCACCTGTTTTTCCTCAACCTCAGTGTGGGGTCTTTTCTTCTGCAGTTTTAGCATGGGTTTCAAGCTTGGGTCAGGGATCTGGGTAGGCGCCGGAGGAAGTGTCGCCACTGTTTTAGATGTCCCAGCATCTTTCGGGTCGGATTTTTTGCCTCTCCCCTTCATCAAATTCCTCAGATCCATATCTTCGTCCGAGGAGTCTTCTAAATGAGTGGCTAACAAGTTAAGTTGGACGCCTGACTGCTCGTAGTTTTCTTCCTCGGCGTCTGAGATCTCTACCACCTGGTTTACCCTTGAAGCTTCTCCCTCAAACCGAAATTCGTCTATTTGTTCTTCAAGCGAGGAAGTAGAAGAGCCAGCCCCCTCACCTTCAATCTCTTGTCCAAGGGGAACTTGCTGGAGTGGTTGGATAAGGGGAGGTGCAGCCCGAGGGATTGGACGGGGTACAGGTTCAAGATCGTATGGCGCTAAGAAGCCCTTCCGACCAACGTCGATGCGCGCAAGGCGATAGTCTCCCTGGACGATTGCGTTGCCGACCGGTTGATAACCCTTTGGCTTCCCTGTATATCCAAGAATAAGGGGAGCAGATCGTAGTTGCCCGTCCTCGCTCACGAAGATCTCCGACCTCAGAAGGAAATTGAGAGCAGCAACATTCGTTAGGCTGATCCGAGGAGAAACTTGGTCCTTATCTGTTGCAAGTAAAAAGAAAAAACGGTTAGAAGCTCGGAAACAGCGACCGAAGAGAAATCAAAAACAGTTAAAAGACGGGGGCCCTAAGCCTATGGTCAGTGCGCCTAATTCTATGTCACACCTGGCTTCCCATGCTTGGTTGGGCAACCAGGGCCGTTGCGCCAGGCGCCCGAGACGATCACGTAGTCGTCTTTCATCCCTTTGTTGGATTTGGGAAGGCAGGAAATGAGCCTGACAACATCCGACCTGGATTTCAAGTAGTACCCAGCATCTTGCTGGCTATGGCATTCGTACATATGTACCACGTCAAGCCAGGTGAGTCCCAACCCCATATGGCGCTCAAGGTCCTCAATCGCTCCTAGGATTCTAAACATATTGGGCGCGCATTGCCAGGGAGTAAGCCTATGGTTCCGAAGGTAGGCAGTGGTGATGGGACCCATGGGGATTGTCATTCCCCCTTCTTTGAAGGCGATGAGGGGGATAACCACCTCTCCCGTCTCCCGGTCTGTTAGTATTTTTTCTGGAGGGCAATACCTCACACCCACGTTAGGGGGGATGCGATACGTGGTCCTAAACACCTCTATTTGCTCAGGGCTATCCATCATGTGCTCGAGTTTTCCCATGGTGCTTAAGTAAAACGGTTGGCCGAAGAGAAAACTAAAAGATTCGGAGGGCGACGACTTACAAGGGCTAGTCCGGAGAAGCGATTGCAGGTTCGTAGGAGGACTCGTGAGAGTTCTGAGTAAGATTGGCACCGGCGACTGAGAGATTCGGACGGAGAGATTTGGACGGAGTGAGGCGTCTGTTCTTGCTGGAGCGTCTGAAGATGGGAAAAGTGAGGAGGAAATGATTTCCTCTGAAGCTTTATACGGGGTCAAGCGAAGGGTCAGGGGCACTCCTGCCCAAATCATGAAGAAAAACCACAGCCATTGGATCAATCAGCCACCGTTGGATGCGAAGGACGAAACGTCACCTGGTGCAGTTAATGCAGCGCCTTGGGAATAAGGAAACCGCAGCGGCATTAATGAGGCGTCTGCTCCCACGTTCACACACGTGCCAGCTCGGTTGTGCGTGTTTCCAAGTTTTTGCTCAGTGGCAAGTCAAAATCCTACTTTTTCTCCTCGGATGCGAGGGAAAAACTACAATTTTGAGGGGCTATTGTGGGGGAGAAAAGCCCAACCCAACTTATTGGGCCCAAGGCCCTATCCGAGGACCACTGTTAGTCCGAGGAGACCAGGACGCAGTCAGGCCCATGTGAAAGGAGAATGTCCGCAGAAGTGCACGTGCACTTTCCGAGGAGATGCTCATGCGTCCGAGGATCCCGATACCCTCGGACCCGACGAGGTCTTTGTCCGGCACGTGTCAAGCGATCTGTTTGACAAGTGTTAAGGGAGAAAGGGGACCTCGGACACACAAGGAGGTGGCAGGAACAGAGAAATATCAAGGAGACAGACTTCAACCACCGCATTTAATGCACTGCACCTACCCTCCTGGCCGCATTTATGTGGAGAAGACCCCTGAACAGTGCATCCTCAGCTACCGCCACTCAGACAGGGCTAAAGGGGGAGTGTGATGGGACATGCACTCAAGTGGGCGCCCAGATGGTGAACAAGTGGACGGTGGAGATGCAGAAAGGCAGCACTATATAAGAGAGAGAGAGGTCTCTGATAAGGGGATCGAAAAGAAAAGAGAGAGAAGAGCATATTATTTTACTGTAGCTCCAACATTTGTAACCTAAGTCCATCAATGAGAATCACCTCCTCGGACGAGACATTCACCTCTGTCCGAGCACGTATTAGTTCAAATCTTCTTATCACCAGTGCCGTTTAATACTGTTATTTTTCATTATTTGCCTAGCTCTTTCACTCACTCTCTACAAAATTTATTGTTTTGGGTTCAGTGGGCTCCAAATCCACATCTCCTTGGGCTTGGACTGCAGAAACTGACCCTACAACATCAATTTTTCTTGATTTTTTAAAATTGTTTCTCTTTCTTCACACATAATAACCACTACTCACTCTCTTCCTTCATCATAGAGATATATAAAGAAATATATACTTTTAAATTTATATAATTACTATAACAAACTTGTAAATTTATATAATTATACACGGATTGATGTGAATCATTTTAAAAATATATATATGTTTAAATTTATATATTTTTTATTATACACAAATTGACGTGAATGCTTTAATTCTGCCCATCACATACTCTCAAATTTAATGTTCAAATTTTAATTTTTTTTCTATACAAACTGACTTTTCACTTTTAGTTGCATATAAACGAATCCGCATGATTATCTTTTGCAGCACCCTCCCAAGTACAAACCCAATCCCTACGCCACTTACAAGAGAACTTGTTTTGATTTTGGTAGGGTCTACTCAAAGTCATGGATGTTTCGTAGGGTTCTCATGCTTTTATTAGGGATATAGATAGACGACTTTTGGAACATCGAACAATCAAATGGTTTAAATGGACCACATATATGCCCTTTTTTTTTTTTTTTTGGTTGAATGCATGTGAAGTGGTGTTATGACACCACTTCAAACGACTCTTTGCATGCGTTTACGAGTTAAGAATGACACAGACTTAAAGCACAAAGACCAGAATCTGTCCCAACCCCAATGTTTCACAAAAGAGAGATAAAAGAAAATTAAGCAAAAAAAAAAAAAAAAAAATTCTAATTTATTTATATATCTTTACCCTTATTATTTATTTATTTATTAATGCCGCATTCTCTTATTTGACACATATTTTTGGCTAAATAAAAAAAATAGGGTTTTTCGAGTGCACTTAACTACCTATATACTTCAAAACTGAATATTATACAGTAGGATCCGAGAAAATACTTGGGAAAAAGAAAAGCTATGTACTACCTGTAACGTTCAAATAAGCACATTTTTGACAAGACGCTAGAAGGACGCTGTTGGGTGCACTGCACCATGAATCCAGCCCACATAATAGACATGCTCATTTAATGAGCATTTTTTCATGTTTCTTAACTTTTCATCATTATGTACAAAAGTCAGCATGTATTGGGGTTGGTTGGCTAGGCATGTTGGACACGTTGAAGGAAGAAAGAAAAGAAAGAAGAAAAAGGCAAGAGTACTCATTCGGTGAAGGAAAGAGATTTGGTTGAAGTAAAGTCAAAGTAAGTGGCTTGTATTGATTGTGATTTGATGAGAAGTGTGTGAAAAGAAGAAAAGAAGAAAAGGTGAAAGAAATAAAAGGGGGAGGCCATTCGGCCATTTGGGTAGAGAGTGGGAAAAAAAAAGACTGAAGTCCCAAAGTGTGAGGACTAGTGCGTGAGTAAGAGCAAGCAGAAAGAGAAGAGAAAAATAGAGAGAGTGAGAGAAAATATACAGTGAAGAAGAGAGCAGTGAGTGAAAAGAAAAGGAGAGTTTTTTTTTACTTAAGTTATATCTCTAAGTGTTGTAATCTCTATTTAATATAGTGAAATTATTCGGAGTTTGTCCCGTAGTTTTTCCTTTGAAGAAGAAAGGGTTTTCACGTAAATCTTTGTGTTATTGTGTGGGTGTACTTCTGCTGTACTTGCTTAAATTTATTCACTGTTATATAGAATTTTTCCCAACAATTGGTATCAAAGCGTAGGTCCGATTGGGAGCAATGACCGGAGAAGAAGGAAAGACATCAGAAATCGAGAAGTTTGACAGCACAGACTTTGGCTATTGGAGGATGCAGATCGAAGATTATCTGTATGGGAAGAAATTACATCTTCCTCTTTTAGGAAGGACACCAGATAGTATGGAAGACAAAGAACGGAGTCTTCTTGATAGACAAGTTCTAGGAGTTATACGATTAACTCTGACATGATCAGTTGCACACAACGTTATGAAGGAAAAGACCACAATGGATCTGATGAAGGCTTTGTCTAGTATGTATGAAAAGCCTTCAGCTAACAATAAGGTGCATTTGATGAAGAAGTTGTTTAATTTGAAGATGGTGGAAGGTACTTCTCTGGCTCAGCATCTGAATGAGTTTAACACCATCACAAATCAATTGTCCTCTGTGGAGATTGATTTTGACGATAAAATCAGTGCATTAATTGTTTTGGCTTCTTTACCAAACAGTTAAGAGGCCATGAGAATGGTAGTGAGCAATTCTGCAGGGAAGAGCAAACTCAAATATGATGATATTCGAGATTTGATTCTAAGTAAGGAGGTTCGCAGAAGAGATGCTGGTTTAGACAATGCACAAGATCAAGCTCTTGTCATGGAGAATAGGGGCAGAAATAGAAGCAGAGGGCTTGATGATCAAGCCAAATCCAATGACAGGTCACAGTCAAAAGGTAGATCTCAGTTTAAAGAGATAAGAGAATGTTTCCATTGTGGGAAAAGGGTCACATAAAAAGAAACCGCTGACATTGGAATAAAGAACAAACTGAAGAGAAAGATGAAAAGAATGATGATGAAAAGAATACTGTAGCAGTTGTGTTTCACGAGGATGTTCTGATGCTTTCTCTTGAAGAGCAAAAATGTAAGCATGTTGCTAAAAATGATGTTGAGTGGGTTGTTGATTCAGCATCTTCCTCCCACCATGTTATCCCCATAAAAGGGTTCTTCACCACATACAAAGCAGGCGATTTTGGTGTTGTGAAGATGGGTAACTCTAGTTATTCAAAAATTGTGGGAATTGGTGATGTGTGCATCAAGACCAATTTTGGTTGCATGTTGATATTGAAGGATGTGAGGCATGTTCCAGATTTAAGGATGAATGTGTTGTCTACTTTGGCTTTAGATCGAGCGGGTTATAGTAACCATCTTGACAATGGAAGATGGAAACTTTGTAAAGGATTATTAGTTATTGCTAGAAGGCATGCTTGTTGTGGCATGTACAGAACTCATGTGAGGGCTTGTAAGAAAAAGTCCAATGCATTCAAAGTTTTTGAGAAAACTCTACAGTTGAGAGTTGATATTAATGGTGTTGCAGCCAAGAGAGTAAAATTCTCTCTACCTGAAAGTAATTAAATAAGAAAGTGATATTTGATGAAAAATATCATGATGTTAAGAAGAATGATGAAGTGAAAGATCATGAAGGTCTTGAGTAGGGGGAGCAATATCCTCCACTAGAGATTGTTGAACCTCTTGAAAGGAGGTGTACTGAAGAACATCAAGCAATTAGCTTCGACAATATTTGTGCTTCTATTGAGGGGGAGCCAAGAAATTAGATTAAGGATATCCAAGGTGAAGTAAACTTTTTGAGAAAGAAATGTATTAATTTTGATGAAATTTTCTCAGTGTTAGTAAAGATAATGAAGAGGGTTGAGTCTGGTATTGAATTGGCTGGCATGGATTATAATTGAAGAGTTGAGTTGAAAACCTCCTCCATAAGTGAGCTGGAGAGGGAGATTGTTGGGTGCATTGCACCATGAATCCAGCCCACGTAATAGACATGCTCATTTAATGAGTATGTCTTCATGTTTCTTAACTTTTCTTCATTATGTACAAAAGTCTGCATGTATTGGGGTTGGTTGGCTAGGCGTGTTGGACACGTTGAAGGAAAAAAGAAAAGAAAGAAGAAAAAGGCAAGAGTACTCATTCGGTCATGGCAGAGCTGAAGGAAAGAGATTTGGTTGAAGAAAAGTCAAAGTAAGTGCCTTGCATTGATTGTGATTTGATGAGAATAGTGTGAAAGGAAGAAAAGAAGAAAAGGTGAAAGAAATAAAAGGGGGAGGCCATTCAGCCATTTGGGTAGAGAGTGGAAAAAAAAAGACTGAAGTCCGAAAGTGTGAGGACTGGTGCATGAGTAAGAGCAAGCAAAAAGAGAAGAGAAAAATAGAGAGAGTGAGAGAAAATACACAGTGAGGAAGAGAGCAGTAAGTGAAAAGAAAAAGAGAGTTTTTCTTTACTTAAGTTGTATATTTAAGTGATGTAATTTCTATTTAGTATAGTGAAATTATTCGGAATTTGTCTCATAGTTTTTTCCTTCAAGGAGAAAGGATTTTCACCTAAATCGTTGTGTTATTGTGTAAGTGTGTTTATGCTGTGTTTGCTTAAATTTATTAACTATTATATAGAATTTTTCCCAACAGACGCAATTGGTTATATAATTGAATTTGGCAGGGTCCAGTCCAAATCATGGATATGTTTCGTTGGGGTTTCATGCTTCTGTTAGGGACAGAGAGAGACTAGTCTTCGAAAAATGTGTTATATACCAAAAAAAAGAAAAAAAAAAAAAGTCTTTGAACGATGACTAGATTGACTCTTGGAACAATGAACATTCAAATGGTTTATATGAACCACACAACTTTTGGCCCAAAACAAACGGCTCTTTGCATGCTTATGGGTTATGACTGACACATCATGACTTAAAGCTCAAAGACCCGAATCTGTTTGTCTCCAACTTCTAGGATTTTTCTAATTAGAGAAATTTGAAGATAATGCAATTACTTTACTTGTGGATATATATAGTACACTGTACGTATTGGTATCAAGCTCATGCACTCAAGCTTAAACTAAAGCACATAATCAAATGCTTAAATTTGAAAAAAAAAAAAAAAAAACATTTTGATGATAAAAGATACACACACATTACAATGAAATTATTATTAACAATTGTTCAACTTACAATATTACCGAACTGACATTATTATTATATTTTGTTAAGTGCATATGCCTAAACTTATATTGTTATTTTTACATTAACTTTAAAATTTGGTACATAAATAAAATAAACTGAATAGATTAAAAAAAAAATTATAGAAAACAGTCTCTGGGATTATATATGATATAACACCCTAAAGAGACCTTGCCAATATTCCTCATCAGCTCCGAGACTTATAGTCTAAAAAACCTAATCAATAATATTATAAAGGATCATATATTAATAGAAGAAAAGACAGATTTTTTTTTTTTTGAATCCGGAAGCAACTTTCATTCATTCAGTAGATAATGAGTCGTTGTACAATGCATGTAAAGCTGGTGGTGGGGGGACTCCTCCATCCAGTACAGTTCATCATGGACATTCGTAGCAAATCTAGCAAGAGAGTGGGCCACTGTATTGGCTTCCCGTTTGACACAGCTGATAGCATTCCAGTGCAGACCATGAATTAGGCAGAGAACTTCACCGTATACACCTCCAAGCAAGGAATGACAGGGAACCTGGGAAGAAATCGCATGCATCACATTGACGTTATCCCCTTCTATGATCAAGTCCAAGAACCCAGCATCAATAGAGAACTCCAGTATATATATATATATTTTATGATAATTCAGTTATAGAGATAATTAAGTAGAATAACCGTGAATTTCAGTTAACTCAATTAGTAAAATTTTTTATAATTGAATAAGAAATCTGAGTTTTAATTGGAGGTTGAAACTCTCTTTAAAAAAAAAAAAAAAAAAAGAATGAAAGAAAGAAGAATAACGAAGCAGAACTGATATTTTGATGTAGATTGTAATTGTAGTCCTCCCCTGGAATTATTCTTATTTGTCAATTGGGTATTCCAAATTACGTGGTTTAGGGGCCATAGACTTGTCAGTCATTGATAAAATACTGTATTGAATCATTGATCACCATGGTCCACTTCGTTCCTTTTTTTTTTTTTTTTTTTTTTTCATATCATTTCAAGAAATATAATTCATTCCTCTCTGAAATTTGAATAATTGGATCAAAGTCCCTCAAAATAGGTCAAGACGCCAGTTGAAAATAGGGAGCGACAAGCCCAATTGAACATCTTCCCAGTTTCGGGGGCCCGCCCCGGAGGTGTGGATATGAGATAGACCGGGCACTAATTTTTTAAGTAAATGGAAAACATAACAAGGAGAAACAGTTTGTGGTCTCTGGTGAGCAGGGGAAGAAGCCTTTATGTGAGGTCTTCCATAGGCCATAGCTTTTAGTTATCTAGATTTGAGAATTGTAAAGAAGATGAGAAGGTGAGATATAGAGAATGAAAGATTTGAGTGTAAAATTGTGAATTAGTCAAAGACAGATTTTTAGATAAGGAAAATGAATTTTTTTTACTTTCTTAAACGAAAAACTAAAAAGTGGACCCGCTTAAATTGCCTGTCAACCTGACCCAACCGTCTATTATAGCAGGTTGTATTTGGGTTGATCCATTTTTCAAGAATTAGAAAAAAAAAAAATTTAATTATACTTATTTTTATTCTTTTTGTTCGGGTAATGACTAATGAGTTTGGGTTCAAATTTGCAAACTATAGGACCTGTTTAGTCTAGCTTTTGAAGAAATTTTAAATGCTTTAAGATCAGTTTTTATTCTATTTCCATATATATATATATATATATATATTTTGGTGGTATATCCATTGAACAAAATAAAATGAAGATATATGAAAACAATGCCAAATTTGAGCTGGTTAGTTTTTTAGGACAAAAAATATCACTTTGGACCCTATATCTTTAAAATATTGTCAATTTGAATCTTGTTATTTTTTATTTGCAGTAATTTAGTCTTTACTATGAACTCACTTATAGAAATTGACTGCAAATTAAAAATAACAAAACTCAAATTAACTACTAAAATATAAGAACCAAATTGATAATAATCTTCAAAATGTAAGAACAAAAATAATATTTATGCCTATTTTTTAATGTATTCATGGCTTAGCTTAGGTCGGAGATTTCTCAATCCATGAAAAAAAAAAAAAAAAAAAAAAAAAAAAAAACATTTTGAAAACCAATCCACTTATGGGCCGGCATTATAGAAACGGACCACAAACCATTCACAGATTGTGGACTCTTTTTTTTTTTCAGCAAAATACCGTGGACTTCATGTTCATGACAAGGGGTGGAGTGATGTAAATTGACTATAAATTGAAAATAAAAAAATCTCAAATTGACTATTAAAATATTAAGACCAAATGGATAATAATTTCAAAATGTAAGGTCTAAAATTCATGGTCAATAGATTGAAAAAATAAAAAATAAAAAAATAAAATTTAGAAAATCAATCCACTTGTGCGCCGGCTTTATAGAACGGAGCACAAACCAGTCACAAATTGTGGACTTCATGACAAGGGGTGGACCGATGTTCAAACTTTCTCATCTTCAACGTCTGTTTCTTTTCCTTCCATTTTGACAATAGTTGGTAGATTTTGGTCTCGCATATTCTTTTCCTTCCGCCTCTCTTAACAAAAAACAATAAAAATAAAAAACTCTGTTATGGCAAGCAAAATGAGAAATGTTATCCTCTGTTTGTTATGTTTGCTACTCTTCGTCGGGCCATCTTCTTCTCTGCTAGAGACATTAGTGCAAGGACAGGAGGTCAAGGATGGGGATGAATTAGTTTCAGCTCAAGGAAACTTTAAACTAGGATTCTTCACGCTTGAAAGTAACAACTACTACTTAGGAATATGGTACAACGACAACCGTCAACGCCAGGACAATTTAGTGTGGGTTGCAAATCGAGACTCTCCTATCTTTAACAACTCTGGAAGCCTTACCATTGATGATAACGGGAATTTGAAAATTTCACACGGTGGGGGTCTTCCTATTGTTCTATATTCGGGACAAGAAGTAAGTAACACAAGTGCTGTTCTACTTGACACTGGTAATTTTGTACTGCGCGAACTGAATAATTCAGAGGAATTGTGGCAAAGCTTTGATTATCCTAGTCACATTCTTGTGCCAGGAATGAAACTTGGAGTTAATCGGAAAACGGGAAATACTTGGTCTCTAACATCATGGAGAGGAATGGTGGTTCCTGACTCGGGCGTATTTACCTTTGGCATGGACTCAAACCTTACAAATCAATTGGTCATCTTGTGGCACGACATCTATTGGACTAGGGGATCTTTGGAACGTGGGCATTTCACCTCATCATTTTCAGGTATTTCAGATTCTTACTACAATTTTAGCTACATATCAAACGAGAATGAAACATTCTTCAACTACTCTGTGGAAACAAGTTTCACAAAGTCGCCACGGTTGGTGATAGATTACTTGGGAAGACTTTCTGACGACAGAGGCATTCTAGTTTATCGTAATTCTCGTTTCTCTGGTTCATCAAAAATGGAAAGATGTATGCCAGCGCAGCTTCCTGAGTGTAGGAGCCCCAATTATGTATTTTATTCACATTTCACTTTCATGTACAATGATGGATTCAAGTTTAGTGAAAGTGAAAACCTGACTTTCATGGATTGTGAGGCCAAGTGCTTGAGCAATTGTTCTTGTGTTGCCTATGCATCTACAATTGAGGATGCCCAAACTGGCTGTGAGATTTGGACTAGCACACAGGCAAGATTTAATGGATTTTCAAACTCAAATGCAAGGACAATATACTTCCTTCATTCAGCAATTGGTAAGTCTACTTCACACCCAACTTATAACATCAAAGCATATAATTGATGTATTACATTTACATGTAGAAAATAAGACCATATGCTATGCATGGCTATGATGTGCAGGATTGATAATTTGACTTACTGGTGGCTCTATGTAGAAAACTAAATTAACTGATTTTTTTTGTTGTGGACATGATAAAAATGGATGAATACAAATTGTTGGTTTCTTAACAAGTTCAATATTTTCCAAAAGATTTATCTGGACTGTGAATGATCAGAATCTACAAGTGCTTCCTGTAACGAGACTAATGTCTGTACGTCTGAAACACTAGTAAAACATAACAAACCGAAAAAAAAAAAAAAAAAAAGAAGCAAAAACAAACTCAATCTGTGTTACACAAATATTTTATTCTTGTTACAGCCATCCTGTTTTGTTTGATGTCCTAGTAAATCAATTCTTCTGATAAAGAACCGTCAAAAGGGATCCATTAAATTTCGTATTACATGGAATTAGATTTTTTATGGAAGCTTATCTAAATAATAAGAATTTCAAACGTTATCTGTTGTTATGAAAGAGTCCAAATTTGTAAAAATATAATCCAAATCACGCTTTCCTCCAATTATTGGGGTAAATTCATCCCTCAATCATTTGTGTCAATCTTTTCTCTCAAAATTCAAATCAAAATTGTGTTCAAACACACAAAGAGACGAATCTCAAAACATTTGAAGTTTGAACCCCCTATAGGTCGAAGTGAAAGTACGGAATTTTATGAGTCTTGTTTTGATTTCCAAAGCGAAAGCAAACATGCATCTTAAAGCATATTTAATCATAATAAAAAAGAGAATTGAATAGAAGTACTATTGGTACGTAGTAGAATATTGAAAGTTTGTTTGTCCATGTAGCAAACAAAGTAGAAAACCGGAGGGCAAACAGATGGTGGAACAGGCGGTGGAGATGGCTCATCATGGCAGTGGGGCAATTGTTATCTCGTTGTACTGATTCTTAAGCAACGGAAACGAAAAAAAAAAAAAAAACCGGAATGAAAGGTAAACCGTGCTCCTAGTATAGATTTTTTGGATATATTACTGATGATCAGGCAGGTAGAAAAAATTCAACTAACATTTTCCATATACGTTCGTTAGGAGAGAAAAAAAAAAAAAAAAAAAAAAAAGACGCTGATACAAGATATTGGGGGTAATGCAATTCCTTCCACAGTTCAAGACAAAGTGAAGAAACAAAATAAAGGTGGACAAGGTAGCCATGAGTTGCAAACTTCAGCTTTGAAGCATTCTCAACTGAAATTTTTTTTTTTTTTTTTTTTTTTTTTTTTTTTTTTTTTTTTTTGAGAAACCAGACCCGAAGGTCTGCTAGATAGATATAAAAGAAAGATTACAAAGCATCACGAACAACAATAGGAGCTATATTGTCAGGTACAGATTCCATCTACACCTGAAGCTCGTTACTAGATTTGGACTTCCTGGCAAGGAAATGGGCGACTAAATTACCAAGTCATTTTACATGTACGAAATTACAAAAGCGAAAACCACTAGCTAGCCTAAGGGAATCGTTAATAACCAGACCAAACTCCGGAGGGGTTTGAACCTCCCTCACGCAGCGCTTTGGATACTGTCTCGGCATCGCCTTTGAAGGTAGCATCGAAGACACTTAGTTCCATAGCAAACTGGACAGCTCGCCTACATGCCAGAGCTTCCACCGTAACAACTGAGGAAGGAAGAGGGATCCGTTCAGCAAGAGCACCAATCACACTCCCTACAGAGTCATAAATAATTACTCCCAGACCAGCTGCACCTGATTCTTTGAAGATGGCCCCATCATAATTCACTTTGTATCGAGGAGAGATTGGAGGAACCCACCTGACCCGTTGGGATGGAAAAGAGATTAGCTGATGACGAGAAGTGGAATGGGCTAATGCAAAGTCACTGAGAAAACGCCGAGCCCTTAATTGCAAGTCCTGTAAGCTCGACCAACAGCCCCCCCACTCGGTCCATATTTCTCTTTTCCCAAATCAACCAAAACATGACAGCAAGGAGATTCATATCCGTTTCTTCTTTAAACCTGAAAGACATATCCAACAGGTCCGCAAAAGAGGAAAATTTATACTTTAAAATTTTTTTTGTTAACTCCTCAGCCTCCCAAATCAGCCTAAGAACAGGGCATCTCCAAAGGGAGTGAATAGTGTCCTCACACTCAGAAGCACAACCCGGACAAACCACAGCTTTGACCACCTTCCTTCACCAAAGATTGAATAACGTAGGGATAGCATTGTTTGCTACCTTCCACACCAGGTGTTTTATTTTATGAGGAACCTGTAAAGACCAAATGCCATTCCACATGTGCTTACATCTGCTAGAGTCAGAACAATTAGGGAGAGACAATCTTTTTGATGAAGATAATAATCTATAAGCACTACGAGTGGAATAAACACCTTGGCTGGAGGGAAACCAAACCTGCCTATCCGGGGAGTTATGAATGCTCAAGGGGATACCTAAAATGATTCTAGCTTCATGAGAAAGGAATTCTTGCTGAATCAGGTCCGCTTTCCAAGTGTGGCAGACATCATCAATCAAGGCGCTCACCATAGAATCCGGACTAAGTATTGAGACCGGCGAGGCAATACAGCTACTATGAGGGCATGGCAACCATTTATCACCTCTTATCTTGATGGACAACCCATCCCTTACTCACCAAACCGAACCCAACTCCACAACCCGCGAAGCTTGAATTATACTTTTCCATGCGAAAGAACCTGTGCTTGAACAATTAGCCTCCATAATAGAGCAAGTCGGAAAGAATTTGGCCTTAAACACCCTGTGAAACAAAGTATCCTCATTGTTCTTTAACCTCCACACTTGCTTGGCAAGGAGCTAGTCATTATAGCTGCTAAGCTCTCTAAAACCCATTCCTCCTTCGTTTTTTGGAAGACAACTTCTCCCAACTTACCCAATGGATACGCCTCTGCTCCCCGCGCTAGCCCCACCAAAATTTCCAAATCAAGTCTTCAATTTCGTTAATAAGCCCTTTCGGGAGTTTGAAGCACAACATGGTATAGGTAGGGATTGCCTGGACCACTGCCTTAATCAAGATTTCTCTCCCCGCTTGAGATAATAACTTTTCCTTCCATCCCTTTAATTTTTTCCAAATCCGCTCTTTTATCATACTGAAGGACCTCTTTTTTGCTCGACCAACCAAGGAGGGGAGACCAAGGTACTGTTCGAACCTTTGGATAGTCGGGACAGCCAGGAGATTTTTGATATCTTCTTGAGTTTGGGCAGAAGTGTTGGTGGTGAAAAACAGGTTGGTTTTACCCCGATTGATATTTTGGCCCAAAGCATTTTCATAAATCTGAAGGATGGATTGGATTATCTGGCAGTCTAACAAGGAGGCTCTATAGAAGATTAGGCTAGTCGACATATAGTAAGTGAGAAATACAGGGACCAGTCGGGCAAAAGGACACCCCTCTCAGGCTGCCCTCTACTTCAGCTCTCTCAAGAAGCCCGTGCAACCCTTCCGTGATATGTAAGAATAGATATGGCGATATGGGATCACCCTGGCGTAAGCCACGCTGTGGAGAAATGAGACCATGAGGTTGCCCATTTAGAAGGATGGAGTAAGTGATCGATCTAATGCACATGGAGATTAGTGCTATCCAGTTTATACTGAAGCCCATTTTTTCCATGATCTTTTCCAGGAAAGACCATTCAACATGATCGTACGCTTTGCTCATATTGAGTTTTAGGGCCATCAACCCCACCTTCCCCTTTTGCTTGGACTTCATATAGTGAAAAGTTTCATGAACAATCAAAATGTTATCTGTAATCAGACGACCAGGCACGAAAGCACTCTGGGTTTCTGAAATCAACTGAAGGAGAAACTTTTTCAAACGATTAGCAAGAACCTTAGCAATAAGTTTGTAAAGCACATTAGTCAAGCTAATTGGCCTAAAATCGCTAACCCTCCTCGGACTTTTTATCTTAGGAATTAGAGTAAAGAAAGTATGGTTGAGTTCATGAGAGAAAATACTTGAATTGAGAACCCCAATAACTGCATCTAATACCCCCACTCCTATTTTAGGCCAGTATTGTTTGTAGAACAGAGGGGGAAACCCATCTAGTCCGGGGGATGTGTTAGCTTTCATTTATGCAAGAGCCGCTTGGACTTTAGAAGCTACAAAAGGCTATTGCAGGGACTCATTCATTTCCCAGGTAACCCTAGGTTCTACACAATCAAGGACTGCATCAAATTCCATTGGACATGAAGAAGAGAATAAAGAAGAGTAAAAGCCATTCAGCAAGTCACCGATCCTATCCTCCTCTTCCACCCATGTGTTGAAATCACCTTCAAGGCTAGAGATAAAATTCCTTTTGTTTCTTTCAGAGGCACGGCAGTGAAAGTATTTTGAGTTCTGATCACCGTATCGCAGCCAGTCTGTTTTTGCTCTCTGACTCCACATACCTATCTCCTTTCCTTTTCCTCTTATGTACAAAAGGACTTCACGCTCTCATTAAACATTCGGCGAGAAATGGAAATATTAAGGGTTTTTCCATGTGTAAACGAGGTCCTAAGCTAACCCACTTGTTTTTCGCAGATGATAGTTTGCTTTTCTATAGGTCAATTTTTGAGGATTGCAATAATTTGTTGAAGTTGTTGGCAGAATATGAGTCATTGTCAGGGCAAAAAATCAACAAAGATAAGACCACTATCTACTTTAGCAAATCTACCATGGATGAAGCAAAAACAAGCATAAAGAACCTCTTCCAAATCCAAGAAGTGAAGTCTTATGAGAAATATTTGGGCCTTCCTTCCTTTGTGGGTAGGGGGAAAAAGGCTAGCTTCAATTTTATCAAGGAGAGGGTTTGGAGAAAACTTCAAGGGTGGGAGGGTAAATTGCTATCACAAGCTGGGAGAGAGGTTCTAATCAAATCCGTGATACAAGCTATCCCTACTTATGCGATCGAGTGCTTTAAATTACCATTGGGGCTTTGTGATGATATTGAGGCAATGATAAGGAAGTTTTGGTGGGGGTAAAGGGGAAAGAGAAGGAAGATTCATTGGATCCAGTAGAGTGAATTAACAAAGTCCAAAATGGTAGGTGGTATAAGCTTTCGTGATTTGGCTCACTTTAATGACGCCCTTTTGGCGAAACAAGTATGATAGCTTTTGCATAACAAGGAAACCATCTTCTACAAAGTTTTCAAGGCAAAGTTCTTCCCTAATTGCTCCCTTATAGAAGCTAAGGAATCAAGTTCAGAATCCTATGCTTGGAAGAGCATATTGCAAGGTCATGATGTTATCCTAGATGGTGCTTGTTGGAGGGTGGGGAATAGTAAATCAATAAAAATCTGGCAACACCATTGGCTGCCTTGAAAACATCCGACTAAGGTACTCTCCCATATGGTGGAAACAATGGAAGAAGCCATTGTGGACTGCTTAATTGATGAGGGAACTAGAATGTGGAATGCTGCAAAGGTGGATGGAATTTTTGCTCCACAAGAAGCTAAAGAAATTAAATAAATAAATAAATAAAAAATCCCTTTGGCTAGAAAAGCAACAGATGACTCTCTGTTCTGGCCATGGGAGCAGGATGGAAGGTTTAGTTGTAAAACAGGGTATCGATATTTGAAGGAGGATGAAGCTGGTCTCCAGGTGGCTGAGCAACCAAACCATGAGAAAGGGCTTTAGAAGAAGATTTGGGCCTTTGAATGCCCAAATAAAGTAAGGAATCTGATTTGGAGAGCATGTCGCAATTCTCTCTCTTCAAAATGCAACCTTCTACGTCGAACCATTATTACAGACCAGCTTTGTGATCATTGCAAGGAAGTTAATGAAGATGTTATGCATGCGGTTTGGAGTTGCAAGGAGCTAGATGGCGTTTGGGGGATGAACGATATGTGGAGTTTTCGAAACCAACGATGCTTTACCAGCTTCAGGGAACTCATGGCTTGGGTGTTTAAAAACCAAAGGAACTCGGTTTTATTTGCTTTCACCGTGTGGTCAGTTTGGTACCAAAGAAACCAGGTGAGAACCCAGCAATCCCATTGTCCTCTCAACCAACTCTATCAAGTGGCTCATGACAGATTTGTAGAATATAAAGACATGCAACCTTCACCACTAACGAGTAGGCCGATGAGGAGAGCCTGGTGGAAACCGCCTAATCTGGTTCCTTTCAAAATCAACTTTGACAGAGCCATTTTTTCTGAAGAGAAGTGTTCCGGACTAGGTGCCATCATTCGGAACCAGGAAGGACTTGTCACTGCTGTCATGTCTACTCGAGTTCCTCAACAACTTCAGCCAATTGAGATTGAAGCCTTAGCAGCCAGCAAAGCTCTTGAGTTTGCTAGAGAGGTGGGAATATCTGAAGCTGTTCTAAAGGGTGATTCTTTACTAGTGATGAAGGCCTTGAACACTAAAAATACTGGTTTTTCCAAATTGTCCTACTCTCTCACTAAGAGAGAGGGCAACCTAGTTGCACACAATTTAGCTTAGTTAGCAATTAAATATCAAATTGTGTACTATAAATGGAAAATGTTCCATCGGACATACTATCTTCTTACCAAGCTGGTATTTAGCTGGTATTTTGTAATCTAATGCAGCACAAAGCAATTTCTCAAATAAAATAAAATGTTCCAGACTCCATAGTCCATAGTCAATACAGCGTTTCATCAATGACTGACAGGTCTTCAGCACCTAGACCACGTAATTTTGACTACCTAACTCACTAATATTCCAAATTAGTTTACCCACTGTGCACTTGTTTTACCTGTCTCTTCTATTCATCTTTATCTTCACACCTCAGCCTCACAATTGTATTGCATATCCATTTGGTAATAGCAAACGGAATATGAAGAAATATAATTTGTACTCCATTTGCTCCGTTTTGTTGTTGGTTGTGTTGCTGAAACAACATCCATCAAAAGCCCAACAACCTTACGTGAATAACTACCAGACAAACTGCAACCAAGACCTAAACATCATGAATGGGTTTAAATGCAACGGCGTCGAAAGCTGCCAATCCTACCTCACGTTCCGATCCACTCCTGCCTACGAGACTCCACTGTCCGCCGCCGTACTCTTGGGCGCTACTACTTCCTTCTTCTACTAAAACAACATATTCGGAGCCCCCCAGATCATCAACACCGACAACCCGACCATCTTCCAATTCATCCCTGTCAATTGTTCATGTTTGGGTGCTGAGTACTACCAGCACGAAAGCTCATACCAGTTGCGGCTGAACGACAGCTTTTTCACCATCGCCAACGACACCTACCAGGGCCTCACGACTTGCCAGGCCTTGAAGCATGAGAACCCTCATACAACAGATAAGACCCTGAGGATGAGCGTGAACGTAAATGTCCCACTCTGGTGCGCTTGTCCCACGCCCAGTCAGACGGCAAGTGGCTTCAAGTACTTGCTTACATATATGACTATTTCGGGGGATAACATCTCTACAATTGCCGCTACATTCCGTGTAGACAAGCAGAGCATACTTGATGCAAACGAGCTACTCGAGGATAGCCTTATATTTCCACTCACACCCCTTCTCGTCCCACTGAAGAGCAAGCCGCCTGTCGCTATGGCTAGAAGCGGATATTTAGGTAACCATTCTTGCCAAATCCAACCCCCCTTCTCTTACTATTAATTTAATATCATACTTTTTTTTCTTTTTTTTTTAAATAGTAGTTGTAGACATTTATCTTACGATTATATATTTTATCATAAGATTTTTTTTTTATTTTTTTATTTATTAAATTATATTTTCAATCATTTCAAAAATTATGATATGCCACAGTTCTATTGAATAGTTTATGTATAGAATAGCCTTACAATAGTAATGTGTAAAATTATAAAATCTCAACAACTTATATGATAATTGGAAATAATGTTAGAGATAAATTATTTTATAAATTATTTTACAAACTATTAATGTAGTGAGTAATTATTGATAAATGAAAAAGTAATATTAATTGTTGATTTAGATGAAAAATAATAAGAAGTTGATCACGTCAAAATTTTGTAAAAATATTGTAAAATAATTTGTAGTTATAACATTATTCATATTATGAGATCAAACAATAAATAAACAGCGTCCATACTTTGTTAATTTTCACCAGTTGGTACTAAAGTTACACTCGCTCTGGCTTACCAAATATCCTTGTTGCAGTTCCTTTCATTCTTGAATCACCAGCCTAAAAAGTATCTAAATAAGAGTTTCAATTATTAAAGTTATATGTTGTTTAAAATTATGGATAAAGAGTCCTTACTTAAAAATATATATAAAAACAAAGAGAAAAATCTTAAAAGATTTGAAGCCCCCTATTGGAGAAGGACCACTTGACGAAACAATGAATTTTACCGATCTTATTATTCTGATTTCCAAAACGCAAGTGGTCCCAGCATCTTAAAGCATAGTAAATGATTCCACAAAAAAAAATTAAAAAAAAAAAAAAAGAAGCATAGTAAATGATAAGAAAATGCTATTGCTAGTAGATCATTAAAAATTTGGTTGTCCAGATGCAGATAATTCAGAAAACAGGTTTGCACTTGTCCAAAAAAAAAATACAAGTAGGAAAACGGCAAATAGGTGGTGGATATGGCTCATTGTGACAATTGGGGGAATAATTATTGCCTTGTTGTGCTTCTTATACCATTCAAAATGGAAAAAACAAAAAGCTGAAGGTAATCGATTCTCCTACCTAAGATTTTATTTTATATAATTAGCAACATATTTTTAAGTTATATTTTGCTTAATTTCAAGTTAATTAGGGGAGAGAAAAACGAAACAAAAGATACTCATAATGGAACTTGGAGGTAATGCACTAACTTGCAATCTACATGACAAAGTGAAGAAACAAAGCAAAGATGGGCAAGATGGATTGCAAATATTCAGCTACAAGAGCATTTATGATGCTACAAGTAATTTCTCAACTGAAAATAAATTAGGAGAGGGCGGTTTTGGACCAGTTTATAAGGTTAGTTCTTCACACTTTTCTCTCTCATAAGTTTTTTTTTTTTTTAGTATCAAACTCTAGCGTCAACTAATGGCTTGTTTGGAAGTTTAGAGAGGGAGAAGAGTAGAGGGAAGTAGAGGAGAGGAGAGTAGTGGGGAGAAGAGTAGAGAATAATGGTTCTCCTCCACCTTGTTTGGATGTTTTTAAAATTAGTAAGGGGGAATGGAGTAATTAGCCATTCCTCTTGTTTGGAAGTTTTAAAAATTAGGATGGAGAGGTGAGGAAATGATTAAAATAGACAAATTTACCCCTATTTGAAAATAGACTTGCAACATTGGTCTATGATTAATTTAGAAATGATAAATTAGGGAATTTACTTGGACAATAATTTATCTACTCTACTCTCCCTCCAAATCTCTCCAATTTGGGGGAATTAAAAATGAGGGGTTGGAGGAAGTTGAAACCCCTCCAAACTCCCCCAAACCCCTCCCCCTCATTCCTTAAAAAACTTTCAAGCAAGGTAATTGAATTACTCTCCCTCCCTCTACTCTACTCCCCCTCCTTTTTTAAACATCCAAACAGGCCATAAAGGTCTTGAGAGATTGGAAACTAGACTCATTATAGCAAGCTTTAGGCAAAAACTTGAAAAGAAAGTGAAGAAACTTTCTCCTTTTTGCTGCTGGACCCATATTTGTAGAGAGGGAGAGAGCTTGAGCATTCTAGCTCTTTCTAGTTCTCTGTGAGAAATGAGAGCAAAAGGAGGTTGGAATTTTGGTTTGTTTGGCCGGCTAGCTAGGGAAGTTTCTCACTTGAATTTGTGGCTTGCTACATGTCTCACATGCATGGTAAGGAGAATAAGTATCCTCTCAAGGGCTGGGCAAAGTGTCTTAAGGTTATTGGTTCATATGTCTAGGAAGTTACTAAAATACCCTTCCCTTAAGTAACTAATTAATTACAAGACTAACTATATATATATATATAGTAACTTAACCACTTAATATAGTAGCATATTTTTCTTTGGACGACATAACATGGTATATAATCATGATACAATTAGTCATTCACTTCTATATATATATATATAAAGTATCAAACTTAGTTGAATGGTCCATGGTAATTAAGATTTAACCCTCCATTACTAACTATTAAGGTTCCTTGTTTAATTTAAGTTCCTAACAACATTTATTTGATAAATGCTAGTCAAGTAGGTGAGTAATATCATTAGTATTTTTTTTCGTAATATATAAAATTTAATATATTGTTAATATACGAAGATATATATATATATATATATATATATATATATTATAGGAATATACGAAGAAATATTGAAAATGAGTCTAAAAAATTTAAGCTTAAAAGTTTATGATAAGGTCATGATGAAATGGTCGGGTTAGTTTAGGTGCTAATCAGAAACTAATCAGACTCAAATGGGTTACAATTTCTATTACTCCTACGCTAGTTTTCCGTTCGGGTTTGGATGGGTTATTGGATCCTGGTCCAATTTAATTTGCCAGATCCATCTACAATCTTAAATTAACCTATTCCATCTCTTTATTTTTTGTTAGGTTCAACATTTAAACTTAAGACCTAATCAAGTTAGCTAATCCAATTTGCCCAATTAATTTGCACTTGAGCCGCATCCCAAGTGCTAGATAAAACTTTGATAGAAAATTAAATAATGGAAGTGGAGATTGATTTAAGGTAATGTGAGTAAAATATGACTAACACAATACATTTTCAGGGTAAATTGCCTGATGGGAAAGAAATAGCAATTAAGAGACTCTCAAGAAGTTCTGGACAAGGATTGCTAGAGTTCAAGAATGAAGCTATTCTCATTGCCAAACTCCAACACATTAATCTTGTCCGACTTTTAGGATTTTGTATTCAAGAAGAAGAAAATATACTAATATATGAGTACATGCCCAACAAAAGTTTAGATTTCTTCCTCTTCGGTAAGACATATATTCATTACTATGAAAATTTGCTTATATGATGATATTTTTGTTTTCTTTTATTCTAAGTCAATTAATATACTTATCATTTTCTTTCTATTATTTTCTACTATGAGTCAGATTCTACTAAAAAGTATTTATTAAATTGGAAAAAACGCTTCAACATCATTGAAAGGCATTGCTCAAGGACTCGTTTATCTTCACAAATATTCAAGGCTAACAATAATTCACCGGGATTTAAAAGCAGGCAACATTTTGCTTGATAAGGAGATGAATCCAAAAATATCTGATTTTGGCATGGCAAAAATATTTGGGTTGAAAGGATCAGAAGAAAACACAAATAGGATTGTTGGAACATAGTAAGTAGGCATTTCTTTTCAAGCATGCATAATTGAATTCTATTTATGAGCATGTGAGAGTGAATATATGTGCTTATTCATACACTAAATTTTATTGTCAATTATTACTTCAATGGTTATATGTCCCCAGAGTATGCAATAAATGGTGTTGTTTCAATAAAAATTGATGTATTTAGCTTTGGAGTTCTACTATTAGAAATCATCAGTGGCAAGAAAAACAATAGTCATTATCACTCTAAGTATCCACTCAACCTTATAGGATATGTAAGTTTCCCTCTTGACCCTTCTTATCATGTGCATGGAAGTTTGAACTTAATAGCTAACATTTACGAATAATTGGGCTTGTACCAGGCATGGCAGTTATGGAATGAAGGTAAAGGTTTAGAGCTTACAGACCCAACAATACTAGATGAGTCATTCATTCCATCTGAAGTATTGAGATGCATTCATGTTGGTCTCCTATGCGTGCAAGATCAAGCAACAGATAGACCCACCATGCTAGATGTTGTTTCTTTTTTTGCAAATGAAACTATTCAACTATCTACTCCGAAACAACCTGCATTTTGTATCAACACAATCGCGAAAGAGTTAGATGTTTCTGAAAATAAGTCAAAAAATTATTCAGTAAATAATGTCACAATTTCAGAATTGGATGCCAGATAAATACTAAAATACTCGAGTTATATATGAAAATCTAGTATCTATATACATGCCTTTGTGATTGGGGCTATACTTTATTATGACTTTACAAGCTTGTATGGTTCAATGATTTATTACAATTTTTAATTAGGATTATATACTTATATGCCTATATCTGATTACATTTATCTTTAATTCTTATTGCTAAAAGTAATGAGAAGAATTAATAATGCTTGTGTGAGTTAACTGATTAAACTGGATTAGATTGATTATGATATGTATCATTACTGTATCTTATTTTGTAGTAATAATTGTTGAGCACAAATGCTTTTTCTCTTCCACAAGGGGAATCTGGACAGGTTGACCTACTATCTCCAAATATTCTTATTGTTTGGAGAGAGAGAGAGAGAGAGAGAGAGAGTCTACAACACTCTCAAGACTGGAGCTGAGAATGAAAATGACCTAGGATGAATAACAACAAGAAAAGGGAACCTTGTTTAACCTCTTATTTTATCAGGCTAATATGGGAAATTACAGCAAACTTTGCAAGGTGCCATAGATACATGAAGAGGCCTCAGGTCAATAGCTTAAGAGCATTCTCAACAAGGATTCTAAAATTTTTAGCATTTAACACTTCAAAAACCTACTTTATTCATTATACCATCCTACTTTAAGATTCATCAAACATCAAACCTTCTATATTTTTTGCCATTTCATTTAAATAATATAAACTACTCATTAAAATAATAATAAAACAATTGCACCAAAATCTATAACAACCAGCCAACGCCCTCCTCCACCACCCCTACCACTACTCCACTTGCCATAACCACCATTGTAGCAACCACAACCCACCACAGCCACCACCACCACAAGTCACAGCACCACTGTCGCAACCACAAAACAATTCTGAAGGTGAAAAGCATTATAGATAGAACAAAAGCACTATATATTTTCCTTTCCTTCATTTTCTCGGCAAGTAAACAGAGATTCAAGGAAACTCTGAATGTGAAAAAGAACAAAAATTGAACAACCCCATTATAATTGAACCCAAAAATAAATACATTAATATCTCAATTTCCAATTTTGATTTTTCTTTCCCTCCATTTTCTGGGAAACCAAACAAAGAGTAGTATTAATGAAAAAACAGAGTATGAAAGAAGAAACAATAGAACAAACCAGCGCCATTGGATCCAACAAGGAGGTAGCGATCACCGGAGTGAAGAGAGAGAGAAATCTTTGATTAAAGGAGTGGAACCCAGCGAAGCATGACCCACGAACAATCAGACCCACGCTTTGATCCACGCTCACGACTCCTTCAATCCACACTCCAAACCAAAAACCCACACTCTGACCCACGACTCCTTTGACCCACACAGACCCACGAAGAGAGAACAAAAAACAAAGAACAGAGGGAGAGAAGAGAGAACAAAGGGAGACCATCAGACCACATCGGACTCATGACTATCGGACCACCATTGTCGAACTAGAACCATCGTCGAACCAGAACCATCACCGGATCACATCCATCGGGAGAGAGAAGAGAGAAGGGAGAGGAAAGAGAAAGAGAGAACTGAAAACGGAGAGAGAGTTGTGAGAAACTGAGAATAAAAAACTATTTTTTTTTTTACAATTCATGCTATAGTGGGCCTGTATTAATACAAGCCCACTGTAGCAGTATGCCAAAAATTTTACAATTTAAAAGCTTTGATGGAGGTGCTTTTTTGGTGTTTTGATGCTAAAATTTAGCATATAGCCCTTTTAGCATTTTCAATGGGAATGCTCTAATAGGGAGAAAACTACAACTTTCTTCATTAAGAATACTAAGGTTGATATGAGGAGCCATATAAAAACCTTTTGAGGTTTCCCAAAGTTAAAGGTCATGATAAATACTAGAGGTTGCCATCTTTTGTTGGGAGGTCCAAACAAGATACTTTTAGGACTATTGAATACCGTTTCTTGAAGGAGAAGTTGCTATCAAAATAGGGTAAAGAGGTGTTTATTAAAGCAGTCACACAATCCATCCCAATGTACACTACAAGTCCGTTTGGATTGAACTTATTGTTGCTGAAACTGAAAACTGAAAACTGAAAGCACTATAGCAAAATAATTTTTAAATGTGTAAATAGTACCATGGGACCCATTTTTAATATTTTTTAGTATGTGAACAGTGCTGTGAACAGTGCTAAACAGTGCATGAACAGTGTTTTTTTGTCTCCAAACAGTAAAATCATGTGATTTTACTGTTCACTGGCTGGGCAAAAAAAAAAAAACAAAAAAAGGAAAAACTCAAACGTGGACGCACACTGAAAATGCAGAGGCCAAACGCCCTCTACGACTCTATGAGCTGATCAAGAATTCCCATTGCACTACGTAATGATTTAAGTAACAAAGATAATGAGCAATTGTTGGGTACAGTACGAAAACAATGATCATTGGATTTATTGAGGTTCACTATGCAAACCTCAACAAGACCAAGAGAAGTTTGGTTTCCTGATTTGAGAGCATTTAACTTGGGTTTGCTTGTCATAAATGGCTGGCAATTACTGTAGAATACTCGCTCATTATTTATACGGTTTATTTTGAATCTATTATATATATCGGGGTTTTAAGATTATCATGGACTCATTTCTGATTAGGTTATTTCAAATTAAATTTAGTAATTAGAATTATTAAGACAATCATCTATATTAAAAGATAAATAATTGAAGAAACCACAAATTACCTGTCAAGATTCTCATGTGCTTGCATGTCGATCATTCTTTTTCATTTACACTAAAACGAATTGAGTTTTTGACCATATTTTATTTAATTTTTAACGATGAATTAAAATCAACTAAATTGATCCTATGCATGAATGTCTATGGTAAAACCATCCATCTACCAATAAAAATTCCTTTTTTTTGTTTCTGGTTTTTTTTTTTTTTGGGTATTACCATGGTCAAAATTTCGACTTTTGACTCAAAGACCATTTTACCCTTTAATCTTATGATGGCTTGATATGATGAAGATTTTGATGTCAGATCAATCATGGAATTTTTCACCCTTGTAAAATGACTATTTTACACTTTTGAGTGTTGTGTGGCTTAAAATAAATGGTTTTGATTGTTTGCAAAATTGGGTGTTTGCATATGCCCCAATGGCAGACTATATAAAAGTGTAAACACCGCTGCTACAAGAAAATACCACATTTCATGACCAAATCAAACTCATAATCATAGAGATATGATGCGAAATGTGATTATGTGAGTTCAAACCACTTAAAATGTTGACTCCTGGTGATCGAATGACTACCACTCAAGGGGCTCAGGATGAACAATCAGCACTCAAGGCGTCAATTTGGGGTCAACTATAACCACTGTGTTAGTTTGGGTTATGCAATAATCACTTAAGCTGTTGGTTCGGAATGTCAAACTAGGAAATGGTTTAATGTATTTTTCAAAAACCTAGTTGTTTTAGGACCTAGTTTCATGCTAGAAAAGGATTTTAGGTGTTTGATAACAACCTATTCTTACAAAAACAAGATCTCATGCAAGGAATGGTTTTAACGTTTTTCTATTATTTCTTATTCCAGCAATTATACGTTTTTGGAATATGTTATGAATGGTATTGTTTGAACAAAAGTTGATGTATTTAGTTATGGAAAACTACTCTTAGACATTTTGAGAGGAAAGAAGAAAACCAATCTCTATCATTCAAATAACCCACTCAATCTTGTAGGACATGTAAGTAATCCAAATTAATAGACCTTTGTAAATTTTATATGAAATCTAACCTTGAATCCTTCATAGTTAGCATTAATTGTGTCTAACTGAATTTCTATCAAGCATGACACTTTACTTGTAATTGAGTAGATTTATGATGTGTTTGATACTTCAAAGAACAAAGTTTCAAGTCTAAGTGTTAAAACCATGCAAATTTGTCCAAAAATCAAGTAAAGAAGTTTTGGATTTTAAAGCTCGACAGATAGCATCTATCAAGGTTTAAAAGGCAGCTTTTGCCCAATGCTCGATAGCTGCTTGATAGATAACCTATCTATCGAGATTTACAGAAATCAGTTTTTCAGATATAACAAACTTGTAAATTTACACAATTTATGTGATTACTATAACAAACTTGTAAATTTACACAATTATACACAGATTGATGTAGATCATTTTTAAACAAAAATATTTAAATTTTTATATATATATATTTTTTATTATACACAAATTTCTGCCCATCGCATACTCTCAAATTTAATGTTCAAATTTTAATTTTTTTCTATACAAACTGACTTTTCACTTTTAGTTGCATCTAAACGAATCCGCATGTTTACCTTTTGCAGCACCGTCCCAAGTACCAACCCAATCCCTACGCCACTTACACGAGAACTTGTTTTGATTTTGGTAGGGTCTACTCAAAATCATGGATGTTTCGTAGGGTTCACATGCTTTTATTAGGGATATAGATAGACGACTTTCGGAACATTGAACAATCAAATGGTTTAAATGGACCACATATATGCCCTTTTTTTTTTTTTTCTCGGGTCGAATGCAAGCGAAGTGGTGTTATGACTGACACCACTTCAAACGACTCTTTGCATGCGTTTGCGAGTTAAGAATGACACAAGACTTAAAGAACAAAGACCAGAATCTGTCCCAGCCCCAAGGTTTCACAAAAGTGAGATAAAAGAAACTTAAGCGAAAAATCAAAAAAAAAAAATTCTAATTTATTTATTTATCTTTACCCTTATTTTTTATTTATTTATTAATGCCGCATTCTCTTATTTGACACATATTTTTTTGCTAAATAAAAAAATAGGGTTTTTCGTGTGCACTTAACTACCTATATACTTCAAGACTGAATATTATACAGTAGGATACGATAAAATACTTGGGAAAAAGAAAAGCTATGTACTATCTGTAACGTTCAAATAAGCATATTTTTTACGAGAAAATTATTAGATAGTTCCGGAGTATTATAAATACATACTCCCTCCTCTCACATGAATGGTGAGTCCCACCATGAATTTAATTAGTGGGATCCACCATTCATGTAAGAAAAGAGAGTACGTATTTATAATACTTTGAAAATACACAACAATTTTCCTTTTTGACGAAACGCTAGAAGTACGCAACTGGTTGTATAATTGAATTTGGCAGGGTCCAGTCCAAATCATGGATATGTTTCGTTGGGGTTTAATGCTTCTATTAGTGACAGAGAGAGACTAGTCTTCGAACAATGTGTTATCCAAAAAAAAAAAAAATGGTCTTTGGACAATGACTAGATTGACTCTTGGAACATTGAACATTGAAATGGTTTATAAGAGCTACACAACTTTTGGCCCAAAACAAACGGCTCTTTGCATGCTTGTGGGCTATGACTGACACATCATGACTTAAAGCTCAAAGACCCGAATCTGTTTGTCTCCAACTTCTAGGATTTATAGTCTAGGATTTTTTTAGCAAGAGAACTTTGAAGGTAATGCAATTACTTTACTTGTGGATATATATAGTACTATGTACGTATTGGTATCAAGCTCATGCACTCAAGCTTAAACTAAAGCACATAATCAAATGCTTAAATTTGAAAGAAAAAAAAAAAAAAAACATTTTGATGATAAAAGATACACACACATTACAATGAAATTATTATTAACAATTGTTCAACTTACAATATAACCGAACTGACATTATTATTATATATTGTTAAGTGCATATGCCTAAACTTATATTGTTATTTTTACATTAACTTTAAAATTTGGTACATAAATCAAATAAACTGAATGATTAAAAAAAAATTATAGAAAAAAGTCTCTGGGATTATATATGATATAACACCCTAAAGAGACCTTGCCAATATTCTTCATCAGCTCCGAGACTTATAGCCTAAAAAACCTAATCAATAATATTATAAAGATTATGAAGCATTTTTGAAAATATAACCGGATTAGGTAGTGTATAAAGGATCATATATTAATAGAAGAAAAGACAGATCTATAGGTATATATATATATATATATATATATATATTATGATAATTCAGTTTTAGAGATAATTAAGTAGAATAACCATGAGTTTCAGTTAGCTCAACTGATAAAATCTTTGATGGTTGAATAAAAAATCTGAGTTTTAATCGGAAGTTGAAACTCTCTTTAAAATAAAAAATAAAATAAAAAATGAAGAAGAAGAAGAAGAAGTAAGAATGAAAGAAAGAAGAATAACGAAGCAGAACTGATATTTTGATGTTGATTGTAATTGTAGTCCTCCCCTGGAATTATTCTTATTTGTCAATTGGGTATTCCAAATTACGTGGTTTAGGGGCCATAGACTTGTCAGTCATTGATAAAATACTGTATTGAATCATTGATCACCATGGTCCACTTCGTTCCTTTTGTTTTTTTTCATATCATTTCAAGAAATATAATTCATTCCTCTCTGAAATTTGAATAATTGGATCAAAGTCCCTCAAAATAGGTCAAGACCCCAGTTGAAATTAGGGAGCGACAAGCCCAATTGAACATCTTCCCAGTTTCGGGGGCCCGCCCCGGGGGAGTGGATATGAGATAGACCGGGCACTAATTTTTTAAGTAAATGGAAAATATAACAAGGAGAAACAGTTTGTCGTCTCTGGTGAGCAGGGGAAGAAGCCTTTGTGTGAGGTCTTCCGTAGGCCATAGCTATTAGTTATCTAGATTTGAGAATTGTAAAGAAGATGAGAAGGTGAGAAATAGAGAATGAAAGATTTGAGTGTAAAATTGTGAATTAGTCAAAGACAGATTTTTAGATAAGGAAAATGAAATTTTTTTACTTTCTTAAACGAAAAACTAAAAAGTGGACCTGCTTAAATTGCCTGTCAACCTGACCCAACCGTCTATTATAGCAGGTTGTATTTGGGTTGATCCATTTTTCAAGAATTAGAAACAAAAAAAATTTAATTATACTTATTTTTATTCTTTTTGTTCGGGTAATGACTAATGAGTTTGGGTTCAAATTTGCAAACTATAGGACCTGTTTAGTCTAGCTTTTGAAGAAATTTTAAATGCTTTAAGATCAGTTTTTATTCTATTTCCATATATATATATATATATATATTTGGTGGTATATCCATTGAACAAAATAAAATGAAGATATATGAAACAATGCCAAATTTGGGCTGGTTAGTTTTTTAGGACAAAAAATATCACTTTGGGCCGTATATCTTTAAAATATTGTCAATTTGAATCTTTGTTATTTTTTACTTGCAGTAATTTAGTCCTTACTATGAACTCACTTATAAAAATTGATTGCAAATTAAAAATAATAAAACTCAAATTAACTACTAAAATATAAGAACCAAATTGATAATAATCTTCAAAATGTAAGAACAAAGATAATATTTTTGCCTATTTTTTAACGTATTCATGGCTTGGCTTAGGTCGGAGATTTCTCAATCCATGAAAAAAACAAAAAAAACATTTTGAAAACCAATCCACTTATGGGCCGGCTTTATAGAAACGAACCACAAACCATTCACAGATTGTGGACTCTTTTTTTTTTTCAGCAAAATACCGTGGACTTCATGTTCATGACAAGGGGTGGAGTGATGTAAATTGACTATAAATTGAAAATAAAAAAATCTCAAATTGACTATTAAAATATTAAGACCAAATGGATAATAATTTCAAAATGTAAGGTCTAAAATTCATGGTCAATAGATTGAAAAAATAAAAAATAAAAAAATAAAATTTAGAAAATCAATCCACTTGTGCGCCGGCTTTATAGAACGGAGCACAAACCAGTCACAAATTGTGGACTTCATGACAAGGGGTGGACCGATGTTCAAACTTTCTCATCTTCAACGTCTGTTTCTTTTCCTTCCATTTTGACAATAGTTGGTAGATTTTGGTCTCGCATATTCTTTTCCTTCCGCCTCTCTTAACAAAAAACAATAAAAATAAAAAACTCTGTTATGGCAAGCAAAATGAGAAATGTTATCCTCTGTTTGTTATGTTTGCTACTCTTCGTGGGGCCATCTTCTTCTCTGCTAGAGACATTAGTGCAAGGACAGGAGGTCAAGGATGGGGATGAATTAGTTTCAGCTCAAGGAAACTTTAAACTAGGATTCTTCACGCTTGAAAGTAACAACTACTACTTAGGAATATGGTACAACGACAACCGTCAACGCCAGGACAATTTAGTGTGGGTTGCAAATCGAGACTCTCCTATCTTTAACAACTCTGGAAGCCTTACCATTGATGATAACGGGAATTTGAAAATTTCACACGGTGGGGGTCTTCCTATTGTTCTATATTCGGGACAAGAAGTAAGTAACACAAGTGCTGTTCTACTTGACACTGGTAATTTTGTACTGCGCGAACTGAATAATTCAGAGGAATTGTGGCAAAGCTTTGATTATCCTAGTCACATTCTTGTGCCAGGAATGAAACTTGGAGTTAATCGGAAAACGGGAAATACTTGGTCTCTAACATCATGGAGAGGAATGGTGGTTCCTGACTCGGGCGTATTTACCTTTGGCATGGACTCAAACCATACAAATCAATTGGTCATCTTGTGGCACGACAACATCTATTGGACTAGTGGATCTTTGGAACGTGGGCATTTCACCTCATCTTTTTCAGGTATTTCAGATTCTTACTACAATTTTTGCTACATATCAAATGAGAATGAAACATTCTTCAACTACTCTGTGGAAACAAGTTTCACAAAGTCGCCGCGGTTGGTGATAGATTACTTGGGAAGACTTTCTGACGATAGAGGCATTCTGGTTGATTGTATTTCTCGTTTCTCTGGTTCATCAAAAATGGAAAGATGTATGCCGGCGCAGCTTCCTGAGTGTAGGAGCCCTGATGATGTATTTTATTCACATTTAACTTTCATGTACAATGATGGATTCAAGTTTAGTGAAAGTGAAAACCTGACTCTCATGGATTGTGAGGCCAAGTGCTTGAACAATTGTTCTTGTGTTGCCTATGCATCTACAATTGAGGATGCCCAAACTGGCTGTGAGATTTGGACTAGCACACCGGCAAGATTTAATGGATCTTCAAACTCAAATGCAAGGACAATATACTTCCTTAATTCAGCAATTGGTAAGTCTACTTCACACCCAACTTATAACATTAAAGCATATAATTGATGCCTTACATTTACATGTAGAAAATAAGACCATACGCTATCCGTGGCTTTGATGTGTAGGATTGATAATTTGATATACTGGTGGCTTGATGTAGAAAACTAAATTAACTGATTAATTTGTTGTGGACATGGTAAAAATGGATAAATACAAATTGTTGGTTTCTTAACAAGTTCAATAATTTCCAAAAGATTTATCTGGACCGTGAATGTTAAAGCATATTAAATCATAAGAAAAAGAGAATTGAAAAGAAGCACTATTGGTACATAGTAGAACATTGAAAGTTTGTTTGTCCATGTAGCAAATAAAGAAGAAAACAGGAGGGCAAACAGGCGGTGGAGATGGCTCATCATGGCAGTGGGGGCAATTATTATCTCGTTGTACTGATTTTTAAGCAACACTAAAAAAAAAAAAGAGGGGGAATGAAAGGTAATCCATGCTTCTAATATAGATTTTTAGATATATTACTGATGATTGAATATCTACCACTTTTTGTTTACCACTCTATGTGTGATTGGTGGAACATAGAGTGATACACAAAAATTGGTACAAAGAATTTGTATTCTATGGAAAAAATTCAACTAACATTTTCCATATACGTTGGGAGAGAAAAAACAAACAAAAGATGCCGATACAAGAAATTGGGGGTAATGCAATTCCTTCCACAGTACATGACAAAGTGAAGGAAAAAAAAATAAAGGTGGACAAGCTAGCCATGAGTTGCAAACTTCAGCTTTGAAGCATTTTGGCTACTACAAATAATTTCTCAACTGAAAATAAATTAAGAGAGGATGGCTTTGGATTAGTTTCTAAGGTTAGCTCTCTCTCTCTCTCACTCATAAAATTTGAATTTATGACTTGACTTAACACAATCCTCTCTCTCTCTCTCTCTCTTGTTTTTGTTTTTTGGGTATGGTAATGGAACTAAAGACATAGCCTAGCTAATCCTATTTGACCAATCAATAAATTAGTACTTGAGCTGAGCCTATGGGCTAGGTAGAATCTTGACACAAAGTTTAAAATGTAAGTAAAGATTGAATTAAGATAATGTGAGTAAGACTAACCCAATTTACTCTTAGGTTAAATTATCTGATGGGTAGTAAATAGCAATGAAGAGACTTTCAATAAGATTTGGATAGGGATTGGTAGAGTTCAAGAATAAAACTATTATTATTGCCAAACTCTGGCACACTAATTTTGTCAGGCTTTTAGGGTTTTGCATTACAGAAGAAGAAAAAATTACTAAGCTATGAGCATATGCCCAACAAAAGCCTAACTTCTTCCTTTATGGCAAGACATATGATCATATTAGTAAAATTGGCTTATGTGAAGATTTTTTTCTCTTTTTATTTAAAGTCAAAAAAAAAAAAAAAAATTAATCATTTGCTTGCTAGTGTTTTCTACTATGAGTCAAATTCTACTAAAAAGTGTTTCTTAAATTGGAAAACATGCTTCAACATCATTGAAGACATTGCTCAATGACTTGCTTATCTCCACACATATTCAAGTCTAAGAGTAATTCCATAGGATTTAAAATCAAGCAACATTTTGCTTGATAAGGAGATGCATTCGAAACTATTAGATTTTGGCATGGTAAAAATATTTGGGTTAAAAGGGTCAAAAGAAAACACAAATAAGGTTGTTGGAACATAGTAAGTATGCATTTCATTTCAAGCAATTATAATTTAATACAACTTGTGTGTGTTTGCACATTTACATATTTGCTTGTACATGCTAAAGTTTATTGGTCACTTTTTACTTTAGTGGTGGTATGCCCTTGGAGTTTGTAATGATTGGTGTTGTTTCAATAAAATCTGATGTATTCAGCTTTGGGGTTCTACTATTAGAAATCATGAGTGGCAAGAAAAACAATAGTCGCTATCACTTTGAGTATTCACTCAACCTTATAGGATAGGTGAGTTTCTCAATTGAACCCTTCTTAACTTGTATTTGGAATTTTGAACTTAACTGTTGTCATTTTATGAACAATTGGACTTGTATCAGGCGTGGTAGTTATGGAATGAAGGTAAAAGTAATTTAGAGCTAATAGGCCCAACAATACTAGATGCATGCGCCACGCCCTCCATTTAAAGTATTGAGAGGCATTCACGTTGGTCTCTTATATTTACAAGATCAGGCAATGGATAGACCCACCACACTGGATGTTGTTTCTGTGCTTCAAATGGAACTCTTAAACTATCTCCTTCTAAACTACCTGCATTTTTTACCAACAAAGTTGCAGAAGAGTCAGAGGTTTCAGAAATTAAGCGAAAAAACTATTCCATATGTTGAGACTGATGCAAGCAGTAAACGGCAAAAGGAAACAGAGCTTAAATGACAATCAAGATCAAAACAGAAGAAGAAAAATGACACACCACAAGGATAATGCCTCAGCACGTGTGAAGGAAAGAAAGCATGTGAATTAGAAGTTAGAAGCTCCAGCCGTCATGTATTCACTGGTGTAGTCATAAGTGATAGTTATACTGTTAGGATGGTTGTTAGAGAAGTTAGTTAGAGTCGTTATTTTCGCGCCTCTTTCCATCTCTGTTTGTACATGTATAAATAGTAACCAATGCTTGTAAAGTAACACTTACTTGATTTCAATGAATTAGAATCAGTTCAGAAATTCTTTTTCTCTCTCTAGAAACTTCTTTTCTTTACATGGTATCGGAGCAGAGTGCTTCTGCTGAAGTTCTGTTTTCCCTTTCTTGTTTTTCCAATCCCTAATTTTCGTTTTCACAATCCTTGAAGCTTCTTCGATGGCTTCCACCACTGATTCCTCACAATCAGTCCCTGCTTCAACAAATCCTTCACAATCTGTGCCTACTTCAAGCATGGCTATAGCAGACGAGTATGCTAATAATCCATACTTTCTTCCAACTAATGAAAATCCGTTTTGTTCTTACTTCTTAGCCTTTGACTAGTCTCGAAAACTACATGAGCTGGGCTAGATCTGTGTTCTTGGCTTTAAGCTCTAGGAACAAATTTGGTTTCGTCAATGGTTCAATCACAGAACCAGATCCTAATTCTCCATTGTTCAATTCATGGAGTCATTGCAATACCACAGTGCTATCGTGGTTAACCAATTCTCTCAGTTTGGAGCTCAAAGCAAGTGTGATGTACATCAATAATGCCAGGGATTTGTGGATTGATCTTAAGGATAGGCTTTCATAGGGTAATACAACAAGAATGTTTGAGCTTGAGAAGGAGATTTCTCATCTTTCACAAGGGTCTCTCTCGGTGAGTTCTTATTTCACCAAGTTCAAAACTTTATGGGATGAATTTGTCAATTATCAACCTTTTACTGTTTGTAATTGTGCTTGTGGTGCTAAATCTTCTCAATTGGATGCTTAACATAAGGAACATGTTTTTCGTTTCTTAATGGGGTTAAATGATAGCTATGGAAATCTTATTGGTCAAATTCTATTAATTGAGCCTTTTCCTTCCCTTAGCAAAGTATGTTCTTTGATCTTACAAGAACAGAAAAGAAGAAATATAGGTCGTGCTAACATGACATATCTTGTTGAAGCTACTGCTGCAATGTTTGTGAATAATAGTAACAAAGGTCACCCTCAAGCGTATAATGGTGGTAAAGGAGGGGGGCATTCTAAGAAAGAAATGCCTATTTGTACCTATTGTGGTATGACAAGTCATATAGCAGACAAATGCTATAAGCTCCATGGTTACCCACCAGTGTACAAGCCAAAAGGGGGTAATAAGGCTATGGCTAATCAAGTTTCTGGAAATTTTGGGAATCTTGATATTCTTGCTGCTTCAAACAATCATCAGATTAATGGTGGTCTACCAAATGTTGGTCTTCAGTCTGATTCAGCTCTTGTACCACAAAATGCTTTTATTGTTCCTTTTAGAAGTGTTGGTTTACAATCTGGTCCACAGCCTTCCCTCTCATAGTGTCCAATGTCTCAAGATCAATGTGAGCAGTTACTCAATTTCTTGAAAATATGTTCAGCATCTAGATCAGGCAATGGTACTAAATCCCTCCACCAGGTTGCTTCAGTAATGGCACTTGTTGTTGATACCGTATTTTGTTCGCTCTCGATTTGCGTGCTAGACCCCAAAAAATTAAAAAATATTACTTTCTCCCTGTGGGGCCGCAAGAACATCTAGACTAATGTGGCGCAATTTGTTCGAACACTGGAGCTCCCAAATTGCCTTTTTTTAGCTAAAATGACCAAAATGCCCTTGGTCAACTTAGGGTTGACCAAAGGTCAAACAAGGTCAAAATCCACCAAAAATAAAACATTTCATCGTTTTTCATCAAACCCAAGCTTCTCTGAGATTTTTAGTCACTTTGACCAAGTTTAACCTGAAGTTAACTCTAGGTGGGCCTAAAAACCCTAATTTTGATCCGGCCGTCGGAACAAGTTGAAACCAACGGCATTGTGAATATTATCAAATTCTTATTCCAAAGACTATTCATGGGTCAAAATCGAAGTTAGAACGACTGAGATATCATGAAAATCGGGTTAACTCGCCGATTGATGCACTGCTAATTTCCTGAAGCCATAACTTTTGATTCGACCGTTGGATTTTTGAGTTCCATACATTTTTAGAAACTAAAAATCAAGATATTTCCAAATGTTCAAGATCAACCCGATCAGAGGACTTTTGAGGTTGGCAGCAGGGCTACTGCCTCAAAAAACGTAACAGGGCTTTAAATATCCCTAGGCACCCCTCGGACCAAAGAAGAGACAAATTTTCTGGGTATTTTCTCTCTGCCTGGACGATTTTTGGGGAATGTGTGGAGAGAGGGACACCAACGGTGCACCGTGTCTAAGGCCTTTGGCGTCCCTAAAACCTTCAAGATTCCTAGAAATCGCTACTAATTTCAGGATCTCGGCGCACTCCAAGCAACTGACAAACTTACCATCAGAAAGCTCCTTGCCCACCCAACTGGACAAACCAGTAATCTTCCCCAGGACAAAGTCGAAGAAAATGGGAATTGCCTTCCAGGATCCTTGTTTGATCTGAAGATCCAAAATCTCCTTTGGATCTGGAATCTGGGCAGAACTAGTGAACCCAGGCTAACTAGAAAACACCCAGGTGTGAGGCGAAGAAAGAGCCTCATTGTGGGACACCTGAGGAAAGAACAGGCCAGGGGTGTACCAGGGGTCTCATAAAGGGAAGTCCGGGCGATCTACAACCTCCTGCATCCTTCCCTATGCTGACCCTGAAGAATCGTCGCCTTCAAAAGGAGTGGGAGAACGCTCCCTCCTTTTTTGTGAAAAAGAAGAAGCCATGGAATAATGGTGCAACAAGAAATGTTAAAGGAGTCTAGGACAAAAAAGAAGAAGGGATGAAGGAAAGAACTAAGAGGAAGAAGTTGAGTTTGAAAAGAAAAATATCTCTGGAAGCGAAAAGATGGCTTGAGGTGAATGCAATAATGGCGCAGAGAAAATTGGAGAAGACGAAGTATAGGAAAACACGCCAATTGCCAATATTCAATTTTATAAGAAAAAGTTATTGTCAGATATCAATGGGAGTTACGAGAAACGTAAAAAGTGGAGGGGGAAGTTTACTCAGACATTTAATTGCCACGTTTCGTGGAAAGCGGGGGAGTTACAAAAGGAGTGGGATACATGAAAAAAATTAGGACGCCAGAGGATAATGTAAAGGAGTAGGACCCTAAGAAGCAGAGAAAAGGGATCTCGAAACTGGCTGAGACAATAAGTGAAAATATTCTTACAGAAATCAAGTCTTGTCTACTCATGCGTGGGCTGCAGGCAACCTATGAGCTTAGGGGGCTAAATGTTGAGGTCCAAAATATCACAATATTGCATCAAAGCCTAAAACAATACAAAGGATTGAAGTCTAGGAACCATTTGGGCTTTCAATGCAAAGGGAAGGCCCAAATCCATTCAAAGTCAATGGGAAGGGACCCAAGCCCATGAATAGGCAAGCTTTGGGTCTCACTAAACAAAGAAAAGAAGAAGTTCAACCTAGCCGTCAAGGAAGAAAATCGCTGGGGAGCCTAAGGAGAAAGCTGAACCAAGATAATTGGGAATTCCCAGAAGCCTGGGATCCTCGGGATATACAGCATGGCCAGGTTAAGACTGAGACAGCTCAAGGGGGCATGCCCAGAAACATAAAGAACGAGATCAGATATGTCCCATCAGCCACCCAATGATGCAGAAAATGAACAGAAGGCTTAGGAACCAACAACTCATGAATAAGGGTCTGGTACTTTAGGGTACCTAGAAAGATGGACCATGAAGGAAGGTCGTTGGGGATCTTTCAGCCTGATAGAAAGAAATCAGCCCATTTAGGAAAAATGAAAAAAAGGAAAGCAGCCAAAAGGTGGGTCTGAAAAGGTGGAATCTAAAAGTTTTGGAAAAAGAAATATCAAAGGTCAGCCCTTTTGGACTCCCTGGAACGAGAAAGTCAGCTAGGGGCTTTTGAAGAAGGAACCTCAAAAGAGGGAAATAGTGAGAAAATAAGGAAGGGACCAGCTACCAATGTTGCTGACACAACATTGGTTATGGTACCCAAGGCAGCAAATGGAGGGAATTAGTGGTACCCTAGAAGCCCTAGGATGGTACTATAAAATGAGGGGCAGGCAATAGTGAAAGGCATTTAGAAACAGTGAATTAGAGGGAAAAGATCATTGAGAAAACTCTGTTAGAATTCAAAAAAGAGAAAAGAAAGGGAAAGCACTGTCTGGGATCCTCAAACAGCCACTAAAGAATACATTTGGATTCAAAGGGATTCAAACTTCGCAAGTCTTAGAGGCCTGAAGAGCCATCTAAGTCTGTGATTTTTGAATTTATTTGGACCTTGTAACACATCCTAGTTAGCATGATGTATTACAAACTTAAGAAAACAATGAAACATTCCATATTATCCTAAGGATCCCTAACATTTTATTTTGCTTTTCTTTATCATATATCATTCTTTATTGTTCCTTGCTGTTCACTGCGTATATGTTTTCTGTATGTTAGTATGTATGTGTTGTAGGATCCGTGCATTGTGCACAACTTGGTTTGAAATCAGCCAAACTTGGCTGCGATGAACCAAGCCCAGTCCCTTAAAACATAAAGCATTGGGCCCAGGATCCCTGTTTGCTACTTGGACCTGTGTGCTGTTTCACTAAAAAAAAAAAGAACCCACACAGGGGTATGTGCCTAAACCTAATTAGTTTTATCTTCCTTCTTGCTATAAGTAACGAGAAGAATTATTGATTCACGTGAGAAGTATTAATTTTACAGGATTAGATTAATTATGATGTGTGTCACTAATATGTCTTATTATGTATCTATTAGTAGTGTACATTGTGATGAGTGATCACATTATAATAAAATATGCACCCTCACATTCAATATTATTATTATTATTATTTTGAGAATCCACTTTTATAACCACTTTGTGGGATGATGTTGCTTCACTAAGAGCACTAACATCCGAGGATGCATACGGGTCTCTATTTTACACTGTAAAAACCTACTTTGTTTATTTTATTATCTCATTTTACAACTCATTCAATATCCCAGTTTCTATTTTTACATACAACCTATTAAAATAATATAAACAATTCAATTCTCTCTCTCTCTCTCTCTCTCTCTCTCTCTCTCTCTCTCTCTCTCTCCAGTAAACCTATACAACCACCTTCCACCAAAACTCAGCCACAAACACCAATTCTTCACCACCAAAATTACCCAAAAAAAATTTGCCACCACTAATCACTAGCACCACAGTCAATACCCATCCCAAAAATCAAACCTCATAGCGAAGAAAAAAAAAATCAACCTCAGCAGCCATCATCCTTGCAGCCCATTACCACCACCAATAACCACCAAAATCATAGAGAAAGAGAGAACCACCAAAACGACCCACCACTAAAACCTAGCAACCAATCCTAACCTAACCACCACAAAAACCTAACACCAAAACAACCATTACTGAAACCCACCCAAACAACCACCACCCCACTACCACACACATCCCAGCAATCACCAACAAAAAAATAAATAAATAACCCACAAAACCAAAGCAATTGCCAATCCACCATGACAACAACCTCACTTGGAAAGCCATTGAATTCCAAAAAGATCATAGAAAAAGGTGTACGCTAGACCACTGGAGATGGGACATTTATCAATATTTGGCAAGATCCATAGGTTCCTTGGATTCTAGAATTCAAGCCCAAACCCACATCCAAGTAAGTTTTAACTGCTGAACCCGCACTTATGGTTTCACAGCTCATCAACAATGACCTTCATACTTGGAAGGCTAAGGGTACTCTCTTACCCCCTAGCATTTTATGTTGGTGAATTCCACAATGAAGTTGGTGACCACCTGTCCTTTAATGGCAATGCGTGGGCGGTACTGTATGTCGAACTCACTCAACTCTATTGCCCATAATGCCATTCAACTAGCAGCTTTAAGATTGCCCATTACTCGCCGTAGGGGTTTGTCAATCAAGACAATCATTGTGTAAGCCTAGAAGTATGGCTTAAGCTTACAAGCTGCTGTAACTAAAGCGAAGGCGAACTTCTCCATTAGTGGGTATCTTTCTTTTGTGCCTCAAAGTGCTTGACTTATGTAGTACATGGGATTCTGTACCCCGTCTTCTTCCTTGACTAAGGCTGTGCTGACGGCCGCCGAGGATACTACTAAGTGGAGGAATAGTTCTTCCCCGGGTTGGGAAGGACTCAACAACGGAGGGGACGAGAGGTACGTCTTCAGATCCTCGAATGCCTGCTGACACTTGGTTGTCCATTCAAAAGATCTCTTCAGCATGCGGAAGAAAGGTAGACACTTATCAATTGCCCTTGACACGAACTTGTTCAATGTTGCTATTTTTACTGTTAAGGCTTTGCACTTCTTTCACAATCCTTGGGGGTGCCATTTCTATTATGGCCCGGATCTTATCTGGGTTGGCCTCGATACCCCTCTAAGACACCATGAATCCTAGGAACTTTCTTGTCGTCACTCCAAAGGCACACTTACCTAAGTTGAGCTTCATGTTGTAGGAAAGAAGGGTGTCGAATGTTTCCTTGAGATCCTCCAAGTGATCTTCCTTCTTTCGGCTTTTCACTAGCATGTCATCAATATAGACCTAGACATTTCTCCCAATCTGCTGTGCGAACATCTTGTTCAAAAGCCTCTGATACGTCGCGCCCGCATTTTTTAGGCTAAATGGCATTACTTTATAGCAAAAGAGGCCCTAGCTAGTAACGAATGAAGTCTTCTCCTGATCTACTTCATCCATTTTGATATGGTTATAACCCAAAAAAGCGTCCATGAAGCTTAATAACTAGTGTTGGGCCGTAAAGTCAACTAGGACATCAATCCGCGGGAGGGGGTAACTATCTTTGGGGCATGCTTTGTTTAGGTCGGTGAAGTCTATGCACTTTCTCCATTTCCCACTAGTTTTCTTGACCATCACCACATTTGCCAACCAGTCGAGGTAGTAAACCTCCCTAATGAAGTTTGCCTCTTATAGCTTGTGAACTTCTTCCGCTATAGCTTGGTCTCGTTCTAGGGCGAATACTCGCTTCTTCTGACGGATGGGTGTAAAGGAGGGCAACACATTTAGTTTATGCACCATGACCAAAAGGTCTATTCTCGGCATGTCTTCATGGCTCCAAGCAAATACATCCCGGTTATCTTTAATAAAAGTTGTCAGTGCTTGGCGAACCGTCTAGCTGGTGAGGGTACCAATCCACCTTGTTCGATCATTCATGGAAACGTCGAAAAGTACCTCTTCGAGCCTTTCAACAGGCTCTGTCACCGTTCGGTATTCTTCTATGTTCATGGCTTGGAGGTAGTCGTCCATCTCCATCATAGCTATATAGCATTCGCGCGCAACCACCTGGTTTCCACGCAACTTCCCTACTCCATAATCTGTAGGGAATTTGATCATTAAGTGGTAGGTAGAGATTACAACTTTCCATGAATTGAGGGTAGGTTGTCCCAGGATGGCATTGTAAGCGGACGAGCAGTCGACCACAAGAAATGTTACATCCTTAGTGATTTGCTGGGGGTAGTCGCCCACCGTCACGGATAAAGGTGACTGTACCAAGTGGGAACACCCTTGTTCCTTTAAATCCAACGAGTGGAGTGTTTGTCAGAACCAGTTGCTCTCTATCAATCTTCATCTGTTGGAATGCTGGATAGTAAAGGATGTCAGCCGAGCTACCATTATCGACCAGAACCCGGTGCATGTTGTACTTCCCTACTAGTATGGTGACGACAAGTGCATCGTCATGTGGGTGGTGAAGACGTCGAGCATCTTCTTCCAAGAATTCGATGACGGGGTTATCTATCCACGCCATCTTTGGTACGAAACCCATCAGCTGGACGTTCTGAACCATCTTGAGGTAAGTCTTGTGGGCCTTTTTGGATGACCCAGTAGCCATCGTGCCCCTTACAATCATTCTTATATCTCTTATGGGCGGCCTAGGACACTTATTCTCCCGTCGGGGAGCCTGCTCTTGAGGTGGGTCTGCCCTCTCTTTGCTGACGAACCTCTACAGCTTTCCTTGCCGTATAAAGTCTTCAATTTTTTGCTTTAAGTCGTAACAGTCAGCTGTGTCATGGCCGTGATCACGGTGGAAGCAACAGTACTTGTCTCTAGATCTTCTATTGGGATCTCCCTTCAACTTACCGAGAAATGTTAGAGCCCCTTCGTCTTTGATTTGCATTAAGGCTTGGTCAATTAGGATAGTCAGCAGGGTGAAACTTGTGAACTTCCCCACGGGGGTTTTGGAGCACCCAACCTCCTATCGTTCTCCGGTCCTAGCTATCTTTCGCCCCCTATTCTACCATGCGTCTTCTTGTCTTTCCCTCTTCTTACGCCTCTCTTTTCGGGCCAGCAATGCATCTTCTGCTTTCATGTACATGGTTGCCCGGTATAGCACATCTAACATAGTTTTTGGTGTTAGGACATATATGTTTTAACTTGTTTAAGAACATATGTCACTTAATTATGTAAATTGGCTAATCCTTTGACAAAACGCACTCTGCTTGTAATTGGGTAGTTCTAGGTGTTTTTAATACTTCAAGAAACAATGTTTCAAGGTCAAGTGTTGAAGGCATCAAGTCTGTCCAAGAAAAAGCAAGTTGAAGTGCAGAATTTTTAAATCTCGACACCTCTCGATAGCTACCTCGACACCTGCTATCTGTCGAGATTTAAAAAGTCAGAATTCCAATCTGATTTTCTTGGGATCCGTGAATGTGTTTTTGGGGCTTCTTTTCTTCTAACCCTAAACATATAAAAGGATTATTTTAAGAGCCGTTTTGGGTGACACAAGTTGCATTATCATTGAGCAATCTCTGTTCAAGCAAATTGTGATCAACAGACAAAGTTCTTGACCTAGTTCATCAAGAAGTTGCTGTGTATTTGCACCGTAGGGTTTTGTAACCAAGCATCTTCCTGCTATTCATCAAGTGGATGATCTGAAGAACTTTGCAGCCAACCATTCTTCCTCAGTTGGTGTTCTGAAGTCGCGTATTGGGATTCGCGCATTGGTTAGTCACGTACTTGGGAGCCGTGCATCAAAAGTGGGAACTGTCGCTACAGATCAAGTCCAATTAGGTATTGGGGTAAGGGTTCAACTGTAGGTTTGTAAGGTACTTGGGATTCCTTTACTTGTAACCGCTTGATTTGATAATAGTGGAGTTTCGGGAGTGGTGACTTGAAAATCACCCGGTGGGGTTTTTGCCATTAGGGTTTTCCCCATTCGTAAACAAATCACCGTGTTATTTATTTTCCGCTGCATATTTAGTTGATTGGTGATTTGTTTGTGCTTCCACAAAATTGCATGATTAATTGGTTAATTAATTACTTGGCTAAATTAATTAATTAGGGTTAATCACAAGGGGTCATTCAGATTGTGACCGAATAAGTGGTATCAGAGCAGGCACACTCTGATTAGGATTTAATCTTTGCTGTGTTTGATCCATTGACCCCTGTTTGTCATGGATAGAGGACAATCATTAATTATACCTCCTTTATTTGATGGCACTAACTATGCATACTGGAAAGTACGCATGAGAGCTCTCTTGCAGTCTTTGGATGAAAAGGTGTGGCAAGCTATAGAGATTGGCTGGACTAAGCCAACAGAAGATCCGGCCGATTGGGATGATGCAAAGATCAAGGCGGCTAACTTCAACAGCAGAGCGTTAAATGCCGTATTTAACGCAGTCACCAATGAGGAGTTCAAGAAGATATCCTCAACTGAAACTGCCAAGGAGGCTTGGACCATCCTCCAGACAACCTATGAAGGAACTAAGGCTGTCAAAGATTCAAAACTTCAAATGCTCACTACAAGCTTTGAAGAAATTAAGATGGAGGAGGATGAGTCATTTGATGAGTTCTATGCCAAACTCAAGGACATAGTGAACTCAGCCTTCAATCTTGGGGAAACCATCCCTGAACCCAAGATTGTAAGGAAGGTGCTCAGATCTCTACCTGAGAGATTTCATGCCAAGATTACGGCAATTGAGGAATCAAAGGATATAGACAAGATTCCTTTAACTGAGCTGGTTGGAAACTTGTAGACCTATGAAATAGGGTTATCTAGGATTGGCAAGTCCAATAAAGGCAAAAGCATGGCTTTGAAGGCGAAGAGCAGTGATACAGATGAGTCTTCTGATGATGAATATTCCAAGATGAAGTCCTACATCACTCGGCAGTTCAAAAAGTTTATGAAGAATACCAATGGAAGGAACTTCGACAAGGACCGCAGGCAGTTCAGTTCTTCTCAGTTTAAAAGCCAAGACAAAGGGAAGAAGGATACTAAGGAGGGCGGTCAGTATACTGTTCCCGCAGGACCAAAGTGCTTTGGATGTCACGGGTTCGGACACATGAAACATGAGTGTCCTACATATCTCAAGAGCATTGGGAAAAGCAAGGCACTTGCTGCAACTCTAAGTGACACTAAGCCTGAAGATGATTCCGACAATGAGGATGACGGAATCTTAAATGCCTTCACTGCCACAGTCAATCCTACTGAAGGGATTGTTGAAGAAGTGGATGAAGCAGAAGAACTGGTGGAGTCAAAATTTGAGAAGATGGATGATCAAGATGATATCCATTCAGCCTATGAGAAGCTTTACAAGCTCTCTGAAAAGCATGAGAAATTATATAGGTTGGCCACCAAGAAGCTTAGTGATGTGGAGCTTGAACGTGAAGAGTTGTCCACAAAGTTTGATGAGGCAAATCAAACTATTGGAGCATTGAGATTTGAAAACAACTTTTTGGCTGAGAAGACCAAGAAACTTGAAGCGGAGCTGTTTCAAGTCAGAGCTCAACTGGAGAGGACTTCAAGTGCAAAGCTTGATGAGATGCTTAGTAATCAAAAATCTGCTTCGGATCGAACTGGTTTGGGGTATGGTATTTCTTTATCTAATACTGCTTCTACTAGCAACACTGTTTTTGTTCCTCCTGCTAATAACATTGAAATTGAGAACATTGATGTTAAAAATAAATTAGCTAGTGAGAACTTAGACAAGGGAAAATCTATCTTAGGAACACCCCCTAAGCTAGACAAGAAAGATGCTAAAAACCCTAGGGCTAAGAAGGCTAACTCTCAAAAGCCTAAACAAAAGAGGCAGCATCTCTGTCATTATTGTGGAGCTGCCGGTCACACTCGACCAAATTGCTATAAGTGGTTAGCCACTCAACAGAGCAATGGCGTGATAGCATCTGGAAACCATGATCAGCTTCCATCCTCCCTTGCTCCTCTTGGAGATCTTCTGAAAGCCCTCATGTTCCTTTCGAATTTGAACGGTTTAAATTCTCCCCCCTCACCACCTGTTCAAGGTTTCAATCAAAAGAAAGGTTCTTCCAAGGTGTGGAAGAAAAAGGACTTTAAGTGATTTCATCACTTTCTTTTTCCCTTCTTGTTTTTCTGTTTATTGCATTGCTTGTGTGTTTTACTTTTCTGCTGAGTCAGTCTAGTTTTTGCTTTGTTTTGTTAACATGTTTTGTGTGTTTACTTTCAGTTATGTTTATTTTGTTTTTGATATAAAAATTAAAAAAAAAATAAAAAAAAATTGAAAAATTGAAAAATACAAAAACAGTGTGTGTTTTGTGTACTTTGGTATTTGTGTACCTTGGATGGCCATTGAAACAAAGTTTCTAAACTTTGTATCTTTTGTAGCTTAGATGAGCATCTCTATGCACAACTAAGCAAGTGAGCTTTGTGGCTCTTGTTTGTGATGAGTAAGATTAGGTTATCTCTTAAAACTTAACACTCATATCACTCTTTTTGACGGATTGGACTAGAAATCCTAAGAGAAAGGCATAAATAACCATCTCACCACTGTTGCTCGCCAATCATAATATGACACCTGTATGCTTCGGCATAGCAAAAGTGCAGTGTCAAAGACATTCGTATGCTTCAGCATAGCAAAAGTGCGATGTCAAATGCTTAACATCTTGGGTATTTCTTTTCTTCTTTTTATGCCCATGTATGATATGCTAAATAAAATAAAAAGAAAATATGCAAAGAAAATATAAAGCAAAAAGATTAAAAATGCTTTAAATATGGTTGCAAGCGTGTATTCTAGGAGATGTGGGAGTTATAGGATGTACCTCTAAGGTGATAGTCCCCATCAAACAGTTATGATTGTGTGTGAGCTAAAAGTTATTTTCTCATATCCCAGATCGTCATAACATCCATACACATATGCAATCTTGCGATGTTTTTCACACACAAATATTCTTTGCTACATTTGATACATGTGCAGGTACAATGTGATTTGGTCATCACAAAGGTTTTACATGTGCTAATGTATGCTCACTAAACTGTCAAAACTTGTTTTTGAAATATAAAATTGGTTAGACTTGTTTAGTGTGTGTGTGTATTTTGCATGATCCTTGTGCTCATTTTCTTGTTGAGAGATGTTTTGAGAGGTTTATCACTTCAGTGGATCTTTGATTGAGATGTGTGTGGATTGCATTCATGTCTGTGTTTTTCCTTTCTCGAAAAACTGCATTTTTCTGATGGCTCGACACCTCCTCGATACCTGGTCATCTGTCGAGCTTCTCATGTGGTTTCTTATCGCAATCTCAACACCTCCTCGACACCTGATGGATCGATCGAGAAAGTCTCTGTCCTCTCGACAGATTCTCGACACCTGTTGGATCGATCGAGATTCACTTGTGCTGTTTATGTCTTCTTTCTCGACACATGTCTCGACACCTTGCGGATCGATCTAGATTTCTTCTGTCTCCTCGATACCTTCTCGACACCTTCGCGATCGATCGAGATTCTCACATCTGAATCTCTCCTTGCATCTCGATACCTCTCGATACCTGCATCTGTCGAAGGCTTTTTCCTCGATACCTTCCTCGACAGCTTTCTCGATACCTCTCGACACCTCAGCTGTCGAGAATTACTGAGGAGCCTATTTAAGTGCAGATCGCGATTTTCTTCATTCTCACTCGATTTCTCTCGATCTCTCCGTGCCTGTTCATCTCCCTTTCACTCTCCTTTCACTCAAATCCTTCAACCCACTTGGATCTTGCTCATTTCTTGCTCAAATCACTTGGTAAGATCGCTATTCTCTTCATTTTTCATGCATTTCATGTTTTGAAAACCTAGTTTTTGGGATTTTTCATAAAATTTGGGGTTTTTCAAAATTGTTGAGAGTTTCTTCAAATTTTGGGTTGGGTTTGTACTTAAATGATTTCAAAATGTCATACATTGCATTTCATTTGCATTATAATGATATTTACATGCATTTAGATGTGTGCCTTATGTTTGTGTGCTGCTAGGATTGGATTGGGCTGAGCCCATGATGTTTTTCCTTTGCATGTCACATGTTCATGCATTCCCATGCATACGTAATTCTTGTTCAACATATTTGATATATTTGAACTGTGTTTGGGACTTTTCTGATTGTTTCCCCCTCTATCTTTTTCTCATTCTTTTTACGTTAGTCGTGTCTATGGCACCTAAACGTAAATCTACTCCTGCTCGGAACCCTCTGCGTTCTGGAGCCTCTACTTCTTCTGATTCTGCTTCCTTTGATCTTCGGTTCCGTGATGGAGATGCCCATAAGGCATTTTCGGAGAACTTTTCTAGACGAGGTGTTCATTCGGAACGCCAAGTCATTCTGGCGGACTTCGCCGACACTGACCTTCCCTCTGTCATCCACAGTAGGGGATGGGGGTCACTGTGTGACATCCCGGTCACTTGCCCTCTCGTGCTGATACAGGAGTTCTACTCCAACATGCACGGGATTGATCTTTCAGTACCTCATTTTGTTACTCGCGTTCGAGGTATGCGCATCCAAAGATGAGCTCATTTTCGCTTTTTGTGAGCGCCCTGCAGATTGGGGTGAGCATCAGTTCACATCATGTAGGCCTTTTGCTAAAGGTCCTAGATTCATGAACATGGTGATGACTTTTGTTCTCCATCCTCTTTCTCACTATAACTCTATCACAGAGCCTCGTGCTCGATTTTTGCTTTCTTTGCTTGAGCATCTTACTATAGACTTCCCTTCTCACTTCATCCGGTCTATCATAGAGGTCTATCTTGATTCAGCGTCCCGTGATAAGCTCATCTTTCCTTCTGCTATCACGCGGATTCTACGCCATTTTTCTGTCCCCTTTCCTGTGTTCGACCACTTCACACACATATCTGCCATAGATGCCACTACCGTAAAACGTAGTGAGGCGCAGTTCAGGTCGAGACAGCCATGTGCCACTCCTCCCTCCCGTTCAACACCATCCAGATCCGCTCCATCTACATCTGCTCCTTCTTCCTCTTCGAGCGATGTATCCCTTGGAGATATTATGGCGCAGCTGCAGCGCATGGACACTCGCCTTGATACACTCTCCGCTGAGTTGTATCAGGTGAATGTTCATGTTGGTCGTATTGCACGACGGCAGGCGACCATGGGTGGATTTGCTCCGGAGGCTACTCCTTCACCACCTACTCCAGCAGCTTCGGATTCTGAGGATGATGAGGATGATGATGATGATGATGGGGATGCTAGCTCTGCCGATGAGATGTCTACATGACACTCTACCCTTTGTCACTCATGACAAAAAGGGGGAGTAGTTTTGGACTATGAGAGTAGTCATCTTAGGGGGAGAGTTAGCATAGGACATTTTTGATAGGGGGAGTGTTATCATATTTTTGAGGGATGTAGTGAAGCTATATGTATTTTTTTCTTATCTTTTAGATACATTGGTCTTGTATGTAGTGAGGCTATATGTATTTTTTTCTTATCTTTTAGATACATTGGTCTTGTATATGAGGTTCTTTGACCATTTTTACATACATTGTACTTATCTTATCTCTTATATATGTGGATGTATGTTTCTTTCACCTCTCTCTTCATGTGTTGTTTCTTTTCTATCTTTATACACATGTTCTTTATACTTGTATGCAATCTAATTGTTTCTGTTTCACACAAGATGCCTTGATGAGTTTTGTTTAAAGTGTTTCAGAAATACAGGTTGTCAAAGTCTACTTATCATAAGCTCTCTTCTTGCAAAGTTTTTCAAGAGTTTGTGTTAGGATAGATTTTATTGTATTTAACAAGTGAATATGAGTTGAGTGATTTATGACTTCTCTCATATGCTCATTTGTTTGTTGTGGTTTTGTCACGGATTGCCAAAGGGGGAGATTGTTAGGACATATATGTTTTAACTTGTTTAAGAACATATGTCACTTAATTATGTAAATTGGCTAATCCTTTGACAAAACGCACTCTGCTTGTAATTGGGTAGTTCTAGGTGTTTTTAATACTTCAAGAAACAATGTTTCAAGGTCAAGTGTTGAAGTCATCAAGTCTGTCCAAGAAAAAGCAAGTTGAAGTGCAGAATTTTTAAATCTCGACACCTCTCGATAGCTACCTCGACACCTGCTATCTGTCGAGATTTAAAAAGTCAGATTTCCAATCTGATTTTCTTGGGATCCGTGAATGTGTTTTTGGGACTTCTTTTCTTCTAACCCTAAACATATAAAAGGATTATTTTAAGAGCCGTTTTGGGTGACACAAGTTGCATTATCATTGAGCAATCTCTGTTCAAGCAAATTGTGATCAACAGACAAAGTTCTTGACCTAGTTCATCAAGAAGTTGCTGTGTATTTGCACCGTAGGGTTTTGTAACCAAGCATCTTCCTGCTATTCATCAAGTGGATGATCTGAAGAACTTTGCAGCCAACCATTCTTCCTCAGTTGGTGTTCTGAAGTCGCGTATTGGGATTCGCGCATTGGTTAGTCATGTACTTGGGAGCCGTGCATCAAAAGTGGGAACTGTCGCTACAGATCAAGTCCAATTGGGTATTGGGGTAAGGGTTCAACTGTAGGTTGGTAAGGTACTTGGGATTCCTTTACTTGTAACCGCTTGATTTGATAATAGTGGAGTTTCGGGAGTGGTGACCTGAAAATCACCCGATGGGGTTTTTGCCATTAGGGTTTTCCCCATTCGTAAACAAATCACCGTGTTATTTATTTTCCGCTGCATATTTAGTTGATTGGTGATTTGTTTGTGCTTCCACAAAATTGCATGATTAATTGATTAATTAATTACTTGGCTAAATTAATTAATTAGGGTTAATCACAAGGGGTCATTCAGATTGTGACCTAACATTTGGGTCGTTCTTGTATAGGGAAAACAGGAACTTACCCTTCCGTAGTCCGTTTGTGAAGGTAGCCACGAGTATCTCGTCGTCAGCTTCATCGATCGAGAGAGCTTTTTTGTTAAAGCGGGTGATGTAGGATCTCAGTGTCTCATCCTCCTGTTGTTTAATGTTCATCAGGCATGTAATGGACTTCTTATACCTATGTCCCTCGATGAAGTGTGAGGCGAACTAGGCGCTTAACTCTTTGAAGGTACGGATGGAGTTGGGCATCAGCCTGCTGAACCAGATCCTTGCAGATCCCTTCAGCGTGGTAGGGAAGGCTCTACACATGATCTAGGCTAGTACCCCTTGTAGGTGCATCAAGGTCTTGCAAAGACTTCAGGTCGTAATTTTCCACCTGCGACATTCTAAACTTTGGTGGAAGGGGGAATGAAGTGACGGACGCTATGAATGGCGAATTAGTTCAATGAACCAAGTCATCGAGGTCGCTAGACACCCGTCCTCTAAGGGCGTTCATCATAAAGTCCATCTGTTCCTTCATCATCTGCATCTTGGTGACTATGTGAGGTGGAACCGTATCGGTGATGGATGGACGGCTCGTGTCCTGTTGTTTTGGCCTGTTTAGGGCGTTGCTTCCTTCCGGCCCATCTTGGTTCCTTCTCTCAGCACTAGTGCCTTCTTGGTCTTCTTACTGAGTATTAAGGTCTACATTCTTTTGGTGCAACTGTTCTTTTAGGTCGTGGTTTTGTTTGGTGAGGTGCTCCACGGAAGTAGCGAGAGTTTGGACCTGTCTCTCGAGGGCAGTCGTGCATGGTTCGTCTCCTTAAACGTCGTTGGTGGTTGCCATCGAGCGAGTGAGCGCCATGTAACTCTTTGTCTTTGAGGTGATAGTATGGCTTACAAATCGCAGTTTCCCACAGACGACACCAACTGATGATGTCAAAAATTGTCAGTAAGCCGCACAACATTCATGTGCTCGAAACAAGGCCTGCAAAATAATAACAAAGAAAACCCTATGAGGGTATCGGTGTGGTACCGGCCAAAGACCATTCGGCGTGTTATTTTGTGTTTGCATCTCTCTTCCCTTACTCTTGTGCTTTACTTTTATTGTTGGTTGTTCATGTTTATGCACTAGAGTAGTATCGGTTGTTTGCGTTTCATTTACTCTTGTTCCGCACTTAGATAAGTTAGAGTAAAAGAAATCTAACCGTAATATTTTAATTGGGGGTCTAAACAGCTCTTGTATTTTCAACACGTTTTTCGAGCTTTCAATTGGTATCAGAGTGGGTACACTTGTTGTGGTTTAAATACTTAAGTGTGATCATTGACCCCTTGTGTGTATTGCCATGGATAATGCTTTGTATGCTTCTATGGATGTTGTTGATTGTAACATGTCATGTGTTTGTGAAAATGCCTCTATGAGTGTTTATCCTCATGATTGTGATGACATGTTACTTGAATCATTTGCTGTTGTTGATATTCCAAATGACAAACTCTTAAAGAAAAAGGCTAAGAAGTTTTAAAAGAATTTGAGCAAGTTATTTTGTGAAAATGATGAGTTGATTGCTAAGCTCAATGAATCCAACAAATTGGTTGAGAAATATAAGAAACTTGTTGAAATTTCTCTTAAAAAACTGAAAGAGTTTGAATGTTTGAATATGGACTTGGATGCTAAACTTGTTTTGTCTAACAAACTTGTTGATGATCTTAAATGTGAAAATGAATCTCTTAAGATACATGTCAAGTGTTTGATTGCTGAACCTGTTGCTATAAAGGATGAAAATATTTGTTGTAATCATGTTGTGGTACCCGATGTTGTGCCTATTGTGTGTTCTACCTTAAAGGACAAACCGGTGTACATTCCTCCACACAAAAGAAACCAAAAAGTGGAGAGAAAGGTTGTTAAGCCTAAGCATTTGTTTAGGTCTCAACCTAAGGCTTTGGATGGATCAAAATTTATTCCAACTTGTCACCATTGTGTTGTGATTGGTCATATAAGGCCTCAATGTTCTAAGTTGAAGAGAGAACAAAACCAAGTTGCTAGATCCATTCCCAAAAAGCCTAATGGACCTAAACACATTGTTTGTCACCATTGTGGTGCCTTTGGTCATCTTAGACCACATTGCTCTAAGTTTCAAGCTCTTAAAAGAATAAAAAGAAAAGAGAAACTTGAGCTTCTTGGAAGTTGTGCTTTGCATGCTAAACCAGATTTGAGTGAAAATAGCATGTTGTTAAAGAAAGTGTTTAATGCTCTTAACTTCTTGACTATGTGTATCTCCGATTCTCATTCTTCCAACCTTTGTCTCACTTCTCTTGAGACACTCATTCCAAACAATCGTTTCGTTTGGATGAGGAAGGGTTCCTATAGTTGAGCTTTTGCTCATCTGGTCCTTGATCTAATTCTTTCGATATTTGTAGGACCCTTCATGCATTAGATGCTACATTGTCATGCATTTGTGCATCATGCATCTCTTTATATGCATTGTTTTGTTTTTGTTTTTGATCTTACTTTTACGTCTTTGTTTTATGTGTGTAAAAATCCAAAACCACATAAAAAGTGAAAAATTCAAAAAGTTTAATCGTATATGTTTGAGTACTTTTCACATGTGAGTTTGGCCCAGTACCTTCGTACTAATGGCATAGTGCATTTACGAGCTTCGCTTGTTTTGTATGCACTTTTATCTGTGTGGAAGAAATCTTGAAAACTATGTGTGATTGTTGTAAATAAATCTTCAAGCTTGTCATAAATAATTGGTCAATAGTCTTGATGGTCTTGATACTTGCATAGACTCGTGCCTATATCTCTTCCCACTTTATTTTTATTTTTTTTGCAAAAAAGCTCACTAAATGTAAATTTTCAAATGAAAAGAGATATTGAGCTGCAAAAGTCTATTGCACATATTAGTATTTGACTAGGAAAAAGGGAAATCGACTTTTGTTTTGAAATGTATGGTGCTCAAAAAGCCAAAGGCTAATTCTAAATGTTGAAATATCAAAAATTTCAAGCACTGATCTCAAAATGAGATGTATTGTTCAAAAATAATCAAATGTAGTGATTTGTATAGAAGCCGAATGAAAAGCTTCTAAGTTTTGTAATCATTTTCTTGTGGGAGGTCCTATATGTTTATTTCTATAATTGAGATAGACCACTTGACTTAGTGCTAGTTGTGTATGACTTGATTGAATTGATCATTGAAGCTTCACTCTAGACTAAGGACTATTCCACACTTGATCCACACACACAACACACAAGTTTAATGTTCAATGAATGCCTATTTCATTTGTGTGTTTGTACATGTTCAAATGTGATGTGTGTGTGTTCAACCATATGTGGTTCAAACCAAAAAGATTTTTGTTCTTTTTGTTTGCTTTTAGAAGTGATTTGTATCCCCTATGTTTTTCAAAGTTTTTAAAGCGTTTTTGTGTGAAAAACATGTTTTCTGGGTGTTTTCATGACCTATTTCATGTATAGACTCAACTGGGAGTTAAATGGTCCAATTTTAAAGTTTTTTCAGCTTTGGATAGAGAGTACTGTTTCACGACTAGCTCGCGAGTAAGACTTACCTGCGAAAATTTTTGCGAGTAACTTCGCAACTCAGCTTCCCGCGAAAATTTCCAGATCAGCTTTTTAAAAGGCATTTCATGGATCTTTTGTTTTAAACTTCTCCCATCTTCTCCCAAACCCTTGTTTTAATGCTTCAACATCAAATCCTAACTAATTTCAAGTTTTTTACATTCCATAAACATCTCTAAGGTAATCTTTAACTCTTTTTCATTGATTTTGATCCTTAGATTATGTTTTTGGGGGTTTTATGTTCATAGTTGGGATTTTCTCAAATGAGAGTTGGAAAACTTAATTTTTGTCAATCTTTTTGATTGGGCTTTGTTTTAAATGTTGATTTACTTTGGATGTTGGCCCTTTGTGGCAAAAATAACATGTATTTAGACAAGTTTTTCATATGTTCTTGCATTATTTAACATACATGTGTAGTGTGTGCACTCTAAGTGTTTGATAAAATGCCCAAATGGCATTTTCTCGTTGTTTTGGAATCCGATGAGTACCAAACTTTGGGGATCACCATAATTATTCATGTTTATCATGTTTTAATAATTGGTTGTGTGTTTTATACACCTTGCCCCGTGAGTGGTTATCCATGCATTGATCATGCATCTCACATGCATACTAGATGCACATTTGCTGCACACACTCTAACACTTGACATCTTTTGCATTCACTCATGCTAGTTAAGTCTTTTTAGACCTTTTAGCACATAAAACATGGTCTTGTGCCTATGTTATGCCTAGGTCTATATCATGTTCCATCATCCTTAGCATGTCATGTTCTTTATGCTTTGTAGCATTTTTTTTTAACTGTTTTTGTCTTTCGTTTGAGCTTCATTTTCTCACTCATCCTGAACCCCTCATGCATCATTTTTTTTTACCTTTGTTCATATATTCTTTTCTTTCCCTCCTTCCTCTTGCTTCATTTGTCTATTCGTGACAAAAAGGGAGAAAGTTTTTGTCATTTATATATGACTCATGTCCACATTCTTTGGGGGAGAAATTTTATCTCGTGCACATTCGTAGAGGGAGAAAGCCATAGGGGAGATGCATATATCAAGGGGGAGAAGACATTTTTTTTAGAAAACCTTGATTTACTTTATGCTTGTTTTCTCGTTGTTTTAGGGTGATTTGATATGCTTTATTGCTCTCATTGCATCATGCTTATATGTTGGACATGCATTTATCCTTAAGATATTATGCTTTATTAGTTGCATGTTCAGATGATCATTTACTTTGCTATGTGATCATTGTAGTCATTTCCATATGACTGTTTTGTGTTTGATCAAGTTGCTCATATGTTTTACAACATGTTTACTTGATCGCATTTTACTTGTTACATTATACTTGTCATTTTATCATTTGATTTACCTTGAGGGTCTAATGCGTTTTGTGCAAGTGTTTCAGGTTACAGGTATCTTGTTCCAAGTGCATCACAGATTTTAGATTTAGGTGTGAGTGGGTTTTTCCATTGTTCCCAAACTCACGTTTAAGTCTAGAGTCTGTTATAGGGTGTTTTGTCACGGAATAGCCAAAGGGGGAGATTGTAAAGTTGTGATTTACAACTATGTTTTATGTTGGCTTTATTCCATGAAAAAAAGTGTTGTAATTGCTTTAATTTTTTTCCTTGTTTTTTGTGGGATTTTATTGTATTAGGTTTAGTATTGAGTTGGTGAAGAATCGAGCATGAATTGAAGAATCAGTGCATTTTGCGACTATCTCGCGAGAAGTTTGCGAGAAGGGTTCCCGCGTAAATGGCATATAAGGAGCACATGACTGGAAACTGAAGAGTCGTGACAGGCTGTCGTTTTTGCGAGTGTCTCGCGGGTAAGGCCTTCCCACGAGGTAGTCGCGAAACATTCTGCCTGGAGAATTTTAAAGAGTGACTTACTTACCCTTCACCCATACTATATATACATTTATTACCCACAAATGTATGAGAGGCCATTTAGAGAGAAAAACCCTAGATAGGTTTTCTACAACACACACACCCATCTTTTTGAGAGAGAGCTACTCATCCTTAGTGAGAAATCATTGTAGCCTCTTCTCTATCCCTCTCCCATTGTCATACCTTGAGAGGAGATTTGTACCCCAAACACAACCCACACCTATTCAGAGTGTAGAAAGTGTTTTGGAGCTTGGGAAGCTTTGGGGATTTGCCAAAAGAAGCCAGTGAGGCTTGGTGGATGCAATCGGGCATATTGCGGGATCCGAAAAGCTAGACAAGACACGGTTCCGAGAAACGTTATTAGAGTAGGAGCTTGGAAGGCTTAGGTACATCGAGTAGATTAGGCTTGGAGGGTCTCTTGCTAACTCATGTATCCCAACTAATTGTCTAGTAGATCGATTACCGCTTGAAAGGCAGTAGAGAGGTTTTTCGCCGAGTTCTTCGGTTTCCTCTTCGATAACACATTGGCATGTTATCTTATGTTTGCATCTCTCTTCCCTTACTCTTGTGCTTTACTTTTATTGTTGGTTGTTCATGTTTATGCACTAGAATAGTATCGGTTGTTTGCGTTTCATTTACTCTTGTTCTGCACTTAGATAAGTTAGAGTAAAAGCAATCTAGCTGTAATCTTTTAATTAGGGGTCTAAACAACTCTTGTGTTTTCAACACGTTTTTCGAGCTTTCATTTGTGTTAACCTAGACTTGTTTAATTTGACTAAGTAATCACTTGGCTAATTAATTAGGTTAATCTGGTTATGTTTTAAGGGGTCTAAAAACGTACAATTATTATTTCTTTTTTTTTTTTTCCCTTCTTTTTGGGACTTTGGGCCTTTATGGTCCTTCTTAACTTCATGAATTGGACATTCTTTTGTTCTGACCTATGGTCTTTCCTTACTTTTCATTGAATGGGCTTTCTTGTGAAATTTTGGTCCTCAACACAGGTTGTGTTTAATTTATTTATAACTTAAACTCTGCAGCAAATGTATGTGATGAAAAAAAGTTTTGGGGGCTGGGCCCGTGGAGTGGATACATGACAAATAGGGCACTATTTTTTAAGTCAATTTTATATTAGTTCTCTTTGAGTCAATCACTAATATCACTTTCTTATTTATTACTAAAAATGCGGCTATATACCCCCTTTTTTGGAGCCTTTAAATTTTCTTCCAAGTTTGTGAATGAAAATTAAAAACATATTTTTAGTTCAATAAAGATTTAGAGACTTTTCTCCTTTAATTTTCTAGTGGATTCTAGGAACTCTCATTGTGGATTCCAATATATATATATATATATATATATATACATGCACACACATTCATTCAAATTTCCTTATACCAAACAATCATGGATTTCAAATAGAACAAAAATGCCTACCACATAGTAGTTCTAATGGTTAACCCCTAACATTATACGTTGGTCTCTTATGAGTATAAGACCAAGCAACAAATAGGCCTATCATGCTAGAGGTGTTTTCTATGTTTTCAAATGAAGTGAGCCATATCTTTCATCAAAAGTATTGAGATGCATACAAGACCAAGTAACAAATAGACATATCTTGATAAATGTTGATTTTATGTTTTCAAATAAAACTCTTCAACTCTCCACCTCAAAATAACCTTAACCTGCATGTTTTATCAACACTATTGTAGAAGAGTTGTCAAATGTTTTTGAAATTAAGCCAGAAAATTGTTCCACAAATATTGTTACACTTTATGTGATGAAGCCAGATAATTACTAAAATCCATTAGTTATGTATGAATGAAGTACGTATGTATGTATGTATACATATGCCTAATTGTGAAGGGTTATATTGGCCTCAGTATACCTAATTGTGACTATACATGCTTGTATCCATGTGTTTTATAATTTATTAGAATTAGTACATTGCCTGTATGATACACGAATAATGTTTAATGTTTTATTTAAGATGATTTTGAAGAATGTTTATGTATATTATAGCATAATTGTTATATAAGTTTGTTAGCATTGAGTTCATCATAAAAAGCAATAATTATAAATTGCATACACATATTAATTATAATTATTTAATTTAAGTAATGAACAAAAAAAAAAAGAAAAAAAAAACAAATATAAAAGAATATTGTAAAATAAAAGTTGATATAGAATATATTTTTCTCTTTCTCCTTAATTTTACCATTACAATACACTTATAGATGGTAATTGTAGGCCTCCCCTCCAATTATTCTTATTAGTGAATTGGCGGTGGTCAAAATTACGTGGTTTAGGGGCTGAAGACCTGTCAATCATTGATGAAACGCTGTATTGACTATGGACTCTGGAACATGGAACTTTATTGGCCAAAATGGCCGAATACCACTTTTTTTTGAAATTTTTAGCAAAAAATCACTGTTTCAGAAATAAATAGCAAAGTACCACTTTTTCTAGAAATCGAGTTTCAGAAACTCGAGTTCCCCTCAATTCTGCCACCGTGGCATTGCTGACATGGAATTTCTGTGATTAAAAAAAATTATGTGGTACTCGAGTATACCAGACTCGGGTACGTTTTATAAATAAAATGTAGGGAAAAAAAATTTACACAGTACTCGAGTTTGGGAAACTCTAGTACTGTGTAAAAAAAAATTTTTTTGTTTTTTTGTTTTTGTTTTTGTTTTTGTTTTTGTTTGGGGATAATGAACAAATAAACATAAAGGTAAAAATAAGTGACTTTTTTATGTTTTTATTTATTTAAACAGAAGCATTGTAAAATATAGAGATTTTAATTTCAAAATATGAATTGAATTTCTACATCAATTAAAATTGTTCATTGTTTCCTCATAAAAATTGTTCACTATTTTTTGTATAAACTATTTCTACGATTTTGCATAAAATTATTTTCTGTTCAGCATTATTTAAGAAATTGTTCACTCTCTTCTCTGCATAAATTATTTTTTGTTTACTGTTTAAAAAATTGTTTATTGTTTTCTCATAAAACACCTAGTGAAATCGTGTTTTCTAAATTTAAACGCCAAATCTGAATGTTTTTTCATGTTTGAATTTCACAATAATCGAATATATTTTTTTGCATTGATAAAATCTGTTTCTACATTAATAAAATTTGCTCTTTGCACATCATATTTACTGTATATTCAAATCTACTTACTGCATGCATAATTTTTTTTTTTTTGCATTAATTAAAACTATTCACTGTTTTCTCATAAAAATTGTTCACTATTTTCTGCATAAACTATTTCTAGCATTGGCGCAGTTATTGCACTTAAATGGTTTTTGTGTTTTTTTAAATATGTAACCATATGTATAATGGACAAACTCCATGAAAGAAAAATGAATGATTCATATAAATCACCTAATGGTAAATGCCTCGAAAAATTCGAATTTGTAAAAAAGTTCGAATTAGTTGAATGTAGAAATTCGAGAAAAATCGATGGAAAATCAATGAACGTACCAAATCATGAAGGTGTACATAAGATGTACAGATAGTCTAGACTTGTTGAGAAATTTGATTTCATTGAAAGTACAAAATAATGAAAATTCAATGGAAAAGTATGTACGGTAGATGTATAGATCGTATGAATTTGTTTAAAAATTTGAATTCGTTGAATGTACAAAACTGTGAAAACTCAAGGAAAAATTGTTTACATTAGATGTACAGATGGTACGGATTTGTTGAAAAATTTGAATTCGTTGACTGTGTAAAATCGTGAAAATTCAAATGAAAATTGAAGAACATACCAAATTGAGTAAACTTAATGGAAAATTAATTACATTAGATGCACAGATCATCTATTTTTTTGCATTGATAAAATCTGTTTTTACATTAATAAAATTTGCTCTCTGCATACCATGTTCACAGCTTTCTCATAAAAATTGTTCACTGTTTTTCGCATAAACTGTTTCTAGCATTATGCATAAAATTATTTTTTGTTCAGCATTATTTAAAAAATTGTTCACTCTCTGCATACTATAAATAGTTTATGCAGAAAATAGTGAACAATTTTCATGAGAAAACAGTGAACAGTTTTACTTAATACAGAAAATAGTTTTACTTAATGAACAGTTCTACATTCAACTAATTCGAACTTTTTTACAAATTCAAATTTTTCGAGGCATTTACCGTTAGGTGATCTATGCGAATCATTCATTTTTCTTTCATGGAGTTTGTCCATTATTCAGATGGTTACATATTTAAAAAAACACAAAAACCATTTAAATGCAATAATTACGCCAATGCTAAAAACAGTTTATGCAAAAAATAGTGAACAATTTTTATGACAAAACAGTGAACAGTTTTAATTAATGCAAAAAGCAAATTTTATGAATGCGGTAAGCAGCTTCGAATATATAGTAAACATGATGTGTAGAGAACAAATTTTATTAACTTAGAAACAGATTTTATCAATGCAGAAAAACAAATTCGATTATTGTGAAATTTAAACATGAAAAGCATCCAGATTGGGCTTTTAAATTTAGAAAACACGATTTCACTAGGTGTTACATGAGAAAACAGTGAACAATTTTTTAAATAGTGAACAGAAAATAATATACGCAAAAAAGAGAGTGAACAATTTTTTAAATAATGCTGAATAGAAAATAATTTTATGCAGAATGCTAGAAATAGTTTATGTAGAAAACAGTGAACAATTTTTATGAGAAAACAGTGAATAGTTTTAATTAATGCAAAAAAAAAAAAAATTAATGAATGCAATAAGTAGATTTGAATATACAGTAAATATGTTGTGCAAAGAGCAAATTTTATTAATGTAGAAACAGATTTTATCAATGCAGAAAAATATATTCGATTATTGTGAAATTCAAACATGAAAAAGCATTCAGATTTGGCGTTTAAATTTAGAAAACACGATTTCATTAGGTGTTTTATGAGAAAACAATGAACAATTTTTTAAACAGTAAACAGAAAATAATTTATGCAGAAAAGAGAGTGAACAATTTCTTAAATAATGCGGAATAGAAAATAATTTTATGCAAAATCGTAGAAATAGTTTATACAGAAAACAGTGAACAATTTTTATGAGAAAACAATAAACAATTTTAATTAATGTAGAAATTAAATTCATATTTTGAAATTAAAATCTCTATATTTTACAATGCTTCTGTTTAAATAAATAAAAACATAAAAAAGTTACTTATTTTTACATTTATGTTTATTTGTTCATTATCCCCAAACAAAAACAAAAACTAAAACTAAAACAAAAAAAAAATGTACACAGTACTCCAGTTTCCCAAACTCGAGTACTGTGTAAATTTTTTTTTTTGCATTTTATTTATAAAACGTACCCGAGTCTGGTATACTCGAGTACTGTATTGCATGGAACTCGAGTTTCTTGAGCTCGAGTACTACATAATTTTTTTTAATCACAGAAATTTAATTGAGGGGAACTCGAGTTTTTGAAACTCGATTTCCTGAAAATGTGGTACTTTGCTATTTATTTCCGAAACAGTGATTTTTTGCTAAAAATTTCAAAAAAAAGTGGTATTGGGCCATTTTGGCCGAACTTTATTACTGTATACAGTATACACTGAACATTACTGGTCCACTCCGTTCCATTTTTTCTTTCATAATTTCAAAAAGTATCATGGGGAGAGGCTCCCGTGTGAGAAGGTAGAGAGTGCGGTAGGCCCATTTAAACATTTTCCCATAGAAAATGCATGTGATGGACCTTACCACAAAACGACAATAGAGGATTCTAGGCCCACCCCATGTGAGGAAGGATACGTGATAGACCGGACACTACTTTTTGAGTCAATGGCCGATATAGCAAGGACCTTATGGACATCTACTACAGCCTGTCGTCTGACATGTGTTTGAAGCCTTGAGGGATTCTTTTCAATAGTTTCTTGGTGTGTGCTGGTGAGAGTCTACACACATTCGGATAATAATAAATATTTAAGTATTTGACTGGTTCTAAATATTTTCATCAACAAAAACAAAGAGAGTAAAAGACCCAAATAAACGAAAATACTCATTTATAAATTCTACAATGTGAATATATAAAATGTTGAATACAGTAAACAAAATAATGACCAAAATTTCAAAGTCTTACCCTAAAAAAAAAATCATGGCAGGATTACACATTGACTTTTTATGACAGTGTAGGACAATGTTTTTTTAACCCAAATAATTTAAATAAGTTTTAAAGAGTTATAAAAGAAAACAATAATATCTCTTTGAAAATCATGAAGTCTAAAAATATATTAAACAAATTGTATAAACAAACTGTCATATATTAATTTTTTTTAATATAAAGTAGAATTACGCAAGATTGTTTTAGTCATTTTTATATAATATTTATGACTAAATAAAATTTGAAAAAAAAAGTTGAAACCAATAAAATAAATGAGTAGTTGAAGCTTCAAACTATTGTTTATATTACATAAACTTTAATTCATTACTTTTCTTAAGAAAGTTAAAATGTAATATATATATATATATATATATATATATAAAGTTGAGTACAAACAAACTCAGAAATTATGGGTGTTTTAATGAATGTAAAAAACAACCATCAAGGTTGACGGCTAAAGTTGGTACAGGTATCATGTTTAAGAGCTCATATTATCATTCAATATTGATACCAACAATGAACCATTCACAAAGGGATAAATTGATTGTTAAAGTATCTATTATATATTATATGAGGTTAATTATGCAATATTCCGTTATGCATTTTATTATGTGAAGGAAAAAAATGATAGGTTAATTGGGGAGGGAAAAAAGCAAAAGGAGAGAATGATTTCATGTAGTTAAAATAAAATAAAACAACAGATGTGGCTGTTGATCAATTATTGATCTGGATTCGGCTGAAACTAAGGTTTTTATTAGTTGAGTTCTTATTATGTTAAATAAAAAAAACAAAAAAAAAACATATACGTTAAAAATAATAATGTATATTGCATGTTGCCAAGTTATAATTTAGTGGTGAAAAAACTTAATCATCAATAATCCTTTGTTGTTTTATGTTTTTTCTGGCATATCCTATGATAGGCTTAGGCCTTACTTTGTTCCTTAATGTTTTCTTGCACTAATAAGATCCTGGTTTACCAAAAAAAGAAAAGCTATGAAGCATCTTTGGAAATATACTTTATTGACTAGGGTGTGCATATTTCATCAAAAATAAATAAAAAAATAAAAAAAATAAAAAAAGAAGAAGAGGAAGAAGAAGAAGAAGTAGAAGAAACAAATCAAATGATAAAATTGTCAATTTTAATTTTGATTGGAATCCTTATAAAGAGTTACGTGCTTTTGGGGTGAAGAGGGAAGGCCTAGTATTCTTTGATGGTCCCCTATGTGCTCCCTGTTCTTTTCTTTTCTGTTACTATTTCAAAAGCGTCTACTTCTCATATTTCGTCAAAATGATCCCCTATGTGCTCCATGTAACACGCTTTGTTTTTTTTTTATTTGATAAGAACACGCTTTGTTACATGTGTACAAAGAACACTTTTACTTTTTTTTTGAATTTAAAGGAGCACGTTTACTTGGTTCACACAACTTTTGCCACACAACTAGAGGTGAGTTGTGTAATTGTTTGTGGTCTTAGAATTTTTTTTTTTGGCACAAAACCTCCCAACCCCATGGCCCATGCCAATTGCAGAGCTTTTTTTTTCTTTTTTCTTTTTAGAAGAACTGGCATAAGAGCTTGGTCTTCCATATTTGCACTTAAAAATGAAATGATCCATTCCTCTACAGCAGCTTCCCGAAAAAGACTTTCTTGTGACATGCAAAACACAAAAACCGATATTAATTTTTGTATTTTAATGTAATTTTCAAAATTTTAGATTTAAGGTTATTATTCACATGATTTTAAGTACATTTATTAATATTTTTCTAGTCAAATTAGAGTCATGTCATATATAGTAGGGTATCAATTATGATCTCTTTTAACATCTTTTTCTCGTCAATCAAGTTTAATAGATTTCAGTTTAATAAAAATTTATGTACTTTTCTCCTTTATTTTTGTTCTCCTTGTGAACTCTCCTTGTAGATTCCTTAGGGATTCCAAGTCTGCAGTAGTAGGATTGGTTAATACCTTTAAGAGTCTATTGACTTGACTTAAAACTCTTTCTAATTTTATTCCTTCTTTTCTCAATCATACGTTTTGGACTTTTATAAATTGTAATATTGTCCATCAACACATTGCAATTGACCTTTGAAAATTAGAGAATTACATATAAGATATTTACTTAGAATTTCATATATTTTTCCTTCTACCATGATATATTCCCCATAAACCACAACAACAAAATTAAAATCAATGTCAAGTACTTAGCCCATGTAATACTTAATTTCTTAATTTTATTATTTTGTTGGACTCCAAAGTAAAAAACTCTTTATAAATATTACATATTACTCATTATACATACAACTCAACATATAGTATAAACATATAAAAACACCACTTCACCCAAAAAATCAAGTTTATGAGTTTAGGTGCAACTATATTATACTAATCACTTAGGGCATGTTTGGTAGACTGTAATAGGCGTTGTAATGTATAGTTTGGTTATGTTTTTATTACAAGGAATAGTCATTCCTTATGAATAGCTATTCTTCAAAATGAGGAATAATTATTCTTCTTTAATAGGTGGTATTAGTTATTCCTTAGTAAGTGCAATGATTTCAAAATTTAATATATTTCTAAATAAATAAACTTTCCATATACATCTAACAATTATAAAAATAAAAAATCATAAAAAATAACACATATCTTTCTTAAATTTAAAAATAACAATTTTTAAGGAAATATAATTTTATGAGTAAGATATTTCTTAAAATAAATGTTAAGTTTCATTCTAATGTTATAACTCACAACCAAACTAATGAATATGTTTAGTTATTACATTACAATACACTTTATTACTAGTAATAAATATTACAATTTTTATCGTAATCTTCATTCAGACCAAACGTACCCTTACTCTTTTTACTATTATAATAATCACCCAAATGCTTTATTTTGAGAACAAATCAGGATCGGATTTTATTTTTCGAGTAACAAGGCTGAGTGGCATTATTGTAAATATTAAAATCATGACCTACATAATTTGACCAAAGAGTGAATGTTCTGTCCGGATGGGGCGTAAAACATGGGTTTTACGCCCACCAGTACTGGATCTCCACGTCAGCTATTTATTAAAAAGTGAATATAATATCTCATTTAATCCCAAATTTTATTATACCTCTGTTACACGTGAGCTGCTGATAATCAGTCTCTCGTTTCTTTTCTTTTTCCTCTTCCATGGATCTAATCTCACGTAATCCCTCTCTTTTTTTCAGTATTTTTTTTTTTATCCTTTTACAATGGCAATTGGGTTGACTGGATTTTGGGTGTGGCTGAAGTGTTCATTTGGAGTTTGATGTGTGGTTGATGGCAATTTTGTGTTAGAGGTTAGGTCCTTGGCCGATGTGGTTGAATCAAGGCGGTGTTTTTTGGGGGTTTCTTTGCGAAGAACATGAGGATTTTCTTTTTGGTTTTCTTGGCTACCAAACACTAAATGAAGATGAAAATTTTTTTAGCTTTCCCTTTTAATTTTCTAGGCTACCAAATACAGAGCGGAGAAAATTTATGTGGCTTTTCCTAATGATTTACTCAGCTACCAAACACAATCATTAATAATTTGTATTTTAAGAAAAAATCAAAGAAAATCACAAGCTATGGGAATCACCATGGATCGGGATTCGTGGTGGAGCCTTATTACTCCGCCATCTCCTGAGCCACAAACAGTGACTCTCAAACCCAAAATCGTCTCATCCCTCTCATTCAATGTGATCAAACCCATAACCTCAAACTCTCACTCATCAGAGGCCGAGTGAGGGTCTATAGGGTGGCTTGAGAAAAAACGCTACATCCATCGAATGTCCAACAAAGGACCCAGCACCAACCATGGCCATCTTCCTCATCATTTTTGTTTTAGCTTATGTATTTTCTCATTTGGGTTTTGTCTAGTTTTTGAAACAAGCTGATGGGTTTTTGTTCTGTTATTGATATTGGTGTTTCTATAGATTTTTGGGTTTGGTTACTTCTTTCAGAAGAGCACTGGAAATGAGATGGAGCTGTGGAGGTTTGGTTTGAACGTGAGAAGGAGGGTTGTGTTTTGAATTTTGATTTTTTTTTGAATTTGATATTGTAAGCTGTTATTGTATGTTGGTGCTTGTATTCATATTTAGGTAAAGTGATGACATGGCACTATCTCATTGGAGGGCGTAAATACTTGGGTTTACGCCAAGTCCTGACTGAATTTAAACTCTTTGACCAAAAACTCCATAAATGACAGCTGGTGGGACCCTGTTTTTTTTCCTTTCACATTCCCTTCTTTATTTTTCTTTGTCTCTCTTTTTAAAAACCTGTTCCTATTTAATAACTTTATTGTGCATGTTAAATGCGTCATCACTTATTCACTTAGGGTGCGTTTGGTTCGCGTAAAATGTTTTCTGAAAAATACATATTTTTCGGAAATGCTATTTTCCGGAAAAGGAAAATGTATTGATGTTGTTTGGCTGTCTCGGAAATCGTTTTACGGAAAATCAATTCCGGTGTTTGGTTCAATCAAACATTTTACGGAAAATGCTCGTCGGAGTGGGGATCGGAGCTTGGAGGTTCGAGCTTGGAGGTCGTCGGTCTGGACCGGAGCTTGGAGCTTGGAGCGGAGGTCTGGACCGGAAAAGCTTGGAGCGAATCGGAGCTTGGAGCGGAGGTCTGGACCGGATCGGAGTACTGCTGAGTGAGTGTGAGAGAGCTTGGAGAGTTATGTCGCTGTGTGAGAGAGAGCTGCTATGTGAGAGAACTTGGAGAGTTGAGAGAGTTTTTTCCGGAAATTGGTTTAAGGTAAAATAGAAGGTGAAATCCATTTCCACCAGGGGAGGGCTTATTTTCGGTCAAAGGGGAAATGGGTTTCCGTTGACCCAATTTTCCTAAGCAGCCAAACACATCAATTTTACGGAAATTGATTTCCGGAAGTAGTTTGAAGTTGAAACAAACACAGCCTTAAAAGAAAAACACATACACATCAATTTGATAATTATTCGTCATCACTTAAAAACTCATTCCTATTTAATAACTATATTTTTTCACTTTTGAAAAATATGTTGGCTGTTTCTTTCCTAATATATCAAAAATATCAGTTTGATTATAGACTTCCTAGTCACCCAAATAAATGTGGAACTTTTTTTTTCTGGTTGTTGTTGAAACCCTTTGGATCAAAGTTTCCACAAAATCTTCAGCAATATGAATTGGTCAAGGTCCCTCTCCCCCACCAATACGGCTGACCAAGCCAATTTATTGTGGATTTGACATTTTTACTTTGTTTTTTATTTTTTGGTGTTAATATTTTCTAGAAAAATAAGTTATTTTTCAAAAATATTGCCTATAAAAAAATTTTATTTTTGCACAAGATTAAATGAGTTAGAAAATGATCTCCTAACTTCTCTTATTTAACTTGCAGGGAGATAGAGTTATTTTCCAAAAAAATTTAGTTAAAAAAAATATCTGAAAAATTAGTTATACTTTTTAGGTTGACCAAATATAATTTTCCATTAATTCATTTTTTAATATTATCAAACACTAAAAAAAAGTGAAAAACTATCTTCGCACAAGATTTTCCATTAAAACAAATGGAGTGAGAGAGTTTGTTCCTTTTTTTTTAGAGGGAGAGTTTCAACTTGTGATGTCCACTCTTAATTATTGCCTTTTATCATCTGATCAAGATATCAATTAGTTTTTGATGTAGACAAGAATAAAACCCTAGATCTCTTATTCGATGATAAGACCTTTCAAGTTGAGCTAACTGGAAACCACATATACAGTACTAGCCTCATCATGACTCTCTTTTTTTTATTTTGGGTTTAGTGTCAAAATTCTTCATTAATGGAAAGAAAAATTAATTTAATGAATAACAAAATGCAATTTATAAACATTCTTATTCTTAAAAAACTTGTAGGAGAATAGATTGATAGGAAAAGCCATGAATGGTAAAGTTTTAGGCCCCTCCACCAACAGCAAAATGGTTTCACCAACTACTAAAATATCGATATTTTTCCAGTGGGAATTGGGCTTGAAATTATCTTATTTTTTGGTGCAATGAAGTGGGAGAAGTGAGAAAAAACTGAAGTCTGGCAACTAGCAACTGATAATAGATTCATGGTTTTTTTTTTTTTTTTTTTTTCCTTGATGGAATCAAGCATTCAAGGTTATGTGGGTTGGTTTTTTATTTTTATTTTTGAATATTTGAACAAATGCTACTAATTTGAATAGTCATCTCTTAGAAGTTGTGATTGGGATAATTGGGAACTGACTCCTAGTTCAGAAAAAAAAAAAAAAAAAAAAAAAAAAAAAAAAAAGGATATGTGGCAGTGACTAAATTTAAAAAAATATAGATAAGAAATTATAGTAATGGTTTTATAGTAGGGGTATTTTATTTTTCTTCAAATTCAAAATAAAGAAAAGGAGATTTGAGAAAGGAAAAAAAAAAAAAAAACCAACAACAACAACAATGTGAGAGTAGGAGATTAGGGATTAAGGAAGTGGAAAATTCAAAATTCAAAAAAAAAAAAAAAAAAAAAAAAAAAAAAAAAAAAAAAAAAAAAAAAGGAAGAAGAAGTTGAAACGTGGTGACCTTTATTTATTTATTTTATTATTATTTAAGTAGAGTTGTTTTAAAGATCTGGGTTAGTAAGAGAGTGGTCCTGTTTTGTAGGCAAAGTTTTAGTTGTAGAGATGTATTTCTAACATGTTGTCCTCAAGTTTTGTCATGCTTAAACTTAGGACGTAAGGGTATTTTTAAAACACATAACAATCCAATCCAAGAAAGAGAATTTTATGGGGAATATTTTGACGTTATTGACCATATTCCTAAAACATTTGTAGGAGAACCCATTGGTTATTGGATATGATATTATTTACCTTCAAAAAAATTTCAAATCAAAGAGAGGAATCATGTTATAGATAATATAGATACCAAAATTGTAATATATATATATATATATATATATTAATTAGCAAGAATATGTTACCCTTTTTGAATTGATCATTGTAAAGTTATGATTTACAACTATGTTTTATGTTGACTTTATTCCATGACAAAAAGTGTTGTGATTGCTTTTATTTTATTCATTGTATTTTGTGGGATTTTATTGTATTGGGTTTAGTATTAAGTTGGTGAAGACTCAAGCTGAAATGAAGATCAGTGGATTTCGCGAGAAGCTCGCGAGAAGCTAACCCGCGAAAGAGCCATGTGAGGAGCACATGACTGGAAGCTGAAGAGTCGTGCCAGGCTGTCATTTTCGTGAGTGTCTCGCGGGTAAGGCCTTCCCGCGAGGTAGTCGTGAAACATTCTGCCTGGAGGTTTTTTAAGAGTGACTTTATTACCTTTCACCTATACTATATATACCATAATTACCCACAAATGTAAGTGAGGCCATTCAGAGAGAAAAAACCCTAGATAGGTTTTCTACAACACACACACCCATCTTTTAAAGAGAGAGCTACTCATTTTTAGTGAGAAATTATTGTAGCCTCTTCTCCATCCCTCTCCCATTGTCATACCTTGAGAGGAGATTTGTATCTAAACACAACCCACACCTATTCAGAGTGTAGAGAGTGTTTTGGTGTTGCTGGGAAGTATTAGAAGAAGCCAAGGATGGCAGATGCAACATGGAGCTTGTTGCGGGATCCGGAGAACTAGACAAGACACGGTTCTGAGAAGCCTTGTTAGAGTAGGAGCTTGGAGGGCTTAGGTACAGCGGGTAGATTAGGCTTGGAGGGTCTCTTGCTAACCCATGTATCCCAACTAATTGTCTAGTGGATCGATTTCCGCTTGGAGGGCGGCGGAGAGGTTTTTCACCGAGTTCTTTGATTTCCTCTTGTAATGAAAAATAAAACAAAACAAGGTTTTCTCATAAAAAAATGTATTCTCCTGCTTGATATATGCATCTCCCCTTAGAATTTCTCTCCCTACAAATGTGCATGAGAGTCCAAATTACTCTGCGATATACTCTCTAATATACTCTCCCCCTTTTTTACACGAATGGACAAAGGGGCCAAGAAAAATGAGGGAAATAAAGGAATATAAGAACAAGGATAAGGATGTATATGGGGTATAAGATGAATGAGAAATGAAACTCAAACAAAAGACAAAATAAAATATTACAAAGCATAAAATAAAAATGACATGCTAAGGACGCAGAAACAAGATATTGAGCAAGACATGGCAAGGGTAGCAAAGGTGTGTACAAAAGGTGGTTATATGCAATGCATGAACAAGGCATGAGAAATGCATATTTGGGGCAAGGTGTGTAAAATACACAACCAATGAACCAAACATGTTCCTAATAAGTAAACATGAAAAACCTCAAAATTTGGTACTCATTGGAGTCCAAACGAGTGAGAAAACGCTTAAGAGACAATTCATCAAACACCTAGCATGCACACTAACATCCTATATATGATGAAATGCATGAACATGGTGAAATTCACCCTCAATATATGTTCATACTGCCACATAGGGCCAATATCATCAACAAAAACACAAATGGGACTAAATCCAATCAAAAAATTGAACAAAAATTAAGTTTTCCTCAACCCCCATTCAAAATAAACTCAACCCTAGGTTTTAAGAAATTTAGAACATAAACTAAGGATTTGAAAGTTAAAAAGAATTAGAAATTACCTTATAGTAGTCCAAGATGTGAAATTACATAATAAAATCTCATTAGTTCAAGACTTCAAGCTAAGACAAAAATGTGGAAAATGTGTGAGATAATCCTAATGAAAAATTCAGTATAAGCGTTTCCAATGTTCATTATTTAAGAGGAAAATTTTCATTTAATCAAGAAAATATTTATAAAAAAAAAGAAGAAAGAAAAAAAAGTCATTTGAATTGTTAGATGAACAAGAACATTTCTGTGTGCTCAATGCTGTGTGTGGAATAACTGTACTACTGTATCACTTTTCCATGTTTTAAAAAAGTTTATTAACTTTCAATTAGTGGCTTCTTTTTTAAGTTACTTAAAATAATAAAAATAAAATAACGTGTGGCTATCAATCCTTTTACATTTCTGTATTAATTTTATATAATAAAATATATAACCTTGTAATTTGAGTCTTTTAGCTAAATATTGCTAAAATCAAAACATATTTGCGTTATAGGTACTGTTTGAAGTTATTTGTGAAAATAAGGAGAGAGATTGAATTTCAGCAACACCGTTGCCGAAATTCAACAAAAAGTAGGAGAGAGAATGAGAAAAAGGAGGAAAGAGAAAAGCAATTGTCAGGAACAGTAAATCTTGAATTTCGGCAACAGTGTTGCCGAAATTCATCTGCCCAAATTTCCTGTGCTGCCCGGATGTGTGAGAAGTGCAATAATGCGTGAGCGCCCAAACAAAAAAAAAAAAGTAATTGTGGCAATGGTATTGCCGAAAATGGTAGGAAAAAAAAAGTGAATGCGGAAGAATTAAAAAAATATATATAATGTGCTACGTACACAATATTTTTACAATATTTTCACAATAAATCACAAGTAACTAGTTATTATTAGTTCAAATTTAAATTTGACATTGACATTACTATTTTAATTTAACAATAACAACAAGTAACAACCTGATACTTAGCATTTGTTGTAAAAATATTGTAAAAATTGTGTGCACTTATTATTTCTTAAAAAAAAAAAAAAAGTGTAATGGATTTGCCGAAAATTTTGTGGCAATTGTGGCTTGCCGAAAATGGGAGAAAAAAAAAAGTTTCAATAGGTTTGTGGCAATTTTTTTTTGGCAATTGTGACAATATCATTGCCGAAAATGGGAAAAAAAATAAAAACTTTTTTTTTTCCTAATTGTGGCAATGGTATTGCCGAAATTCGGGCAATGCCATTACCACAATTACTTAAAAAAAAAAAAGGCAATGCCATTGCCGAAATAGTGGGGAAAATTTTTTTCCCCACAATTTCGGCAATGTCATTGCCACAATTAAAAAAAAAAAAAAAAAAAAAAAAAAAAAACTTTTTTCCCAATGTGGCAATGGTATTGCCGAAGTTGTGGGAAATTTTTTTTTCCCCAATTTCGGCAATGCCATTGCCGCAATTAGAAAAAAAAAATAAAAAAACTTTTTTCCCCATTGGGGCAATGGTATTGCCGAAAGTGTGGGAAAAAAAATTTTCCCCCCAATTTCGGCAATGTCATTGCCGCAATTAGAAAAAAAAATAAATAAATAAAAAAGGGCCCCAATTTCGGCAATGGCATTGCCACAATTAGGGAAAAACTTTTTTTTTTTTTCAATTGTGGCAATACAATTGCCGAAATTGTGGGGAAATTGCCACAATTGGGAAAAAAATAAAATAAAAACTTTTTTCCCCAATTGTGGCAATGGTATTGCCGAAATTGTGGGGAAAATTTTTTTTCCCACAATTTCGGCAATGCCGTTGCCACAATTAGAAAAAAAATAAAAATAAAAACTTTTTTTTCCAATTGTGGCAATGGTATTGCCGAAATTGTGGGGAAAAAATTTTCCCACAATTTGCAATGTCATTGCCACAATTGAGAAAAAATATAAATAAAAACTTTTTTCCCAATTGTGGCCTTGGTATTGCCAAAAATGGGATTGCCGAAATTGTGGGGAAAAATTATCTGCTGTTGGCACAATTGGAAAAAATAAATAAATAAACTTTTTTTCCAATTGTGTCAATGGTATTACCAAAATTGTGGGGAAAAAAATTTTTGTGGTAATTTTCGTCCAAATTTACAGTAGCAACTTGTGAGTTAATTTCGGCCAACAAATTTTGTGAATTTCAAAAATCTCAAAACATAAAAGTTGTAGATATTTAAGTCACGGTTTCATCCCATCCAGCCTTGAGTCGATTGGATTTTTGAAGAGAGAGATACGTCTAAAATACTGAGTAGTGCTCAAATTTGATTTTTCCTTTTTAGATTGTAGCCCTTTGATTCCTTTCCTTATTTGAAACTTTCAAACATGGTAAATGACCCAAGCACTCCATAAAACGTATACATTTTAAGGTGTTATCGAAACCCTAAACTATAATACAATATATATATACACACACACACACACAAAATAAATAAACATACACCCCAATCCAACTTGCAGTGATAGAAAACATTGTAGCATATGGAATTAGTACCATGTTCTTTCAAATAATACAAACTAACAATATGGTCCAACTCCTAAAAAAAAAAAAAAAAAAAAAAGGGTCCAACCAATCCACTGAACTAGATTGAATATTTATGGTAGGTCATTCAGTTTAGCCACTAGTGGAGCCAGCCACAGTTCGAGTGGGGCATGTTCTTCTATTATGGCCTTCTTGCCTACAGAGACTGCACAATGGCCTTGGTTGATGCTCTGCCCCTTCGTCCATTTCATTTCGAAGCCGAGTTGTTCTTGGTCGACCTTTTTTACGGCGCAGCTTGACATTAGGATACAAGACCGGAAAATCAAGCTCATTCCAATGTACATTGTCTGGAACCATGCGAAATCTAGGTGCATAACAAGCAACTTGTTCTTCCAAATGGTAGCAACGGTCGATATATCACATTGCAGATATGCCTTGATATTTACACACGGCAATGACATGTGAGCATGGCATCTTATAAACCTGCCATTTTTGACAACTACAAGTGTTCTGCCTCAAATTTACCTCATGACGATAATTACCCCTATATGCAGAGTTAGGGTTTATTGGTGTTCTGACTTCAAACAGCCCATCTTCATGACTGAACACAGTAACTAAATGCTTTGGTGCCTTTTTTTCCCATTTATTGAATTTATTCTTTGCATAGGCCGTAATGAGTTCACCGGCAGTAACCTCTGCGCGTGCCTTAGTATACCGATCGGCAAAGTAGGCTACACAACGGTAGTATGTAAGTTCAACTAACGCAGTTATGGGCAGATTTCTAGCACTCTTTAGAATTCCATTGAAACTTTCAGACAAGTTTGTCGTCATTGCCCCATAACGATGTCCGCCATCATGTGCTAACGTCCACTTGTCCACCGGTATTTCCCTCAAATACTCCTCACCATCTGCACTTAATTGAGTAATTCTATCCCTGGTTATTTGATACTTTCGTAACTGATTCTCCATGCCTGCCCACATTACCATAGCCTTTAAGTTTTTATTCCCAATTTTTTTATTGAAATTGCTAGCCACATGGCGAAGGCAAAAACGATGATACCAACGTGTTGATTGACATATAGTCCATATCGCTGCCATTATACCAGGGTGACGATCAGATATGACACATAACCCTTCCCAATTAGTGACATTAATCTGAATACAACGCAAAAACCAATACCAGCTATCATCATTTTCATTCTCCACAATGGCAAAGGCAAGTGGAAAAAGTCTGTTCTCACCATCCCACGTTGATGCAATTAGTAACGTACCTTTGTACTTACCATATAGGAAAGTTCCATCTATACTAATCACTGGCCTACAATGTTGAAAACCTTCAATTGATGGACCAAAAGCCCAGAACACTCTCTCAAATATTGCATAGCCTGGCATAGTAGTAGGTACTGTTCTCCAACTAACCCTGCTGCCCGGGTTTGAATCAGTCAAAGTTTTCAACCATTTTGGCAATAATTGGTACGATTTGTCCCAATCGCCAAACGCTCTACCAATTGCTTTTTGTTTCGCCTCCCACACCTTAGAATAAGAAGACCGGTATTGGTACTTATTGTAAAGAGTTTGTTGAAGTGAAGAAATCTTTATGGTTGGATCATTTTTGACAACATCCCTTAACTCTTTCTCAATAACATGGGTGTCTAATTGCTCGTGATCTTGTGTAAGCGTGGACTCTGTACATGTGTGTGGACCACTGTATTTCCTAACCTCAAACAACCCATGTGTAGCCCGAAAGCATGCTCGAAGATGCCAAGAACAATGTTTGCACCTTACAAACCAACATGCTGGATCCTAACTCTCTTACACAAAATGTTTGGTTCATCTTGTTGTGATACTGTTTAACAGCAGCTTGTAGGTCATCCTTATCGGCAAAAAGCAAGCCCACATAAAACTCTTGGGTAGGGTCCCAAATACTCTGAGTGGGCTTTTCAAATGGTGGGGTTGGATCAATCATATTATCCCATGTGTTTTATGAAAAGCTTAGTGATGAAGGTTGATGGAATGCCATAGCTGGACTACTTTCATGATTACCTTCATTTAGAGGCTCCTATTCATCTCCAACATCATCAAGGACCTCTTCATCATCAAGGACCTCGTTGTCATCAAGTTCGTCATCATTATCCATGGCTCGCATCCTTTCTGATAATGTATGGACCGCATTTTCAGTAGTAGCAGCTATGCGATGTGTATCATTGGGATCATTAGTAGTCTCTTGTGAGACATGCTCAGTTGGATTATCATAGTCAGCATCATTGGTGTTCATTGACCGATAAGGAACATGTTGGTCCTCAGTTGCGCCATGAGTATATGGAGCATGGTAGTCAGCACCACCAATGTTGATTGGGGAATGAGCCGCATCTTCAGAATAAAGACCAATATGAGTGGCATATGGATCATGGAAGTGCCCGCCATGTGAATAAGTAAATGATGCACTCGGTCCTTCATTGGCATATCGAATGGGAAAAACATCTCGGTGGCTTCTTATGGGGTCTACACCCACATATAACTCTGCACCTACAAATCCATATTGGCGGTCTAACATATTGAATATTGCATTGACACCATGATCATCTTCTACCAAAACTTGCTGGTAAGTCACAGGATGTGGATGACATTGAAAAGGAAATCTATACCAAATCGTCAGTTTTGAATCTTCTCTGTTTATATGAAGCGTGGATGCTACTCCATCACATAGATCTTCAAATGTAACACCCTGGCTTAATGGAAGCATAGAAGGAGGTGGCCCTTCATAATAAACCCCATTTTCTCCATGTTTAATTATTCTGCCGAAATTGATGAGAAAAATGAACAACTTTTCTGCCATCTACACTAAAACATAATAATAGTATTAATATATTAACATTACATAACCATTACAATGCAATACAGGAAGGTAATCCATTAAAAATATTCAATGTTTAAATAGCTAGAGCTGAGAGAATTATGTTAAAGAGGATTATTTCACTGATAATAATATTATTAAAATATTTTTTATTAAGGTTGTAGAGCGTATAGTAACCTTTTTTTTTTTTTTCTTATAGCGTACGTGTATATTATAGGCTAACAAACTAAGTATTTATTTAAGGAAAAACTGGCCTGTCATGTTGAAATATATTTTTGCTATAGGAAATTTTCGGCAAGAATTCATGGACAACTAATTTAAAACATATCATACAAATCAGTTCATGTTGCAAAACACATAATGCAAAAACAAGATTTCCATGCTTAGTTATGCCCAAAAACATATCAACATGAAATATTATAAAAAGAAAAATAACTACTTAAGAGATGTAACTCACCTTCTAAGAGATAAAGGACGGATAGATATTTGCAAGTGTTGTTACTTATAGTTGTTTGTAGAATGTATGGCACGCATGAATTGAAAATGGTTGGTAGAATTATGAGGGGAATAAGAGTGGAGAAGAAGGTTGATGGAACAAGAAACACAAACCAAACTGCTTCGGTCAAAAAAATACTGACGAATAGAAAGACAAAAAACGTACTCTGAGGAGTTGAGAGGAATATATTCGAGAGTTGAGGGGAATATATTCGATGCATGCAGAGAATAAGAATCAGATGAGATGAGGAGTTTAGTTGATTGATTGATTGAAGCTTTGTTTTTTGTTTATTTTCTTTGCTTTTTTTGTTTACAGCGTGCACATCAATCATTTTTTTCTTCCGTGTTGTAAAAATTTATGTACTTTCTTTGCTTTTTTTGGTTTACAGTGTGCACATCAATTATTTTTTTCTTCTATAAGGATCTATGTACTTTTTTTGTTTTTATTTACAACGTGTACATCAATTATTTTTTTCTTCCATTTCGTATTGTCTATGTACTTTTTTTAGAATAAGAATCAAGTTGCTTTGTACTTGAATCTATCCCTATTTGTTTCATAGGGTACTTTTACAATACGAAAGGAAAGAACATGACATACACAAAAACCAAACTGCTTCAGTCAAAAAAATATTGAAGAATAAAAAGACAAAAAAGGTACACTGAGGAGTTGAATTCAATATGACAAAAAAATTACTCTGGAGAGTTGAGGTGAATATGACAAAAAATGTGAGTTGAGGTGAATACTAAAGAATAAGAATATGTGTACTTTCTTCTATCTTTCTCCTCTATTTCGGCAATGTCATTGCCACAATCCAATTGCAACTTTTTTTTTCCTCCCATTTTCGGATTGTGTAATTTTTACAACATTTTTACAACAAATTCTAAATGGCAAGTTGTTATTAGTTGTTTTTGTTGGATTAAAAAGTAATTTTAGTATTAAATTTAGATTTGAACTAATAACAATTAATCACATGTGATTTATTGTAAAAATGTTGTAAAAATATTGTGTAAGTATCACTTCTTCTTTTCTTTTTTTTAATTCCTCCCAATAATTTAATTCCTCCCAACAATTAATCTCAATGTTAATTTTTATTTTAACAAATTCTAAGTAGCACAATCTGAAGAGGAAAAATCAGATATGAGCACTGATCAGTATTTTAGATGTATCTCTCTCTTCAAAAATCCAATTGACTCAAGGCCAGATGGGATGGAACCGTGACTTAAATATCTACAACTTTTATGTTTTGAGTTTTTTTAAATTCACAAAATTTGTTGGCCGAAATTAACTCACAAGTTGCTGCTGTAAATTTGGACGAAAATTAGATGGTGAAAGTTTTATTTATCTTTGACACTTTTACGAGGATTTGGAAGAGAGGCCATGGAGAATTAAAATAGAAATGTACACCATAGTAAATAGATGTATGATTAGATTAATTGGGCGCTAAATTCAAATGCCAAAAAATGTGTACATATTTCTTATTTTTGCAAAGGTCTTACGGTTAGTAGTATAATGTGCTATGTATATTATCTAGGCAAAATATTTTTTGCTACAATGATGCATAAACAACAATAGTACTTTAATATATTCATTATCAAATAGTCATTTTACATTGATTAGTCATTGCGCCAATGGGGTACACGAAATTTTTGTTGTGTTCCACAACATGGAGGATGCCTATTTACTCGTTGTGAATACCTTCGTGCTGGCACAGGACTTTTCCCCATGCGCCTTGGCTGCGTTCTAATGTCAACTTCTGTTTGATAATGACCACCTTCGTCACTTTCATTATCTGAAGACACCTCCATATCTTCTGCATCTTCTGCATCTTCCCCACTATCCTCATTTGAGGCATCTTCCTCAGAGTCTGTTACGGAGGCCTCTTCCTCACTGTTTGGAGCACATGCCCATGTATTTGGTGGCATGCAGAAATCACCAACATGAAGGGCTGGTTGGGAAGGTTGTGGTATGCAGAAATTATAGTTGTACTGGCTATCTTGGCCATAATTGTATTGCCCAGTATAGGATGGAGGTGGCGATGGGTGATAGGAGGAAGGTGTTGAACTAGGTTGGGGATAATGGTCATAGTTAAACAAACCCTCAAATCCTTGTCCTATGGAAGTGGGTAATCCAATCTGTTCATTTAAATTCATGCAGTAGTTGCTGACATTAATTGGATTATACTCACTAAAGGTGGTTGGGTCATTACCAGCAGATGTTGAAAGCCCAGCTTGGGTAAAGCTATACATATTCTGTTCTGTAAAGGTGGATGGTTTGGCTTCATCATTTCCATGTTGTGTAGAGGTGGACGGTTCGGTTTCAGTTTGGGTTTGTGGCCGTCTTCTTTATTGCCTTTGTCGTCGCCCAAAGTGTGTCACCCTATGAGTAGGGACGGAGGAAATATTTTGTTCCATTGATAACTTCACTCGGGTAAGGCCCTCTACTATTGGTGTAAGGACTTCCTCTGCAGTGAGATCATTTCTTTGTTGGTTTGCAACAGCTAAATTTAACATATTATTGATCTCAGTTTGCTGCCACAAAAAAAAAAAAAAAAACATTTATTAGTGCAGTATTATTGAAAAAGATAACACAATAATTTGTTATCAAGTAGTGCAGCATTCTGTTTGTGAAAATAATTTGTTCTAATATTAGTGCAGTATTTTTGAAAAAGCTAAAATAATTACCTGGTATGCATGGGCAGCCGCCTCTGGTGTCGTGAATAGGTGACCATTTTGTTGGTACCATGTTGCGTAGTCCATACCTAACTCGAAATGCTCATCCCCAACTACTTGTTCAGTGCGCGCGTTCCAAAGCTGGTAGTATTGTGAATGTAGCGTAAGCCAATTGACATTGAACTTTCCTGTCATCTTTACACAACGCACAGAATTATCCAAATTGTCAGTAGGCCATTTTGGACATCTTTGCAACAATCCAAACTGTCGCATGACTCTTTCTGGATGGTAATACTCGACAATTTGGAAGCATAGCAATGGTGCTTTTGTAGTCCATATATGTCTTTCTGCAAGACACCATGGATGCAAATAATTATCATATGGTGTCCAAACAACCTGCAATTCCAATTACAATAACTATGTTATAATCAAATAAATTAATAATATAACTAGTAAATTAACCATTGATGCATTGTGATATATTACCTGTTCATTATATTGTGTGTTGTGATTAGAACGGTACGCCCCCAGAACATGCGTTGGTGTGTGAGTAAACGTTCTCCTAACATCCCACCTATACACAATTAATGATTGCCACTGATTTTAGGGTTTGGAAGTATCAAGGATAAATGCTACAGTATACAATATTGTATAGAAATAGAAAGTAAATATTATACTTGCAACCGTATGGTTCGTCGCCATTTAAATTTATTGGATTTATTGGAATTGGGGTCAAATATGGAAGATGCTCCCACGCCCATAATTGTAATATGAAAACAAGACCTGCAATCTCCATACTTTTTTGAATAGCAGCAGTACACAGCTCTTTATAAAGGAAAGCAAGTGTGGCACTACCCCAGCTATATTCCGCAGCTTTTCCAAAGTCGTCTAACAGGTTGAGAAAACAGCAATGCAATTTACTTTGGCTCTTATTTCCAAATAGTAAAGCCAAAACTTGGAACATGTATGCCCTAGCATACCGTTGGATTGTTATAGCATTGGCACCCTCTGGTAAGTTTGAGAATGTATTCCTTACCCATGTTATTTTAAGGCCACCATATTTCAATGCTGTTGCAGGTGGTTCCTCCCCAAGTAAATTTTCACAAACATCTTTCCATTTCAAATTAGTGGGCCCGCACACTGCTTTGCCATCAATAGGCAATCCTGTAAGGATTGCTATATCTTGCAGAGTGATTGACATTTCACAAGTACGTAGGTGAAATGTATGAGTATTAGAGTGCCACCGCTCCACTAAAGAAGTGATAAGACTCCAGTCAATATCTATATGTGGGAGGCGGGTAACACGGTATAGTCTACATTGCCGCAAATATGGGATAATACGCTTGCCTAACAGCAGGGGAGGTGCAAACGGTTGGGGTCGCACCCGTAAGGTGGAAACCTGATTTTTTTTTAAATGTACAATGTTATATTACTAATGTTGAAATTATTTTCATGTAAATTGAATAATTGTAGATATTATTAGGAAATTAATAAATTTGGATCACACAACGTACATTGCCTTCCATTGCATCATTAGAGATGTGATATTGTTGTCGCTCCATTTCAAATATATCCTACATTAAATGCTACAATGAGTTAAACCATGCAACTTCCATTTGTAGTAAATAATAATAATAATAATAATAATACACATACATATCTTTATTATAAACCAACAAACATATTATGCAATATATTTTTTCCAAGTAATAGATGTAATAATTGATAATAACAAAACACATATTGATTATAAAAAGATCACAATAATACAATTTATTACAATTTTTGTGGTCATGTACTAATAATAACAATAAATAATATTAAATAATTTCAAAAATAACAAATACAAATTTAATTAGAGAGTTGAGATGCTTACCACAACTGTGATACCAATTGAAAGAGTAAGAATTATAGAGTGATACTTGCCAAAAAAAAAAAAAACACACACGCAATCAGATAACCATAAAAAATAATTCATGAATCTAAAATTTGAATAACAGCAACAATAATCATAATCATAGGCATACAAATAATATTAACTACAACTACAACAATACATAATATTTTACAATGTATTAGCTTTTAATATTTACAAAGCAAAAAAACTTACATTAACAAAAAACTTACAATTCTTAGTTGTTCACCTAAAGCAAAGTAAAAGACTAACTGAACAATCAGAGGACCTTCTATGTGAGGAGATACAATTCTTCAGCGAAGGAGGAGAAATAAAAACAATGCTTGCACTTAGCACTTGACTTGCCTTTTATTACTTCACTGAAGAAGACGTCTTTTATTACACAAGAAGAGGACAAAAAAAACTATCTCTGAGAGAGATTACAATTAAGAAGAAAACAAAAAAGAATAGATTCTGAGGGATTACAAAAGTGAAGAAAACAAAAAAAATCTCTCAGAGAGATTACAACAGTGAAGAAGACAAAAACGATTCCCTCTGAGAGTTATGAATAGGTAAAATATATTCGATGCAGAGAATACGAAGCAGATGAGATGACAAAAACGAATCCCTCTGAGAGTTATGAATAGGTAAAATATATTCGATGCAGAGAATAAGAATCAGATGAGATGAGAAGTTGAGGTGATTGGTTGATTGAAACTTTGTTTTTTTGTTTACAGCGTGCACATAAGAATCTATGTACTTTCTTTAGTTTCTTTTTGTTTATAGTGTGCACATCAATCATTTTTTTCTTTTATATTATAAAAACCTATGTACTTTGTTTACTTTTTTTTGATTTACAATGTGCACGTCAATCATTTTTTTTCCTCCATTTTCGACAACAGCATGGCCACAATTGCCAAAAAAGATTCTACTCACAATTTCGGCAATGCATTGCCACAAACCCATTGAAACATTTTTTTTTTCCCATTTTCGGCAATACCAAGGCCACAATTGGGAAAAAGTTTTTTTTTTTTTTTTTTTTTTTTCTCAATTGTGGCAATGGCATTGCAAATTGTGGGAAAATTTTTTCCCCACAATTTCGGCAATACCATTGCCACAATTGGGAAAAAAAGTTTTTATTTTTATTTTTTTCTAATTATGGCAACGACATTACCGAAATTGTGGGAAAAAAATTTTCCCCACAATTTCGGCAATACCATTGCCACAGTTGGGGAAAAAAGTTTTTATTTTATTTTTTTCCCAATTGTGGCAATGCCATTGCCGAAATTGTGAGGAAAATTTTTCCCCACAATTTCGGCAAGCCACAATTGAAAAAAAAAAAAAAAAAGTTTTTCCCTAATTGTGGCAATGCCATTGCCGAAATTGGGGAAAAAATTTTTCCCCATTTTTTATTTTTTTATTTTTTTTCTAATTGGGGCAATGCCATTGCCGAAATAGTGGGGAAAATTTTTTCCCCACTATTTCGGCAATACCATTGCCACATTGGGAAAAAAGTTTTTTTTTTTTTTTTTTCCCCAATTGTGGTTGCCGAAATTGTGGGGAAAAAAAGTTTTTCCCCAATCGTGGCAATGCCATTGCCGAAATTGTGGGGAAAAAATTTTCCCCACTATTTCGGCAATATTTTTTTCCCACTATTTCGACAAGCCACAATTGCCACAAAATTTTCGGCAAATCCATTACACTTTTTTTTTTAAGAAATAATAAGTGCACACAATTTTTACAATATTTTTACAACAAATGCTAAGTATCAGGTTGTTACTTGTTTTTATTGTGAAATTAAAATAGTAATGTCAATGTCAAATTTAAATTTGAACTAATAATAACTAGTTACTTGTGATTTATTATGAAAATATTGTAAAAATATTGTGTACGTAGCACATTATATTTTTCTTTAATTCTTCCGCATTCACTTTTTTTTTTCCTACCATTTTCGGCAATACCATTGCCACAATTACTTTTTTTTTTTTTGTTTGGGCGCTCACGCATTATTGCACTTCTCACACATCCGGGCAGCACAGGAAATTTGGGCAGATGAATTTCGGCAACACTGTTGCCGAAATTCAAGATTTACTGTTCCTGACAATTGATTTTCTCTTTCCTCCTTTTTCTCATTCTCTCTCCTACTTTTTGTTGAATTTTGGCAACAGTGTTGCCGAAATTCAATCTCTCTCCTCATTTCCACAAATAACTTCAAACAGTACCTATAACGCAAATATGTTTTGATTTTAGCAATATTTAGCTAAAAGACTCTTGTAATTGAGCGAACAAATTAATATCATTATTGTTTTTAATGAATATCATATAATATTTAGAAAAAAATATTATATATATATATGATAATCATGTTTATTATATGTTAATGTATTAATATTTGGATTTAAGATAAAAGAGAAACAATTGCTTACAATTGTTTGGTTTTATCTCACTTATCTAAATAGTAATTTATATATATCTAAAAGCTGAAGATGAAGAAGGGTAGCATTTATTGTTACTATACTTTTCTTGAGCTACATCAACGACTATGTCATTTTTTTTTTCATTAAAAAAAATTATTTTATTTCCATTAATTTTCTATTATTTTTTTAAGGACAAAGTTTAGCTATAAAATTAATTGTAACCTAAGACTACGACCTTACTCAATATCTTTTTATTAGAGCTGAATTTTGAAAAATTCACCATTGGATTACATTTTTTTTATTATATCCTCCATGCTTGCAAAATTTCTATAAAATTAAAGATTAATAAATGTGTCATCAATAAATTATTTAAACTGCAAGTTATTGTATTTTAAAATTATGTATATAATATAAGGTTATAGATCATATAGTAAATAATATCAAATTGGCACAAAAATGGATATGTGTATTAAGAGCACAAATTCAACAGTTAAATTTTCAAAATATATATGTGAGGGGTAAAAGCCCAACCCTACGTATTGGGCCTAGGGCCCTGTTTGAAGATTACTGTGTGTCCGAAGAGAAAGAACTGGTTGAGATAGAGTCCATCTGGAAGAAAGACACATGAAAATGAAGGAGGATTACAAACCGAAGAGGTCACCAGCGGTCCGAAGAGTTCTTACTCCTCGGATACGAATAGTCTTGATCAATCAAACGTGTGGAAGGTCCGAATAATCTTCCTAGCAACCCCAACGATAAAGATAAGCTCTAGGTATATCTGGAGATGATAAGAACGAAGAAATATCTAAAGGAAAAGCTGCTACCACCGTATTTAATGCATTGCAGCAACTTTTTTGGCCGCATTTATATGGAGAAGACCCCTGAACAGTGTAACCTCAGCTACCGCCACTCTCAAAGAGGTAAAGAAGATACTTGACGTGACATATACTCAAGTAGGTACGCAGATGAAGAACAAGTGGACGATGGAGATGATGGGGAAACATGCTATATAAAGGAAAGGAACTTCTAATAATAGGGGATCGGAAAAAAGAGAAGGAGAAATAGAGAAAAGCTTTACTGTAGCTCTAAGAACTGTAATCACTATTCAATTAATCATAAACCTCTTCGGACTTCATTATATTTCATCTTTACGTGTATCTTTATGCTGGTCTATACTTACAGGTTGTAGCTGACCGTTGCTAATTTCATAATCACCCTAGCTCTTTCACCCACTCTTTACAAATTTATTGTTTTGGGCTTGGGCCACAAATCCTAACCCTACAATTGGTGCCTTCTGTGGGAAGAGCTTGAGCAAAAGTGGGAGCAATAGTTAATAATGGTTGAACTAGGGCAACGACCAGCAGAATCTAGGGCATCCCAACACGTGGACCCTTTCCTTAATTTGGAGCAGAGACAAGATCGTGAAGATAGTGTGCACACCACTCATGCTGATCAGGGTCAGTCACATGGTGGGAGTCACATATCTCATGTAGAGAAGAACCAGAACATGCAACTGGAAATTGAGAAATTGAAGAGAGAATTGCACCATGCAAAGCGGAAACGGGTTTCTTCATATTTTGATGAAGAATCTGATGACCAACAGGACTTCACTTACCAACAGAGATCGCAGATGCCAGTCAGTGAATCCTTTTCCTATGAGGAAGAGCATCATCATAAGAGGCAACCTCAAAGCCCACCACGTGGAAGCGTAAGGAATGATGCCATGAGCAGGGCTCTGAATCAAATCTCTAGTTCACCCTTTACATGCAGGATTGAAGAAGCGAGACTTCCTTGGCATTTTAACCAGCCTACGTTCACCATCTATAATGGTAGAATAGACCCTGTGGAGCATGTGAGCCACTTTAATCAGAGGATGGCTGTCTACTCCAGGGATTAGGCTTTAATGTGCAAGGTTTTCCCCTCCAGTCTTGGACTGGTGGCAATGAGATGGTTTGACGGCCTAGAAGCAAACTCTGTCAACTCCTTCAGAGATCTCACTCAGGCATTTGGTTCCCGTTTTGTCACATGCCAGAGAGTGGCCAGGCCCTTGTCTTCGTTGCTATCCTTGAGCATGCAAGAGGGGGAGACCTTGAAAACGTACTCAGATAGGTACTGGGAGAAGTTCAACGATATGGAGGGCAATTTTGATGGAATGGCCCTTAGCACGTTTAAGCTCGGCCTCCCCACTGATCATGGTTTAAGGATATCTTTAACTGGTAAGCCTGTTAATAGCATGCGTCAACTAATGGACCGTATTGAAAAATATAAAAGAGTTGAAGAAGATCAACAATAGGGGAAGGGTAAGGACAAGGCTATCCCCCAAGAGAGGAGGGATTTCAGGTCGGACTGCTATAATAATAATAAGCCGCGGAGAGATTTTTCTGGGCAATCAAGGCCAGCAAATCCTCAGGCAGTCAATACTGTGTTTAAAGAGCCAGTCCACCAAGTTTTGGAAAAGGTTAAGAATGAACCATTCTTTAAGTAGCCGAATAAAATGGTGGGGAACCCTGAGAGGCAAAATCACAATCTCTATTGCCAATACCACCAAGACCATGGGCATACTACTAAGGATTGTAGAAGCTTGTGGGATCATTTGGACTAGTTGGTCCGCGAAGGTAAATTGAGGCACCTCCTACACCACTCTAGTGGCCGAGGAGGTTAGATGAGCTCAAAACCCCGAAGAGAGGACCCTTCAAAGCCTCCATTGGGAACTATTAATGTCATCTTTGCAACACCAGGGAGAATAGGATCCTGGCCATCCAAGATTATGTCAGTAGCTCGGTTACCTGCAGGGGACTCTAGCCAATGTCCGAAGAGAGCCAAACCCAATGCTCAACCCATTTTAGGGTTCTCGGACGAAGACAAGATTGGTACCATCCAACCTCATGATGATGCATTAGTCATCACCCTTAAAATTGGAGGGTATGATGTGAAAAGGGTAATGGTTGACCAGGGTAGTGCTGCGGAGATAATGTACCCTGACCTCTATAAGGGGCTGAACCTAAAACCTGGTGACCTAACACCATATAATTCTCCGCTGGTTAGTTTTGAAGGAAGAGTCGTCACCCCGAAAGGCCAGATACGATTACCCGTACAGACTGGCTCAGAGGTAGTGGAGGTGGATTTCATAGTTGTAGATGTGTATTCCCCTTACACGGCAATTATAGCCAGACCTTGGCTTCATACGCTGGGGGCTGTTTCCTCTACCTTGCATCAGAAAGTCAAATATCCTTCTGAAGGCCAGGTTTGTGAAATCCGAGGAGATCAAACCGTGGCCAGACAGTGCTTGGTGGTTGCCATTCAGCATAGGCCCGAAGTTAAGTCCTCGACCAAGGCTGAAAGGGGTTTATAGTAGCTAAAACGTCGGGTATTACCCACCGAAGATCCAGACGGGGGAGCCCAATGCAAAGATCTAGTAAAGATTGTTATTGGGGATGATCTTGAAAAGTTCTTTCAAGTCGGATCTCAGCTGCCTCTTCCGAAAAATGAAGAGCTAATGGAGTTCCTTAAGAGAAATCTTGACGTATTTGCCTAGGATGCTTACGAAGCCCCAGGAGTGGATCCGGAATTCATTTGCCACCATCTGAGAGTCAACCCACTGATTATCCCCAAGAAGCAGCCTCCTCGGCGCCCATCTAAGGAACATGCAGATGCAGTGAAAGAAGAGGTAATGAAGCTCAAACAAGCTGGAGTTATTAAGGAAGTTTTTTACCCCGAGTGGTTAGCAAATACTGTAGTGGTGAAGAAAAAGAGTGGGAAATAGCGAGTTTGTGTAGATTTCACTGACTTAAATAAGGCTTGTCCTAAGGACCCATTCCCTATGCCGAAGATTGATCAGCTAGTAGATGCTACTGTCGGTCATCCTCGGATGAGTTTCTTGGATGCTTTCCAAGGCTACCACCAAATACCATTAGCTCCGGATGACCAGGAGAAGACTGCTTTTGTTACCCCTATTGGTAACTACCATTATAAAGTAATGCCATTTGGTCTGAAAAATGCAGGATCTACTTACCAAAGAATGATGATGAGGATGTTTAAGTCATAGCTAGGCAAAAGTATCGAGGTTTATATAGATGACATGGTGGTGAAAAGCAAAGTTGTTTCCGAGCACGTAAAGGACCTTGACAACACTTTTGAAGTCCTAAGAAGGCACAAGCTACGTCTAAATGCTTCCAAATGCTCATTTGGTGTAGGGTCAGGCAAATTCTTGGGGTACATGGTGACGTACAAGGGAATTAAGGTTAACCCCGATCAGATAAAGGCCATCCAAAATCTACATACTCCTCAGAATCCGAAAGAAGTTCAGAAATTGACAAAGATGACAGCTGCCTTGAACCGATTCATCTCTCGGTCAGCAGATAGGTGTAAACCTTTCTTCTCATTGATCAACAAGTGGAAAGGGTTTGAATGGACTGAAGAATGTGCTTCGGCCTTCCAACAACTCAAAGACTACTTGGTTCGGCCACCAATTATGTCCAGTCCTGAGCCAGATGAAGTCCTGTTTGCCTACATTGCTGTAGTTCCCTATGCCGTAAGTTTAGTACTGATACGAGTGGACCAAGGCGTGCAAAGGCCAATTTACTATGTGAGTAAGTCGTTACATGAGGCCGAGATTAGGTACTTGCCGCTAGAGAAAGCCATCTTGGCAATAGTACTTGGTACACGAAAGTTGCCTCATTATTTCCAAGCACATACGGTCGTCGTGCTTACACAACTCTCGCTTAAAACCATACTTCGAAGTGCTGACTACACAGGAAGAATAGCCAAGTGGGGCACTATCCTGGGGGCTTTCGATATCAAATACATGCCTCGCACTTCAGTCAAGGGCCAAATCCTTACAGATTTGGTGGCCAAGTTCACAAAACCTAGTTTAGAAGAAGTAACGGCAGATAAGGACATGGATGAAAAATCGGTTGGCATGATCTCTCAACGAGGTCCATCACCCTAGGAAGTATATGTCGACAGTGCAGCAAATCAGAAGGGTTCTAGTGTAGGACTGGTGTTAATATCTCCAGAGAAGATCGTTATCGAAAAATCAATAAGACTGAACTTCACGGCCATAAATAATGAGGCCGAGTACGAAGCCTTACTGACAGGAATGGCTATGGTTCGAAGAATGGGAGGAAAGTCAGTGGAGGTGTTCTCGGACTCGAGATTAGTCGTCGGTCAAGTGCAAGGGGAATTTGAGGTGAAGGATGAGAGAATGCAGGGATACCTCAGCCGAGTTAAGCGCCTGCAATTGGAGTTTGACTCTTTTAATTTGCTGCACATCCCCAGAAATGGTAATGCACATGCTGATTCTCTAGCCACGCTTGCTACCTCTTTGGCGCAAGATTTACCGAGAGTCATCCTCGTCGAGGACCTGCAGAGGCCTACAGAAGCAAAAGCTGAGGCAGTACAAATCCACTAGATCAAGGCCGAGCTCAGTTGGATGGATCCTATCGTTAAATTCTTGAAGGAGGATATTTTGCCCAAAGAAAGGGGAGAAGCCGATAAAGTCCGAAGGAAAGCGACCAGATTCTGGCTATCCGAGGACCATAAACTTTATAAACGCTCATATTCCGGGCCATACTTATTATGCATGCATTCCGAAGCGGCTAAGCTACTACTAGAAGAATTACATGAAGGAATTTATGGGAGCCATACTGGAGGTAGATCTTTGGCTCATCGAGCCATTACTCAAGGTTATTGGTGGCCGAACATGCAAAAAAAAACCCATGAGTATGTTAAGAAGTGCGATCAGTGTCAACAATTTGCGCCAAACATACATCAACCAGGTGGAGTCCTCAACCAACTATCTAGTCCATGGCCATTTGCTCAATGGGGCTTGGATATATTGGGTCCATTCCCTAAAGCTGCAGGAAACAAGAAATACCTTCTGGTCGGCACAGACTATTTCACCAAATGGGTTGAAGCTGAGCCTCTAGCCAACATCTGAGATGTAGATGTGCAGAAATTTGTGTGGAAGAATATCGTCACTTGTTTTGGGGTTCCTCACACTCTCATCTTGGACAATGACTTACAGTTCGATAACAAAGCATTTAGGAATTATTGTAATGAACTGGGGATCACAAACAGATACTCCACTCCCGCCTATCCCCAGGGGAATGGGCAAGCAGAAGCAGTTAACAAAGTCATAGTTAATGGATTAAAAAAGAGACTAGACGATGCAAAGGGCAAATGGGTGGAAGAATTGCCACACATACTTTGGGCATACAGAACTACACCTCGTAGATCTACTGGAGAAACCCCCCTTTTTAATGACCTATGGAGCTGAAGCTGTCATTCCTCTGGAGACTGGGTTCCCAACTATGAAAACCAATTTGTTCAGTCTGACTGGCAACAATGAGCTGCTAGAAAAGAGTTTGGATTTGATTGAGGAAAGGAGAGAAAATGCGATGGTTCGATTAGCACATTACCAACAAAAGCTCAGGCAAGGTTATAATGCCAACGTAAAGCTAAGGCCTCTAGAACCTGGTGATTTGGTACTCAGGAAAGTTGTGGGCACTGCAAAAAACCCAACCTGGGAGAAGTTAGGACCCAATTGGGAAGGGCCATATCGTATCACTTCAGGGGCTGGCATTGGGGCATATTTCTTAGAAAATTTGGATAGTCATGTAATACCATGTCCTTGGAATGTAAATAACCTTAAAATGTACTATTATTAATCAAATCTTTGCTTCAATCAATGTGCCAGTTCATTATGTAAAGCATGTACAGTTCCTTTAAGTGTTTAAACTTAAATCCAATCATGCCTGTAGTCCTCGGACCAGATGATTTGGGTTAGTTAACACTCCGTTACATTTCTCTTAAGTGTTTAAACTTAAATCAAATTATGCCTGTAGTCCTTGGACCAGATGATTTGGGTTAGTTAACACTCCGTTACATTTCTCTTAAGTATTTAAACTTAAATCCAATCATGCCTGAAGTCCTCGGACCAGATAATTTGGGTTAGTTAACACTCTGTTACATTTCTCTTAAGTGTTTAAACTTAAATCCAATCATGCCTGAAGTCCTCGAACCAGATGATTTGGGTAAGTTAACACTCTGTTACATTTCTCTTAAGTGTTTAAACTTAAATCCAATCATGCCTGTAGTCCTCAGACCAGATGATTTGGGTATGAACGGTTCCTTTAAGTGTTTAAACTTAAATCCAATCATGTCTGTAGTCCTCGGACCAGATGATTTGGGTTAGTTCGCACTCATGTACAATTCTCTTAAATGTTTAAACTTATATCCAACCGTAACTGAAGTCCTCGGACCAGATCATTTGAGCTAAGTAGCATCTCCATACAGTTATTGTAAATATTTAGATTTATCGTGCCTGAAATTCTTAGATGTGTTTAACTCTAACGTATAGATAGACTCCTCAATTAGAGATATGCTCTGCACACATTCAAAAAGGCCTGTGAAACTTTCATCTCGCTTATCTTTTTCATTACTCATTAATAATTCTTGTATAAACCACTCTCTTCGGTATTGGTTTAAGTCATTGGCCTTATCAGCATGATATCTTGGTTAAATTTATCTACACTACTATAATCATAAGGTATAAGTTGTTTGCAATAATGGCGAGACTTATAATATAAGTAACAAGGACATTGAAAGTAAAAAAGAAAGGATTTCATTGATCAAAATAAAATAGTTTACAAGCTATTACATAACAAAAAAAAAAATGAACTAAACTATATGAAGGTACAAGTACTAAATAAAAACTCCTTGCCATGTTAAGTCTTCGTCTGAGCAGCCAAGGGATTAACTGTCTGGTTGGGCTGGGCAGCAGCAATGTCTGGGACTAGTTCTTTGTCTTTCTCTTGAGTATCCTCAGACTCTTTAGTCGCTTCAGCTAGAGCAGGAGGGGTCTGGCCAGCTGGAGGCTACTCCTGAGCTTCTAGGAGTTCACGAATGTCTGGATCATAATATATGCTCCCAGACAGCCTCAAGGGAGAATTTGCAGGAACCCCGGCAGCGTCCAGTGCCTTTCCCCAAGTTATGTCGCAGTAGTCTTGGCCGACCGAGGCAAACTGCTCGGTGAGGCTGATTTGGGTCTCCTCCATCCCCAACTGATATGCTGCCTTTCTTTCAGCCTCGACTGCCTCCTTGGCCAGCTGAGCATCCTTCTGAGCCAATTTGGCAGTCTCCTTGGCTTTTTGAAGTTCAGCTCAAAATCCCTTCACAAATGCCTTCTCAGTTGCCAAATTGATCTCAGTCATATGCAGCAACTTGCATTGGTCTTCGACCTGCTTTTCAGCATTCTTCAGGCCTACGTCAAGACTATTCCGCTGATTAGTTACCTCTTTGAACTGCTCAGACAATTGAAAATAATCTTCCTTCAGACTGCCCAAAGACTTTTCAACCTCGGACCGAGAATGGGCCTCTGCTTGGGCTTTAATATATGACTTTTTGCTCCATTCTTCAGCCACGAAGACCTGCTGAGTAATCTGCATAGCAGAGTGAAAAAGTCCACATAAAAAAAATAATAAAAAAATCAATCAACATCCTAAACCAAAGAGCTGGATTAACTCTCTTACCATGCCCAAGTCCCTTTTCATGGACATGAAGAGTTCGTACTGGCTGAAGCGCCTATATGACTCCATGTCTCAGGGAAGGAGCAGTGGTTGCTCCAGGGCGTCAGCAACGATTCCTGCTTTCCCCCCATTGTAATTCCTGAGGGAAGTATCCCAAGGAATAGGAGCACCGTCCAATTCCAGCTTTGGAGACCATGTGCGGGGCCCTCGGTGCACATCAGCAATATGAGGGTCCTCTCGGCTCTCAGTATATGAGGCCTTCTTGCTCCGATGGTCTTTCACCACCTTCTGTTGCTTGGTCCCTTTGGGTGGTACCACCTCTCTTTCTTCAGTTTCAAGGAGGGGCCTTTTTTTCTTCAGATCCTGCATGGGCTTTAAGCCAGGATCAGGAACCTGAGGTGGTGGTGGAGGCAGACTTACCACGGGTTGGGACGTGCCAGTCCCTTTCTGCTCAGCCTTTCTGCCTCTGTTCTTCATCAGATCCTTCAAGTTTGACATATCTTCGTCTTCCGAAGAGACTTCTGGAAGAGCAGTTATTAAAACAGGAGGGTGGATATTAGACTGCCTGTCGGTCTCCTCCTCGGTGTCCGAGTTAGGTATCACTTGAACCCCTCCTGAAGCTTCTCCTTCAAATCTAAATTTGCCTATTTGCTCCTCAAGTGAAGAGGTTAAAGAGCCAATCCTTTTGCCTGCAACCACTGGTTCAAGGGGAACCTGCTGAATTGGCTGAACAAGCAGTGGCACACCCTGCGGATTTGGATGCGGTATAGGTTCAAGGTCGTACGGCGCTAAGAAACCACGCCGAGCGATGTCTATTCGCCTGAGCCTATAGTCACCCTGGGTGATGGCGTTGCCGACCGGCTGAAGATCAGTTGTTTTTGACATGTAGCCAAGGATGAGAGGAACGGATCGAAGCTATCCGTCTTCACTCACAAAAATCTCCAAGCGTAACAAGTAATTAAGCGCAGCCGCATTGGTGAGGCTAAACCTAGGAGAAACGTGATCCTTATCTGTTAACATCACAAAAAAAACTTGGTCAGAAAACTAGAAAATGGTGATATGAAAGAGAAGACAAATTGCAAAAAGTAAAGACCCTAAATCTACTGTTAGAGATCCTAAGTCTAGGAAATCACACCTGGCTCTCCTGGCTGGATCGGGCAATGAAGACCATCATGCCACTCGTCCGAGACGATTAAATAGTCGTCTTTCATCCCTTTATTTGACTTGGGGAGGCAAGAGAGGAGTCTAACGGCGTCGGACCAGGATTTGAGGTAATATCCTGCTCCCTTTTGGCTGTGACACTCGTACATATGTACCACGTCATGCTAGGTCAGTCCTAATCCTAGATGAAGGTTCAAGGCATCAATAACTCCTAGGATCCTAAAGGTATTGGGCGCGCATTGTTCAGGGGAAAGTCTGTGATTGCGAAGGTAGTTCAGGGTGATGGAACCCATTGGAAGAGTCATTCCCCCTTCAATGAATGTTATCATGGGGATAATGACTTCCCCCACTCTTCGGTCAGTTAATATCCGCTCCGGAGGGCAATACCTCAGATTTACCCCCTGTGGTATCTCATAGGTCCGCTTAAATTCTTCTATTAGGGCAAGACTATCGACGAGGTATTGAAATCTGCCCATTTTCGAGAGACTCAAGACAATAACTGAAAGATCAGAGTTCGAAGGCCAAGAACGCTAGCCGAGAAGAGAATGAAGAATTTAAAGGCGTTGAAACTTACATAGACTAAACTGGAGAATGATCTTTGAATTCGCAGGACTTTTTGCAGACTCTGGGAAGTACTAGGGCTGATGATTGAAGGAGCTTGGAGGATTTGAGTGCTTAAGTTCGCTGGATAGTCTAAGAGTTCGTAAAGTAAAGAGAAAATAACCTCCTCTGAGGGTTTATATAGGGGGACAGATGAAAGGGTATAAGTTACCCCGCCCAAATCCTGAGGAAGAACCACATCCGTTAGATCAATAGCCCACCATTGGATACAAAGGACAAAACGCCGCCTGGAGTAATTAATACAACGCTTTGGAAATACGGAAACAACAATGGCAATGATGAAGCGCTTGCATCTATGCCTACACACGTGCAAATTCTGATATTTGTGTATTTTTTCAAGTTTTTTACTTCGTGACAAGTCAAAATCCTATTTTTTCTCTTCGGATGCGAGGGAAAAATTAAAATTTTGAGGGGCTATTGTGGGGGATAAAAGTCCAACCCTACGTATTGGGCCTAGGGCCCTGTTTGAAGATTACTGTGTGTCCGAAGAGAAGGAACTGGCTGAGATAAAGTCCATCTGGAAGAAAGACACCTGGAAATGAAGGAGGATTACAAACCGAAGAGGCCACCAGCGGCCCGAAGAGTTCTTACTCCTCGGATACGAATAGTCTTGATCAATCAAACGTGTGGAAGGTACGAATAATCTTCCTAGCAACCCCAACGATAAAGATAAGTTCTGGGTATGTCTGAAGATGATAAGAACCAAGAAATATCAAAAGGAAAAGCTGTTACCACTGTATTTAATGCATTGCAACAACTTTTCTGGCCGCATTTATGTGGAGAAGACCCCTGAACAGTGTAACCTCAGCTACCGCCACTCTCAAAGAGCTAAAGAAGATACTTGACATGACATAGACTCAAGTAGGTACGCAGATGAAGAACAAGTGGACGATGGAGATGATGGGGAAAAATGCTATATAAAGGAAAGGAACTTCTGATAATGGGGGATCGGAAAAAATAGAAGGAGAAATAGAGAAAAGCTTTACTGTAGCTCTAAGAACTGTAATCACTATTCAATTAATTATAAACCTCTTCAGACTTCATTATATTTCATCTTTACGTGTATCTTTATGCTGGTTTATACTTGGAGGTTGTAGCTGACCGCCCTAGCTCTTTCACCCACTCTCTACAAATTTATTGTTTTGGGCTTGGGCCACAAATCCTAACCCTACAATACAGTAATGTGAATGATATTAAGTAAGGTTGTAGCCTTAGAGTATAACCAATTTTGTAGCTAAACTTTGTCCGTCTTTTAATGCTTCCACAATATTTACTTCAATTCCCATAACACCCCTCTATCTCCCTATTGTTTTCAACTTCCCATGTAAACTCTTTAATTAATGTCTCAGACTTTCCCTCTTCTCCCTTCTTGCCTCTTCCTCTACTCATTGAACCTAAATAGTTCATACATGTTCAGTTAACATTGTCCCCTATAAAATCAAGGAGATGATATATAAACCGCTAGACATTCTTTGTTTCTCTTAATTAGAAGACAAATGGTTTTGGATTTAGCTCCTACCAGCAAAACTTATTTCAAAACAACTTGTCTATATTCTCGAGTGGAGATATCGATCTCCATATGGCATGTCAAGCGTGTTTTATATATTAGAGTATTGTGTGTGTGTGTGTGTGTGTGTGTTGTTTATGATTCTTTTACAATGAATTGCTGCCAAGCAAAGTGGTTTGCTCTCTATTTTGGATGCTGAAGGTAATCCCAAAATTTACAATTCTATGTTTCTACATATTTGATAAAATGACTATAAGATGGATTAAAAAAACTAAAGATGGTCATTTTCATGTAGAAGAACCAATAGGAAAAACGAATATTGAAGAATACTATTATATTAGTAAACTTCATTCATAAATGGATTTTCAACACTTAGAAAAATTCCTAAGATGTTTTTCATTGGATTTATTGCAGCAATGAAGGTAGTAAAAAGAATATTAGACAACAATAATTTTGATTCATTATCCTCTTCTCCATTAACATGTTAGTACCTTATTTTTGCAACCAATGACTTCGTAAGCATCTAATTCCACGAAAAGGTTACACTATTCCCAAAACTGAGAGCCCAAATTTTTTTGAAAAGAAAGAAAGAACCAATCTTTTGGATAAAAAATTTAAATGTTCAAGTAGTTGTGGGTTATTTTATTTTTCTTTATTACTTGGATTTTAGAAATAAAGAACAAAGATTTGCATAATGTATGCTTCATATTGGGGCGCATTGCACCAAAAAAGGACATGCCATATAATATGCTTATATTACAAAAAAAAAAAAAAAAAAAATCTTTATTTTCATTATCCACATCATCTTGCCAAAATAGAATAAACTATCTAAAGTTATGACTAATGCATAATAATAATTATAATAAATCAAAGTTCTTTCTAAAACAATTCACCGAATATAGAAGTCATTAAACACTATAAGAATGACTATTTATTTGCCTAGATAATACAAATATATGAATATGTTATCTATTATTTTAATTACTTTAAATCGCGATAAATTGCTCCTCCTCCATTATATTAAAAAAAATGTTTTAGGTTTTAATTTTTTTTAAAAAATTATTATCAATCAATCACAATAATCATTCAAATAATAATTGCTTTCTTACTCAACTATATATATATATAAACAAACCAAATAATGGAGTCCATAACTATGAGAGTGATATTCAATCGCACAAAACATTTACACAAAAGTTTGTCTTCTTTTCATTTTTCTACTTTTTTATTATTATTATTATGATTCTTATTATGTCAATTTGAATTCATTAATTTAGTAAAAGCTGTGTCTACTTTGCACTATATTTTATTATGAAATTTCTACGGTATGTCATATATTTGATGGTTGATTTAAATGATTTCTTAACAAATGTTTCTTTGAATAATTTGATAAGTTATGCTATGTACCTTTGGTTTTTTTTTTTTTTTTTTTAAATAGTAATGGTAGTTTAGTAACTTATGTGGTAATAATTTTCTTTTGGCAATTCACAAAAATTATCCATTACAAATTTATTTTATTATAAAATTTTTATTCAGTTAGTGAAAGGGCCTAAGATGTTAACCCATGAATATATATTGTTTTCTTGCAACATGAATCTCAACAATCAATATGAAAATACCATGTAAATTAATCAATAAGATGAAATCCGTCAAGCACTTATCAAATTCCCCCTAGGCCCCACCCCCAAGAAATTATTCTTGGGCCTTCAACTACTTTTAGTGGTATGTCTCCATAATTAGTTGATTAGTTTTAATCTCTTACATGAGAAAAATACATGTAAGAAGTATATTTCAGATAAAACATTTAGACTCACATATTTATGTATAATTATAATATGCTACTAATTCTACAACTTGAACTATTTTTCTTATACCTTCAAGCACTTTTTTTTAGAGAGTGTTTCAAATGTCTGCTTCTAATGATAGCTCTTTATCATCAGATCAAAATACCAGTCAGTTTGTGGTGTAGACGAGAATTAAACTCTAGATATTTTATTTAACCATAAAAGATATTATTAGTTGAATTACCTAAAACCTACTACCCTCCAACACTTTGTGCATAAAAGTGTACCGATATAACTAATTAAATAGAAAATGAATATGATATAATATTGTAATTGGGTAAATTACAAAGTTAGTCCCTATCGTTTGCATCATATTTTAATTTGGTTTCTAATCTTTTAATTGTGTCAATTTGGTCCTTAATGTTTTCAGTACTGTGTCAATTTAGTTTCTGTCGTTATCCCTTGAATGGAAAAAGCTGATGTGTCAAACATAACAATAAAAAAATTATTTTTCATGCCACATCAACTACTATTTAGATTGCCATATCAGCATAACTAAAAAAAAAAAAAAAATGTGACTAACCTCACGTCCAAAATAAAATGATAGTTCCCTCTCAAAATAATAATAATAATAAAATGATAATTAAAATTTTATTTAACATTTTAATATGTCACATCAGTATTTAAATGAAAAAATTCAAATAACCAAAATTTTTCATATTCTTTATACTTTCTTTTAATTTTTCCTACACTTTCCCGGTAATCAAACATATCTACGTTCAAAAAAATCCAAAAAGAAAAACTACTTCACTTTTTTTTTTTTTTTTGATAATATGTAGAACTTTTAATGAACCAGAGAATTTAGGAGGAGCCCATATTAGAACCACCGCAAACGTCCTATAAGAAAACGTTAGCAAAAGCCTAGGGGCCCGAAAATACATACACTGAAAGCCTTTGCTAGATTACAAACTATATAGCTCGGGCTTGTACTCCTCAATGGACAACTCTGACCTAGCCCCTGGATAGGCTCTGTGCAAGCTTTAGAATCACTTTCAATAATATTTGTTTTTTTTTTTTTTTTTTTTTTTTGAGAATCACTTTTGACAATTACTTTCTGTCTTTCTCTAAGTTTTGGGTTAGATCACTGATCAAATCGACCCATGGAGGATATATACAGATGCAAACGGGTGTTTATACTTAAAAATTAAAAATTGTTGTATAAAAATATGTGTAAATAAAAAAATGTGTAAAAATATGTATAATATTGTTTAAAAATTAAAAATTATTATTTAAAAACATGTACCAAACACTTTCAAAATTTATGTTTTTTTTTCAAAATAACATGTTTTTTTATACTCCTTTCGTCCCACTTTGTTTATCCTCTATTTCATTTTGAGATGTCTCAAAATATTGTTCCATTTTTAAAAATAAAAGTTAATAATTTACTAATGTTCCTATTATACTCCTATTAATTTACTAATTCAATTTTTTGATAAATTTATTTAAGGGTAGTTTTGAAAACTTATACATTTTTAAAAAATAGACAAGACGATAAATGATGTTCCCTTAAAAAATTCAATTTTTCAATCAAGATAAACAAAATGGGATGGAGAGAATATTATTTTATATATTCAATTTTACAAAACACTCTATCTATTTGTTTATTCTATCATCTATTTTATTTAAATAATAATATTTTTTTAATTTTTTATTATATCCACAGACAACTACCTACCTGCCCTGCCGACCTTTTTCTTTCGTTTTCTCACACTGACCCTCTTTCTTTTTCATTGAACTATCTCCCTCTTCTTGTTCTCCATTTCCTTCTTCCTTCTTCTCTTTATTCTTTCTTCTTTTTCTTCTACAGATTTTTCAAACTCAAACCAACCTCACCACCACCATCATCACACTGCCGCCATCATCACGCCGCCACCAACAACCCAAGCAAGCCCCAGTTGCAGCGACCCACCACCGCCACCTCTGATCTTGATGTAGTGCTGCCATGGTCCTCACTTGACTTCATCTGGGTTTTGATTAATTTTGGGGTTTGATTTCATCTGATTCTTGCTGGTTGTATGATGGATTATTGCTAGTTTTAGTTTTTGGGTTTTTCTATTATGATGGATTATTTCTAATTTTAGTTTTTGGGATTTTGTATTTGTGTGGTATCACCTTGATCTGTGGTTGAGGCTGTGCAGGGGTGGTTTTGTGATTTTGTTATTGGAAAAAGACAGAGATCGGTGGTTGAGGCTGGTGCAGGAGTGTGATTTTGTAGTTTCGTTATGAGTGTTTTTTTGGTTAAAATGAGTAAAATTAACCACTTTTTATTTTGCACAATATTGCTCTAGATAAGGAGGCCAATTTCTTTGCCAAGCCTTTTTCTTTCCTGTCTTCCTCCAAGTTCCAACTACTTCCTTTCCCCAGCCTTCTTCCAAATTTTCCTCAAAATCAAATACTCTCTGCCATGGCAAGCAAAGCACAAAAACTTAAGCTTGGTTTTATATGTCTGGTGCTCTTTCTGGGGCCATCTTCCCAATCCCAGCTAGACACATTAGAGCAAGGACAGGCGCTCAAGCATGGGGGTGAATTAGTTTCGGCTCAAGGATTCTTTAGACTAGGATTCGTCAGCCTTGAAGGTTACTATTTGGGAATATGGTACAACAACGTTGCAGGGCCGGAGGAGAATTTAGTGTGGGTTGCCAATCGTGACAATCCAATCCCTAACAATCCTGGAAGCCTTACGATTGACGATCACGGAAACTTGAAAATTTCATACAATGGGAGTCTTTCTATTGTACTATATCCAGGACAAGAAACCAGTAATGCAAGTGCTGTTCTCCTTGATACTGGTAATTTTGTACTAAGTGAAAGAAGCTCAGGGCGACAATTGTGGCAAAGCTTTGATTATCCTACTGACACACTTCTACCAGGAATGAAAGTTGGAGTTGACCACAAAACAGGACAAACTTGGTCTCTAAGATCATGGAGAAACGTGAGGGATCCAGAGACAGGCGCCTTTACCTTTGGACTCCACCCTAACCATACAAATCAACTGATCATCTTGTGGCTCGAGAACGTCTATTGGACTAGTGGGTCTTGGGAAGACGGGTATTTTCACTCAGCTTTTGGACTGAGAAATGCCTACCGCAATTTTAGCTACACATCGAATGAGAATGAAACATACTTCGAGTACTCTCAGGAAGATTACAACGTCCGTAGGCCCCCAAAGTTAACGATAGATTACTCGGGAATACTTTCTGATGATAGCGGCACTATATTTAATTGTACTTTTGCTTCCACTGACTCAAATGAAGGGTGTGCGGCAGAGCTTCCTGAGTGCAGGAGTCTTAATGATGGATTTAGTTCCATCTCGTACCGGTCGCCTAACGGATATGTATTGAAGTTTTATGAAGGTCACAACCTGAGCCTTGTGGATTGTGAGGCCAAGTGCTTCAACAATTGTTCTTGTGTTGCCTATACATTTACGACTGAGACGGCCCGTAATGGCTGTGAGATTTGGAGCACAATGCCTGAATTTGTTTTGATAGATGATACTCCACGGAAAACATACGCCCTTATTCGAGACGGTAAGTCTAATACTCTAATTACGTCATACTCAACTTTATATATATATATATATATGTGTGTGTGTGTGTGTGTGTGTGTTAGTTATATAATTAATTAGAATTTATAAGTAGGATGATTAGAATTTATTGTCTATTTGGATAAAGCATCCCAGCATTTCATAATTTTTATTATATTAGATAAAACAAAAGTTGTCTCTTTTTTTATTTTATTTTATTTTTTTATATACAAATTCGCTAATTTGACCTTTTAGTTATTAATTCTTATTAATTAAATATTTATTATATAATTAAAGCTTTTGAAAACTCATCTCTTTTCATATAATCATTCTGGTATATATTTTTTAATTCAATTTTCAGAGTTTCAAATTTGGTTAAATTATGTTAGTTTAAACTAACTAGAAGTCGCCATCTTTTTGGATAAAGCACCCAACACAAAACAAATTCTAATTAAGTTGTTTCATATTTTCTAAGTAAATTATAATTAAACTTGGTAAGTTTTTTTTTTTTTTTTTTTTAACAAACTCTCTATTGACATTTTGATTTATTAATACTTATTAACTAAAAATGTATTACGTATAAAATTTTTGGTAAAGTGTTTTCATGCATTGCATGAGTTAGCAACTAATACAATATATAAAAGTTGCAACCTAAAAGTCTTTTAGCATAAAAAAGTGGTAATAATCTCTCTATGCCAAGTTGTTATATCTTCTTTCTGTCAAATAAATTTGTAAATTATATAATTCTTTTCAATTTTTGGGGTGGTTTCTAATTAAACCTTAAATTTTAAAACATATTAACTAAAATAATTAAAATTTTAATTCAATTAAATCCATGCCCTCAATGAGTTACTATTAACTAAAATTGACCAATATGCACATAAATTTTGACTAAAACCTATCTAAGGTATTAAAAAAATCATTTCATATTAAATTATAAGACCTCTATGGTACAATATGAGAATTGTGAAATAATATAATAATATCAGTTATTGTCATCAAAATTTACAATAAAATTAACATTATATAAGTTCATGTTCAAATCAAATCATTTCATATCATATATTCATATACTACACAATAAAACTTGTGTAATACTTGTAGTTGCACCAAGTGGATGCCTTCTTATTATTTTAACATTATTTTTAAACTCTTTTTTTTTTCCCATTATGTTATATAGCACACTAAGTAAATTAAAATAATTAACATGGTTGCTTAAATGAAACATTATTGTCAAAGTTTTAAAAGTTTAGAAAATACAACTCAGATTAAAATTTTACTACTAAGAGTTTTTATAAATTTGAAATATATTTCATCATTTTATTTTATTTTATTATAACAATCTACTACATTTGTTTGTTTTAATATTGAAATTTGAGTTGTACACGTCATTCTTTCACTATATAGTTCTATATAAGTATTACAAATTATATGAAATAATTTCTCTACGTAACTAATCATTAGTATATTAAATTGATTATTATCGTATTATTTAATTTTACATATAATTATTGACTAAGTCATTCATTGTGTGGAGATTATACTAATGTGATTCTATTTTCGAACATCTCATTCTCATTATGAAATAGAGGACCCGCCAGCTAAGTGGGATGGCAATACCGACGTGAGGACAAACAGGTGGCGAGCAAATAAGTGGTGGATATGGCTCATCGTGGCAGTAGGGGGAATTATCATCACCTTGTTATTGTGCTTATTATGCTATGCAAAAGTGAAAGAACACATAGCGGAAGGTAATTGATATTCTTACCATAGATTTTTTAGATATGTTACAAATGATAAAGCAACACAAAATTTTCAAGTTATATTTTGCATATGTTAATTAGGGGAGAGAAAAAAGAAACAAAAGATGCTCCTACAAGAACTTAGAGGTAGTCCAATTACGTCCACTGTACGTGACAAAGTGAAGAAACAAAATAATGATAGGCAAGGTAGCCACGACTTGCAAATCTTCAGCTTCGAAACCATATCTGCTGCTACAAGAAATTTTTCAACTAGAAATAAATTAGGAGAAGGTGGTTTTGGACCAGTTTATAAGGTTCTCTCTCTCTCTCTATTCATATATATACATGTGTGTGTGTTTGTGTGATATACGAAATTGTGCTGATTTGATTGGATTGAATTGTTTGAATGTGTATTGTCTGGATGTGTGATGAGTCGCATATTGGGTCTTTACAAAGTGGATCTTGGGTTTCTTGAGTCTCGATTGCAACTTAACTAACCATTTTGGAGTGTCAAAGTAGATGTGGCTAGCGCTTTTCTCGAGTAACTAAGCAAACTTGATAACATCATGTGGCTTAGGGTCATTGCAATACGATGTGGGCCTTGATAAGGTCATCCAAAATTTAAGTAAGGGAGATTGTGATACCCAAATTGTGCATATTTGATTTGATTAGATTTTTTGAGTGTGTGTTGTGTGGCCATATGCTGAGTCGCATATCAAGTTTTTACAAGATAGATCTTCGTTTTACAAGTAATTATAAGGAGTCTCAATTACAACTTGACTAGTCTTTTTGAGGTGTAAGTGCAATGTAGCTAGCATTTTCTTTGGGTGTCACACAATTTATGTGTATGATTAAATTTGAATATGATTGAACAATTAAATGATTTTTAAGTTTTTTAAATGGGTGGAATGGTGGATAGTGGAAATAAGGTTTGAAATCAAGACAACATATTTTAATACTATTATAAATTATCAACCATACACAAAACTTATTCAGAAATGAAGAATTTAAACCATCTAACTATTATTCAAACTAAATCTACCACCTTGACCCAATGCTCTCTTTATTTATTTTTCTGGTACAAAATTTGAACTTAAGAACTAGCCCAGCTCATTAATCCAATTTGTCAAATCAACACTTGAGTTTTGGCCAAGGGCAAGGTAGAATCTTGATAGAAAATTAAATAATAAAAATGGAAACTGATTTAAGATAATTTGAGTGAGATTTGACTATTGAAATATATTTTCAGGGTAAATTATATGATGGACAGAAAATAGCAATAAAGAGACTCTCAAGAAGTTCTGGACAGGGATTGGTAGAGTTCAAGAATGAAGCTATTCTTATTGCCAAACTCCAACACACAAATCTCGTAAGATTGTTAGGGTTTTGCATTCAGCAAGAAGAAAAAATTCTAATCTATGAGTACATGCCCAACAAAAGCTTAGACTTCTTCCTCTTTGGTAGGGCGTATGCTCATTACAAGGAAAATTTTCTTATGTGATATATATTTTTTTTCTATTATTCGCAATCAATCATTACTTATCATTTGCTTGCAATTGTTTTCTACTTTGAGTCAGATTCTACTAAAAAGTCTTTATTAAATTGGAAAAAACGCTTCAACATCATTGAAGGCATTGCTCAAGGACTTCTTTATCTTCACAAATATTCAAGGCTAAGAGTAATTCATCGAGACTTAAAAGCAAGCAATATTTTGCTTGATGAGGATATGAATCCAAAAATTTCCGACTTTGGCTTGGCTAGAATATTTGGGTTGAAAGGATTAGAAGAAAACACAAATAGAATTGTTGGAACATAGTAAGTATTCATTGCATTTCAAGTAAGCACAATTTAATTCTATTTGTGTGTATGCATATATGTGCTTATTCATACACTAAATTTTATTGGTCAATTATTATTTCAGTGGTTATATGTCTCCAGAGTATGCCATGAATGGCGTTGTTTCAATAAAAACTGATGTATTCAGCTATGGAGTTCTACTATTGGAAATTGTGAGCGGCAAGAAAAATAATAGTCGCTATCACTCTGAGTATCCACTCAACCTTATTGGATATGTATGTTTCTCACTTATAACTCTTCTAAATTTATACACAAGATTTTGAATATAATAGTTAACATTGTGTGTACAACTGGTCTTGTATCAGGCATGGCGGTTATGGAATGAAGGGAAAGGTTTGGAGCTAATAGACCCAACAATAGTAGATGAGTCATGCCCTTCATCTGAAATATTGAGATGCATTCATGTTGGTCTTTTATGCGTACAAGACCAGGCAACAGATAGACCTACCATGCTAGATGTTGCTACTATGCTTTCAAGTGAAACTGTTCAGCTCCTTCCTCCAAAACAACCTGCATATCTTATCAACATCGTGCAAGAAAAATCATCAGAGGTTTCTGAAATTAAGCCAGAAAATTGTTCCATAAATAATGTTACAATTTCAAAGATGGAAGCACGATAAATACTAAGTGATTTGCCAAAAAAAGAATTCATTCTTGCAAAAAAATATTTTATATAAACAATTTGTTTTAAACTAAATTGTTTTGTCCACCTTACAAAAATTTATTGACCACCCGACTTGAGAATCTCAAGAATTTGGGTTTAACAAAAATAAAATATTGCTATGTCCACAATACTTTAAAAATAATTTTACAAAAAATTTTAGGTGGCTAGTTGTTACTGATTTTAAACTGGACAGTCATTGATATTACTTTCTTACTCTTTCTTACTCATTAATAACAATTTGTCATGTAGGATTCGTTGTGAAAATATTACAAATGTAACATTTCTCACGAAAATAATTTTGGCCTCTCAAACATAATTTACCCTTTAAATAAATAAAAATAAATAAAAGCCTAAATAATAAAAAATATATATATTTAGCCTAGTCCAAACCTATGTAAATCCTATCTAAGATAGCGGACCCAAAGCAAATAAAGTCAGAAAATTGTGAATTTTCCCCCACCTAAGATAAGATTTCTCCCCTAAATTTCAAGATTCAGTTCCTCTCTCTTATCACGATCTTACCTCTTCTTCTTTGTCGTGTTTTCTTTGCTTCGCACCTCTTCTTTTTGGTTTTCGCTGGCCTCTGTTCAGCGTCTTCTCTCTCTATCTCTCTTATTAAGCATTTGTTTATTTTATTTTATTTTTGTCTTGTTTTGGGTGTCTTCAAACTAAGTACACCATTGGATTCAAATGAATTTTTAATTCAAAGATAGCCATCCTCACGTGAAACTGAGTAGTGAGTACTGATGAGTCTTCCGTCAAGGCAATAAATTGAAAATGAAGGCTAACCACAGAACGTAGACTACGGTAGGTGTGTGAGGGCTTAATGGGTACGGGTCGAGTCAATTGGGTTGCGGGTTAAAACGGGTCACGGGTCAAAATGGGTCATTTTTAAACAGGTCAATTGAGTTACGGATCAAACGGGTCGAGTCAGAAAATTTTAACCTGTTTTGCCATGTCTAGTTTTAACATTTGAATAAGTGAGTTTAGAGAGAGAGTTAAAAAAATTGTTGTGCCATGGGTAGTTGAGGTATCATTAAAAAAAAATATTTACCGTTCCTAATCATCAGAGGAAGACACCAAAAGACAATTAGATCAAGATGCCAGTCAATTGTGATAGTTCTTTTATCAGTTCAGATTTTACCAATTGAGCCAACTAAAATCCATAATATATATATATATATATATATTGATAACTCTGAAATAGTATATCGGTATTGATCAATATAGAAAGATATCATTCATTTAATTAAACCGAAACAACTTCTGGCACCAAATTAACTCTATATAGGGTTTTTTTTTTTTTTTTTTTTAGAAAGCTTTTCTATCAATGATGTTACAATTTCAGGGATGGATCCTAGATAGATACGCTAGTTATTTACAAATGTATGTTCGTTTAAGGGCATAATTTGTCTTCCAATTGCTACAATAGCAACATAAAAAATCTTTAATCAGTAGCATAAATTGATTCATTGATTACTTTGGTATGATTTAAAAACTTAAATCTCTAATAATTTTTTTTATATACTTCAAATTAGCATTTTTTGTGCAAGGATAAATTAGGAATCATCATGATTATAGAGACAAATTAGGAATTTGACTAGATCATTAGCAATATTAGATGGTGGATTAAAAACCTAGTATTTACCCAGGACTACAAAAACCCAAGAAAAGCCAATGAGTGCTGGCTAAAATGGCCTTCCTATCGCACAAGAATGGGTGGAAGGCGAGGTATGGTTTCAAAATTACTTGTGCCTCATGTGCAAGTTGTAACATAGCAATAAAAGGAAATTCCATTTCGGTGCTCTAACACACGTGCCAAAATGTTAGACACAAATGCACCAGCATTTAGTTAATAGGTAATCTTAACAGCTGATGACAGTACAAAGTTGTGATTTGTTAGTGCATGGCTGCTCTACTTTCAACATGCCTTGCAGAAACATAATATAAGAGTCAATCCTATTTAAAATTTAGTCTTATCATTTTTTTTATTGGTAAGTTATGGATCCAATGGATGTTGAACCCCACAACCTACACTTCACCTAGCACTATAAGTAGTAAAATTGGGGCTTCTTCATATGAAATTTATCACTTTAATTCCAATTTCGATTTCAAGAATAATACACAGAGATAATATTGATTACTCACCAGAACTTCGACTTGGCATGGACCTCATTTGTAGCCCAAAGTTTCATCCGATAAATCTTTGGATGCTCATCGGTTTCAGAAGGCAGACCTCTCCCCACCACCTGGTACTAATGAAACTGTAACCAACCAAACCAATGTCAATTCAAAACCCCACCACAAACTCATCATCATAAAACATCATACCTAAGATCCATATTCAAGACCAAAACACATAACACAAACCATCACTCAACTGAGCGAAATACAATTATGTGGGCAAGCAAATAATTGACTTAAGATCTAGTCAGAACCAAACCCATGAAGCAAGCTAAAAAATTTAACCATTTGGTAGATGCATGAAAAGCAATGGTTTGCTTCTCTTCCTCTTTCTTTTCAGCTTTTTACCTCAATTATCAAAAACCCATTTGAGTTTTCTCTCATGTTTTTCAGTATTTGCAAAGTTTATTAGAACCCCATTTGAAAATTTTGTACTTTTTTTTTGTCTTAAATGGTGTCATTGTGTGTGCAGGAACAAGTTGAAGAGACTTATATAATAGTGAAACCTGATGCTGTGCAATGTGGACTCGTAAGCTTTACTTTAATTTGTTTGTAATTCTTAACAAACCTATGTTTTTCTGAGATAGCACAGGGGAAAATTCTAAGACTACATTGTTCGTGACCTTAGAAGACAAAAAAACTCTTAATAAATATAGGCATTGAACCCAATTGCTTGTTTAGGTGAAGGGAAATTTATATTTTCTTGAGAATCATTTGGCTTTCTTAGATTAGGTTTTAATGGAAAAAAGTTGCAACAGAATAAATGGTACAAAAGACAATGAGCTATATACTGAATTCAAAAACAGCAACATGAAAATAGTAAATGGGTAGAGAAAAAAAGCAGACAACCAAAAAAAAAAAAGAAGTCACTAGCATAATATTTCACTGACAATCATTTAGACCTTTCGTAATTAAGATAAATCAAGTATCTTCATCTTGTTCCATCGCATCAACGTCATCCTCACATCCCTCTAAAGGTGCAGAATGCTTTTGAGTCGAAACCACATTTCAAGCATTTCTTATAGCTTTAGCATATGCAGCATAACCAACGCTTGCAACAGAATCTAGTATAGCGGATGGTGTATCTGCAAGAAACAACCGTTATAATTATATCATTAGCATTATCATGTTCAACATATTCTCAAAACAGAGCTTTAAGGGAAGAAGAAAAATCACCCTAGTCCTTACCATCTTCCTCGATCATTCAGTGAAAGTGTCTTGGGTTCAGACATATTTTTCCATACAGGTTTATTTGCCTCATTTTCAACAAGATTAGCTTCATCCCATCTTACACGTCCCCTAACCGTAACAAAATTGATATAAGCGTACATAATTTGTTCTCATTAATAAAGAAATACAAACGTGAAATATAACACTAAAAGTTCATAAGTTTTTACATTGCGCTCAAAGCCCAACTTTGTGTTGATATGCTCAACCAATAGAAGATCTAATTTACTTTCTTCAGAGTACCCATGTTTTGAAAGGTCTACAGGCCAGCCACTAGTAACTTTGTATCCATGTCATGTCTGTGTCTGTGTTCATGCTTCTTAGACTAATTGAAGGCAATGCTGTAAAAAATCAACACTGCCTCTCTCTAGAAATTTCTAGAGTTTCTCACTCAATCTCTTTCTTTCCGTATTCTCTAGAGCTTACCTGCATAACTTAATCTCAGCCACAAATTTTTAACTTGTCTAGAAGGTCGGTGAAATAGAGATATTTTTACTGTTAGTGAAAGACAATAAAAGAATGTGCTCTGTTGAGTTAACCTACTTTAAGCATGTATAAATATGTAGAAGTGGTGCTCAGTTTTCGTGTGTCATAGGCACCAAGTCAGAGTAATGTGAAGTGTTGGTGCAAACACAATATCTGAGACAATTCATTTTAACCCATTAATCATCACAATTAAAAAGAATAAAATAGTCTCTCTCTTTTTTAATATGGGATTAAATATATTCACTAACTTCTTATCTTCTATATTCACTCTCACATTTTTACATTTATGTTATAACATTTATTTATTTTAATTATTTAATATTAAAATGCTCCAACATGAAGCAAGGAAAGTTCTCATTGTGTTAGCAGGCAGGTGTCTAGAAGTAAGGTGCCAGCCTGTCAGGTGTGTGCAAGTGTATTTGGTGAGTGAGTGCATTATTAAAAAGCTAGTGTGTGAAGTGAAAGAAAAATGCCGTGTGCTGTGCACTAGTGCCAGTGTAGGTGAGTCAATTTGGTGTTTAGTTCAACAACTTGGTATCACAGCTTCCTCTAACTCAACAAATGCGTCCAATAATAACGTCTCTCTCTTTATTGTATCATGTGTGTGTACAGAATGTGCAATGATGCTAATCCATTTCTACCCTTTTAATAAATGACAAATTCTAATGCTTCCACCTCCATATTTGAAAAGTTCATCCTAAGCATCAATATGAATAAAGTAAAAAATTCATGTGCATCCATTAGATGAATATCCATTTAGCAGCCTCCAGGAATGAATTCAGCAACAGTCACAAATCGTGATCATTTAAAATACTATCATAATTGATGCATAATCACAGCTAGTCAGACTGCCAATACGGATTCTTCCACAATACAAGGACCATTAAAATAAAAAAGACAAATATATTATTAAAGCATTATATATTGACATATTGATGGTTTCTTAAAATGCTGCTAACAAATTTTCATATTTCCCAGTTTCCACCATTAGTCCCAATTTCATCGGGATAACCAAATAAAAAAAATCATATTTGCAAAACAATAGTAGTTTTATTTTTCTAAAATGTACAACTAATAAGCATCATACCCCTCCAAACCAGAATGTATATATATATTTAAAATAGAAATGTGAAACTACCTTTTGACCCGAAGGACATAGTCATAATTTGGTTATAACTAATACAAGAAGCTACCTACATCATATCAACTGATGCACCTATTTTTGATACATTTAGGCTGATTTAAAAATTATTTACTATCTCACAGGTTTAATAGCATGAATCAACTAGAATCTAAGGGAAAAATAGAAGTACGACACGTTATAAGAAAAATTATTCTGCCTAAGGAGCATAAATGATTTAGGCCAAGATTTCTACTTATAATCACCTGTCTGACATGATGAACAGTCTCTTTTAGCCAATTGGCTTCCCTTAGTCTTTCAATAGACTGAAATTTCCCTCCAAACATTCTTCATGCATAACCAATGGAAGATTACCGCAAACTCTAAGATTCTACACCAAACAAAAAATGACCATCACCAAAAATATCCATCCACAAAGAAGAATTCAAGTGAATGACATTAAAATTACAAAAACCTGACCAGTTGAGAAAAGCTTAACAACCGTCAACTATGGTGATCTCCTAATATCAGGGCCAGCAGAAAAAGGGAAAAGATTGAGTGCTGCACCAACCTGACTAAGGTCTTAACAAACATAGTTTCTTTACCATTTTATAAACACCATAACAAGACAGACATCTGAAGTCAAATTGAATTGAAACAACAGTTCAATTTTGAAATCCATAACAATGGGGGATTAAAGGTTCCTCACCTACATCTTAAACGAAATAAACAGAAATTACATTCAAAATAAAGTACAAGAGTAAAAATATAATGAATGATAAAATTACTGAGATCATAAAGCCCAATGAAATACCAAACCCCGCATCAATCTTAGATTTCTTGAGGAAGTTCATATCATAGAATCCTTATCAATCCCTACTTTTCTTTGCAAAATCAAGTACTCAACTGAATTGATTAAACAATAACTAGTGAACAAGTCCCAATCAAACCGCAATTAATTCTATACAGGCAAGCAAATTAACTAAAAAAAAAAAAATCCATTTTCACTACGAATCTTACTACATTATTTAGATTAAAAAAACCCATTAGTTAATAAAACAAAATTATACCTCTAATTTCCCGTGTCAAAAAGAAAACCAATTTTGTTAATTTCGACCAAATTTCCCAATCATATCGTATTCTAATCACAAATTAGCTAATTCCAAACATACAAAGCCAATCAATAACTAAAAAAAGAAATTTTTTTAACTCAAGGAAAGGGGGACCAAGGGACAATATCATAGCCGAGTTTATGTACCAAACTAATATGCAGAGTGAGAGATGCGAAAGATAATAGATATGTGAATTCAATAAACTAATAAATCACAAACCCAATAACTTTTCATATTGTTCTGGGTTGATAAGCAGGCAAAGCCAAGAAACCAAAACTATTTTCAGTAATCACTGACGCAACTTATGTTAATAATTTTAAGGATCTTAAGCTTAATAAGATGTGTAGAACTAACAAAAATTAAGAAACACTGAATTAAGAGGAAATTACCTGTGCAAGAATCCATGACCGTGGCAAAAAGCAAAACCCTTTTGCCCCATCACTCTCTCAAGTTGAGCAGCCCCTCCAGGTTTCCTCTTTCATTTCTCTGTCTTCCTCTCTCTCTTTCTCTCTCTCTCTCTCTCTTTTTGTTTTTTTAACAAAATAACGCCTCCATTTCTGATCTCCCTCTCTCTATATCTCTGTGATATCCAAATCTAAGATTTAAAACAGAGTCTGGCTTATGTGAGGGATTCCAATTTATATCTATATGGGGAAAGAAGGGTAGGGGCGTGGCCTGGGATTTTAGATTGTTACTCAACTCAACGGTAACATATTTTGAAATTCAAATGGGAGAGTTGGACTTGGAATCTTGGATCATTGCTGACGGTATGGGTCATTGCTCGTTTTAATTAGGCCCATTATTATTAAAATTTTAAAATTGAAATAAATGATAATATTACCTAGCCCACTAAAAACAAAACTAAATTTATTAGTATATATATTTAAAAAATCAGTAGTGTTTGAAGTGAAACCAAAGTTGATTTTTGTTTCCCATAAAAATAAATAAATAAGTTGATTTTTGTGATAAGTTTTTACTTCCAGATTTTGATGATATTTAGTGATCATCATTTATTCATCGTGACAAAAAAGAATGATAGTGTAAAGAGAGCATGATGTTAGGGGCGTAAATACTGTTTTTCTTTTGATGTATTTAACTAAAAAGAGAGAGTTAGCTTAAGCCTATTATAGGCGTAAATACATGTTTTTGATTTACTTTGATATATTTGCTATTTGAGTAGCATTAACATTATGTATGAAGTTTAGAGTTTAGATTCTCTACCCATTTATTTTGATATCATTGAGCTGAATTATTATATTTTAATTACTATCAATTTCATTTTCACATGCCTATGTTGAATTGAATATTATATTATGATATGTGCTTTTTGTAAGAAATTTAGAGCTAAAACTGATATTATCTGTCATTAAATTCCACATGCATGGAATGCATAACTTGTTTGTTATTACTTTAAAGAAAAACAAGTATAGAGCCTATCAAGTTAATCGTCCTATTTTGTTCTATGGGTTTTCAAGACCAATTGAGTTTGATAAGTTTTTTTCCTACGGTTTAACGTCCGTTAGTTTCCTTGCTTATATGTCTAATGAAATAATGATGTATAATTTTTTAAGCAATTTGACAACTTTCTCATTATTTAAAAATTACACACAAGTGCAAGTCACAAATGTGAGTTGTCAAACAAAGAGTTTCTATGTTTAAAGATTAAATGAAATTTCTCATGCATTGGACATCTAAATGAAGGTTAAAAATCTTTTGAATAGTCTGCTTTAAATAAAAAATTGAATTCCAAACCTTTTGACTCCTAATCTATCTGTAACGTCACCTTCTCTTTTTTTACCTCTGTCTTTACAATATCATCACCACTAGTCACAATCCAATTAGAAATTCGCATGAGTGAATTGGTTATAATAATAATAATTCTCAAAATCCTAAAAATAGGAGCATAAATCTTATGGAATGGCTGACGTGTACAATCATCTAATCTATTATGATCAATCAATTACATATGAATAAATCAATATTCATATACTAAATAACTAATCAACAATTCATGGATAGCACAAGAAAATTTAATAAAATATAATTTTATTTAAGAAATATTCTTCCTCCTTTATTTTGTGTTTGAATTTTGATAATTACAATAATTATTATAATAGACATTTATTTTTATTTTGACTGTATATGAAATATTATGTATAAAATTTGATAATTACAGTAATTATTTGAGTTATTTTTTATGTTGTGTTTTATAAAAATTTTAATTAATAGAAGATATTTATCATAATATTAGTAGATATTTATTATGATAATTATTGATAGATTATATTTATTATGATTATGTATGTATATGAAACTATAAAGAGAATATGATATGACAATTGTAGTCATTTTTGCGAAGAAGTTTTGTAAGCTTAGTACATGCCAAGCTCGATTTATTCTTGGTCAAATTCATTTATTTTATTAGTTTCTGCACGACCCAAGCTCATGTGTTTAATGGGAGATTTAAGGGAGTATGATTTGGATAGTGAAAATAGACTTTTTACATGAACCCATAACATAGGTCATGCTATACAGGCTAGGGATGCTTGCATGACCTAGTACTCATGGAGAATGTCACATGTCCAAAGTTTTCAAGCAAATAGAGGCTTGTTGCTCTCATTGTATGTGACTAAAACCTTCAAACAAGCCTTTTTAGTCCATAAGAACAAGCTAAATTGGCTAGAGATTCCCAAGGGGCTGAATTGGCTAGAGAAGAGCAACCAATCACATTTGGTCAAGCCTTTTCATCATTTATGCAAAAAGTAACCCATTATTTTACCCATGCAAACAAAACTATGAAGTTTTCTACTTATTTAACATGGGCATTAATAGCTTCACTTCTTTTCTATAGACCAATCATTAAGAGATCTCAAAGCTTGATATTAAGTCCTCTTATCAGATTTAAACGAACCAACCACGTTTTACCTAGTACAAAAGCCCTCACTTTTGAGTGAAAACCTATACAACAGCAACATAAGAGCCACATTATGATGTCATGGGGTGAAAATAATGGCATGCACAAGTCTTTCCTCTCTCCCTCACCACCTTTATCAAATTTCCCTTCCTGTTATATGTAAAGAAAAGTTCTAAACTTATGCATTTTATATGTTGTTCCATTTTTCTATCGTTTAGCACCTTAAGCTTGTTATTATAGAGCACCAATAGCCTATATTACAAAATATTTGAATTTCGGGCTTGACTTCCTCATTATTACATTTTCTAAGAACCCAAAGGGATTTTGAGCTCTTTTTCTTCATTTTTGCCCATTAAAAAATCATCCCTAACAACAATCGAATTGAGGGTTTCAATGTACAAAAGAATTATAACTCAATTAACAAATATATATATATATATATATATTAGAATATTAATGTATAAAATTAAGGAGACACTGGAAACTGCATAATTATAATTGCATTTTTTTCCTTAGAAAATCACATAACTATTCTATGGAGAGACTTGCATATCACCTAAGTAAATCTTCCACTAGCTAATGCATATTACCTTTTTACAAACATAATATTTTTTTTCTTTAAAGAAATAATTGAATACCAATTAAAAGATAGAAAAGATAAGAAGGAAAGTCATCTCTCACTTCTCAATAAAAGACCTGCCAACTTTTTTTTTTTTTGAGAGAGTTTTAACCTATGGCGTCCGCTCCTGATGATAGCTCTTTATCATCAGACCAAGACAAGACCTGCCAACTTCAAAGCTTACCTTATTATTAGAGAAAGGGGCGCGCTAGCGCTTTAATAATTAATAATATAATAGAAAGGTTAGGGGGCTTAGAAGCTATTGCTTGCTGTCTACTTCGCGAGCCTTCACTGCCCCGTTCTGTAACTTCCCTTCTTTCGTCCGTCCACGAGGCTGTAAAAAGAGAGAAAGGGGAGCCGGCTTTCACTCCACTTTCACTTTCATATCAGGAGCGTCAACTTGTGCACTTGCAATATCGAATTTCACTTTCCGGAATCCTTGCGACTCATTGAGTATATGTCGGCGCAATAAAAAACTCAGTCCAAATAGCACAACAATCCAATTACTAACGTAAGCAAGATCACAACCCAGTCCAAACAACAAACAATCATATACCTTAAAAAAAACCCAACCCAAACAATAACTATCAGTCATATTAACAACTAAAACTTATAAAATAATTTTTTTTAAAATAGTATTTGATGGGTCCAAGAAATAAGTAAAGTCGTCCATCCCTAGACGGACGATGTATAAAGACGACCTCATTGCCAGCAGGGTTGCCCGAGCAACCCAACCAAGGCCGGCCGTTACGGGAAGCAACAATAAATGTCAATACCGTTGAGGGTGTGCCTGTCAAATTAACGCCTTGCACAAGCGTTACGAGCTCAAGGAATTATGCTCCCATAATGACGGAACCAACGGCTAGAAGGGCACTGAAATGAACTATATATACCCATAAACAAGATCCAAAGGGGGCATACAAGAAAATCACGTAACTTTCTTCTCATCTTAGTTTTCTCTGCTTTCTCCTGCTTGCTAAGCTTCTCTAACTTTATCATCGGAGGCGTCGTGGGCAACGCCCCACTGGTGACCTCTTCTTTTTCTATTTTGCTGTATTCCAGGTTTGACAAAAGCAGTGGACGATCTTTATCTGGACGAACATCTCGACTGACGATTTCAGCATCATCAGTATTTTACCAAAAAAAAAAAAAAAAAAAGGGAAAACAGTCACGAGCCCAGCTGGCAACTGCCAGACTAGGCTGACTAGCGACGCCCAGTATAATTACGTCTCTCACTGTCTCTTTATTCTCTCACATATAATCGACTTTTTTAATGTCTCACTAGATGCTGACTGGCGGTGAACAACAACATGAGCAGCTATAAAACTTCACATGAACGACGACATGAGTAACTTTGAAAGTTCATTTAAGTCCAAAATGAAAGCCTGAAACTGTTTGTGAGTGAGAGATGGAAAAAAAAAAAATAGAAGGCAGTTGGGACTCGGGACTTGGGAGGCGTAAAAATCCAATAAGCTAGTAATAAAAAAAAAATTAAAAAAAAAAAAAAAAAAAAAAGAACAAAATTTAAGTACAGTATTTTAGGTGCTGTTTTTGGGGTTTTCTTTTTAAAATTCAGTCATGTGGCTACTTAAATAAAAAATACACTTCCATCTCCTGAGAAAAAATCAATATGGCAAAATCTTAAGAGAATAATCTAAGGAACAGTACTTAAATACTGTACCTAAATCTTTCAAAAAAAAGTAATTAACAGGTTCTATTTAAAAAACTACTTAATATATTATTCTTAATAAAAATAATATGTAAAATAAATATATTTAGTAGTATTTTACTACTATATTTTATTAAAATATCAATTTTTCTTAAATTTTTTAATTGTTTTTTTTTTTTTTCACACACAACAACTACTATCTACTTTATTCCTTTATCATCGGAATACGTAAAGAAAGAATAAAAAACTAAATGTAAAATGAATAATGCAAGTGTAAAGATTTTTGTTTTATACAAGTACTAATGCGAGTGCTCATAATAATAGGTAAAGTTTTTCTCACTTGAAACAGCGACCAAAAAAAAAAAAAAAAAGGTTTGTCTTTATTTAAAATTGACTCAAACACATGTGTGGTTTGTTGGGTTTATCAATTTCTTCTCTTTTAAAATTGATATCTAGCTACTTCTCTAGGTCCAAGTGAGGAAATTTATTAGATATTCTAAGAGCAATACTCTCCCAATTGCCCCTCTCACATGAGGGGCCCTTCTCATTTAAGAAGAGGTAGGGACGGAACCAGGATTTAAAGCTAAGGGGTTAAAGTATAAGCAATATATATATATATATATATAAACTCCAAATAAGCATTCATTTAGTATTAACAAATTGCCTATAAAAACAAAAACACAACCATTGTTATTAATATAATAAGATGCAATCATCAAACAATTATTCAACCACATACACATTATTGCCCCACAATCAACACTACCAATTTAGAATGCATTGATAGAACATACTTTCATTTATTTATTTATTGAATCTCTCTCTCTCTCTCTCTCTCTCTCTCTCTCTCTCTCTCTCTCTCTCTCTCTATATATATATATATATATATACACAATATCACTTTACTCTCACTGCTTACAAAGACTCACAATCACAAAATCACAATAACACATAAAAAAAAAACTAAGGGTGTCAATACTGTATCACAGGCCATTTCGGTTTAGAGATAGCCATGCATTAGATATCAGAACATCACCTTTTCTCTTATTTAACATTAGGAATTTTAAAACATCGACTTGTTCTGACAAATTTTAATATTTATCTAAAAATCTCTTATTATTACAATATTTTGTTCAGATATTGGATCCTACTTGAAGCTAGGATAAAGTTTAGTTCAATTATGCATTAATATAATTTGTAATTGAATTTTTGCATAATTTATCTACAAAATGAAACCTATTAAACAGTAAATTGCAATCTTTGATTTAATTATTGAGAGCAAAGAAGTTGACGAAGTCTATTATAAGGAAATATATGTGTATTGACCGGCTATCTTACTAGATCATGCCTTGAGGGTTCCAAACATCACCGTTCTCTAATAGGAGAAGGTAATCTATGGCTAGGGATATTCTTCAAATGGATTAATGTTGGATAGTTGTTGTAGCCAGGGTAAGTAGGCACGAACTTCTGAATAGCAACCTAATTTTTAGTACATTAGCTAAGGGGCTGGGAGGTAGGACTTGTATCAAACGCCACTATAGGTCCTAGTCTTACAAGGGCCTATAGTAGTGTTTGTCAAACGCCACTATAGACACTTTTTATTTTTTTTTGGTTGGTAGGGCTTATAGTGGCGTTTGACAAACGCCACTAGAAGCCCTTGTAACAGTAGGACCTATAGTGGTGTTTGCAAACGCCACTATAGCCCAGCAAAAAAAAAAAACGTTAAGAAAAAGAATCCAGCACAAAAAAAAAAAAAGAAAAAAAAGAAAAAAGAAAAAGAAGTACTGAATGAGTTTGAGCGGTAAAGAAAACCACGGAATATGCCTAGAATATTCTGTGGCATATTCCAAAATATTTGAATATAATACATATATATATATTTATTTATTTATTTATTTAAATGTATATATTATTATATATTTATATAAATGAGAGAGGTTATGTCCATAATATTTTCACAACAAATCATAGGTGGTTAGTTGTTATTGGTTCAAATATGAACCTAACAATAAAATTACTTTTTTGTCTTAATAATAACAATCAGTAGCAATCTGTCACTTAAAATTTGTTGTAAAAATATTGTGAAAATGTTGTTGACATATCATTTCTCTTTATATATATATATATATATATATACTTATGTATGAGAGGTGTTACATCTACAATATTTTCACAACAAATCATAGGTGGTTAGTTGTTATTGGTTCAAATTTGAACCTAACAATAAAATTATTTTTTTGCCTTAACAATAACAACTAGTAGCAACCTATCACTTAAAATTTGTTGTGAAAATGTTGTTGACATATCATTTCTCTTTATATATATATATATATATATATTTTTTTTTTTTTTTTTATGTAAGAGAGATGCTACGTCTACAATATTTTCACAATAAATCATAGGTAGTTAGTTGTTATTGGTTCAAATTTGATCCTAACACTAAGATTAATTTTTTGCCCTAACAATAACAACCAGTAACAACCTATCATTAAAATTTTTTGTAAAAATATTGTGAATATATTGTGAATATATATATATATATATATAAATCTAAAAAAACATTAAAACCCCCCACCTACCCCCACTCTCCCATGTCTCTCCCTTATCTCTCCAAACTTCCTTAATTTCTCTTTTGGTGTTTTTTGTTTTTTTTCCTTTCTTTCTTTTTCTCCCTTATCTCTCCATGCCAAGTCTCAGACTTAGCTTCCTTTCTCTTTTGTTTTTTTTTTCTTCCTTTCCTTCTTTTTCTCCCTTATCTCCGCTCCTCCATCTTTCTTCGTTTTCTTTTTCTTTCATGCTTCTTTCACTTCACACCTGAATTGATTCTTTTCTCTTCCTCTCCATTTTGATTTTATTTCTTTTGTTTTATTTGTGGTGGTGTTAATGTTTGTGGGTTTTGGATTTGTAGATGGTGTTGCAGCTTATTGATTTTGTTCAAATTTGTAGATGGTGTTTGAAGCCACTGGTTGTATAGTTGCAGGTAAGCATTTTTTTTTTTTTTAATTATGATTGTTTTGGATGTGAGCATTTTGTGTTTAATTTTGAATTTTTTTAGGTGGGTTTGTGTTTTCATTTTGAATTTGCTGGGATAGCTATAGTGTTTGTATGTGGAGTTGCTATTTTTTTTTTTTAAAATTTGGATGTGAGCATGTTGTGTTTGATTTTGAATTTTTTTAGGTGGGTTTGTGTTTCATTTTGAATTTGCTGGGATAGGTATAGTGTTTGTATTTTGTTTTGTTTTGTATCTTTTAATTTAATTAAAATTGTAATATTAATTTAATTACAATCTTAATTCAATTAAAAAAACTCTTTCACGTCAAAAAAAAAAAAAAAAAATTCTTTTGATTACCAAAAATTAATTTTTGGTAATCAAATTTTTTTTGATGGTTTTTGGCTATAGTGGCGTTTGTAGAGTCTATAGTGGCGTTTTTAAACGCCACTATAGACCAAATTTTTTTTATTTTTGAAAAAGGCTATAGTGGCATTTGTCGGGGTCCTATAGGCGCGTTTGCAAATACCACTATAGGTCTATAATAACGGTACAAAAGTGGCATTTGTAATTTTTGGTAATCAAATTTTTTTTGATGGTTTTTTGGCTATAGTGGCGTTTGTAGAGTCTATAGACCAATTTTTTTTTTTTTTTTTTTTTGAAAAAGGCTATAGTGGCGTTTGTCGGGGTTCCTATAGGCGCGTTTGCAAATGCCACTATAGGTCTATAATAACGGTACAAAAGTGGCATTTGTAAACGCCACTATAACCAAAAAGGGCCTATAGTGGCGTTTTTAGTACCTATAGTGGTGTTTCACAAACACCACTATAGGTCTAGTTTTTTGTAGTGACACATCTATTAATTAGATATGGAAAACTATTATGGTCTTTCTCATAAAACACTTCACCCTCATTTAATGCAAAAATGCTCGGGAAAATGATAGTTATATGCCTCTGAACATTTTAGATTTGTTACTTGGTAACATCTACATTTTTATTCTTTACATAAACATGCAACACTGCCTAGTGGCAAGATAGGGGTTTCAGCCAATAGGTGGTGTCATTGTACTCATGTTCAGGTCCATACGCTGTATGGTACAAGAAAATCTTAGATATTTCGGTAATGCCACAGCAATAAATTATGTGCATATAAATAATAATTAAATTAATGAATGATCTCTTACCCTGTTTAGCTTAATTAACAGGGAAGAGAGACAGAGAAAGATATATTATTACATGCGCTAGAAAGAAGAGACGGTAAGAAGAGCCACGAATTGCAATTTTTCAGCTTAGAAAGCATAGCATCAGCCACAAACAATTTTACAACTACAAGCAAGCTTGGAGAAGGTAGCTTCGGATCTGTTTATAAGGTATACTACATAAAAATTTTAATATAATGACAGAAAAATTAAAGGAAAGTTGTTAGATTAGGACTACTTAGTTATTATTTAAGGGACAATTGCCTTTCATGGAATTTTGGACAAGGATTTTTGGAGTTTAAGAATGAAGTAATACTAATTGCCAAACTGCAGCACACTAATCTTGTTAGGCTTGTTGGATGTTGCATTCATAAAGAAGAGAGGATGCTCATCTATGAATACATGCCTAATAAAAACCTCGACTTTTATCTCTTCAGTTAGCAAATTTTGACAAATTAGTTAATTATTTTTCTTTTGATTTTTGTCAGTTGCTCACACATATGTTCTACTATAG